>CM052438.1:20334703-20375190 GCA_028533085.1 Varecia variegata
CTCAAGCGATCCTACTGCCTCAGCCTCCCGAGTAGCTGGGACTACAGGCATGCGCCACCATGCCCGGCTAATTTTTCTATATATATTTTAGCTGTCCATATAATTTCTTTCTATTTTTAGTAGAGACGGGGTCTCGCTCTTGCTCAGGCTGGTCTCGAACTCCTGAGCTCAAACAATCCGCCCGCCTCGGCCTCCCAGAGTGCTAGGATTACAGGCGTAAGCCACCGCACGCGGCCACCGCTAACATCTTGATCTCGGACTTCTGACCTTCTAAACCGCAAAAGAATAAGTTTCTGTCGTTTTAAGCTACCCAATTTTTGCTTGGTACATTGTTACTTAAGTACTAGGAAACCAGTGTAAGTACCAACCACACTGCCAAGGACTGGGCAGAGGTGGGAACCCAAGGAGAGACACCACCAAGAAGGCAGCATCTCTCGGCCAGCCCCCCAAGGCCTCGCTCAGAAGCTCTAAGGGCAAGTCCAGAGCCCCGGGACAAAGTGCCCACCACTCGGGGAGGATCCTCGCAGACCTGAGGCCCACTCAGAAGCTGTCGGCGTCTTCAGCTCCACCGATGGGGCCATGTGCCCCACAAAGTGGCCTCCCAGCCACTGCTCCTGACAGCCACGAGTGCTGCTCCAAGTCACAATCTGACCTTGACATTTGCAGGCGATTAATTTTAATTTTCTCCAAACTGATGTGAAACAACATCTCACTGCAGCTTCATCTGGATTCTCCTAATTACCAGTGGGCATCTTTCCTGGTGTATGTTGGCTAGCTGTGGCCTTTTCATCCCCCGTTTTTTTCTGAGCTGAGGTCTCCCTTTCTTATGTCACAGATGTTCTTCCTGTATCTGCTTTGAAAGTCAGCTCATCGGTGTGGGCCAGACTGCCCAGTCACAAGGCTGGCCCTGCCACTCCTCAGGTATGTGATCTGAGGCAAGTTACTGTGTCTGTGTCTGGGTTTCCTCACCTATAAAACGGGGCAACGGTAGCACCGATGCCAGGGCTGCTTGAGGCCCACTTGGGCTGACGCAGGTGTGGTGCTGAGCGCTGGTCAGATGTGTGTGCCAGCTCCTGCTGCCCGTGCTCCGTCTACCCTGGCTCCCAGGGCCAGGGCTGGGCCTTTCCACTTTTTATAGAGCAGAGATAAACTTTTTATTTTTATAGTATCTTGTGATGCACAAAGTTCTTTAATTTTTAACATCAAATGTATTAATCCTCTCCTTTGTGATTTATACTTTTTACATCTTAAGAAACCACTTTAAATCCAGCACTTAAGCCAACGGGTGCAGGTGTCCCTGACAGCCCTACCAGGCTTGCCAGCCCCTGGCGTGTCCATGCTCAGTCAACCATCTCACACCCTTCTCTCTCAACACACCCCCCCACAACAGGCTGACAACATCACTGAAGAGGACCCCGACCCCAGCTGAGCCCACACCTGCACCCTGGCTCCTGTGTTGCCCGTGGTCACTAGGAAGCCTCCCTCTGGCACAGTCCCTGCAGCAGAGCCCAGCCCTGCCCCTGCTAGAGCAGAACTGAGAAGCGTCTCCTCCCCCACTCTCCGGCCATCGGCCCACTCTCCAGCATTGCCCTCAGGGTCACCAGCCACAAGGGGCTAACCCAACAGTCAATTCATGAAACGGTGGTGACTGGCAGATGAACAGAGAGCTGTGTGCCACCTCTGACACTGGCATGTAGGAACGTAAATGGTGCTTAGATGCTGACCTTATAGCAGCATCCTGCTAAACTCTGGTCACCTCTAATAATTTGTGGGAATGTGTTGGGATTTTTACACAGACAATTTTATTAACTAAAGACCATAAAATTTGGTTTTTGCCATTCTTCATTTGTCTGGTTGGTTTACTGTGGGGTCTTGTGCTGGTTAAATTCCCCAGAATGTTAGATGACATTACACAGATGGTAACACCAGCCCTTCTTGCCCACCCCAACCCCAGAGAGGGCCTCTGGGTGGTGACCACCACAGCCCCACCCAGCATACCGCAGCTGTGGGATCCTGGAGGGACCCCTCACCCTCTCGGGGGCTTCCACCTTCCTGAGTGAAATGGAGAAAACAGCAGGTGGACTTAGCCTTGCATTCTGGGCACTCCTCAACTACGACTTGCTTGTTTTAGGGTTTCTGCACTTCTGTTCCCCTCTCACACCGTCCTCACCTGCTTTCAGTCATAGGTTAACCTGGCTCATAAATTGACCGGGTTATTGTATATCCTCTGGAATTCTGTATTTTAAAAAGTGTAAGGCCGGGTGCGGTGGCTCATGCCTGTAATCCTAGCACTCTGGGAGGCCGAGGTGGGTGGATCGTTTGAGCTCAGGAGTTCCAGACCAGCCTGAGCAAGAGCAAGACCCCGTCTCTACTAAAAATAGAAAGAAATTATATGGACAACTAAAAATATATACAGAAAAAATTAGCCAGGCATGGTAGCGCATGCCTGCAGTCCCAGCTACTCGGGAGGCTGAGGCAGGAGGATCACTTGAGCCCAGGAGTTTGAAGTTGCTGTGAGCTAGGCTGATGCCAGGGCACTCTAGCCCAGGCAACAGAGTGAGACTCTGTCTCAAAAAAAAAAAAAAAAGTGTAAGAGTGAGCATCTATGTCTTGCTTTTGACACTAGTAGAAATGTTTCTAGTGTTTCCCATTAAGCAAGATGCTATCTTTGGGGCTGAGATAAATATATTTTTTTACCATGTGAAAGAAGTATTCATCTATTCATATTTACTAGGTTTTTAATAATAACTGGAGAGGTGGCTGTATGATTTTTTTTCTTATACCAATTAGTATGATGAGTCCAACCTACTAATATGGCACTGTCCTTGCATCCCCAGGGTGACTCCACCTGGTCAGGACACAGCCAGTCCTTGCTGCTTGAGACGAGTTTTAGGTTCAGCTATTGTAGGGGACGCCACATGACAGTTATTAATATCTACTTGGTTCCCAAGTTTTGGAACTGAGAATCAACACATCAAAGGTCACCGTTTCCTCTGAAACCACCTTTGACTACAGATTCCGCGGCAGGAGCGCAGATGGAGGTGGGCTCTCGGGGGAGCCGGGCCCACACGTCTCTCTTGCGATAATGCTCAGGTCATGAGAGGAATTTGGAAACTGTCCTTTTCGATTTTTTGCTCTTGGGAGGACCCCCGTGGAAGCAGCCTGGGCTCCACACCGGGGTGACACCAGCAGCTCAGAGCTCCCCTTCAGGGAAGTTAACTTTCCTGCTCTGGGTCTCAGAGGTAGTGCCACTGTCCCTCCATCATTTCCCATTTCACTTTGGAGTTTTCTTCCTTTTCTCTTGATTAGTTAGCAACTTAACTATTTCACTCACTGTTCTCAAAGAACCGGACATAAAATATAATTGTTTGGCCAATTTTTAACTTTCTGAAGTATTGATTTCTTCTGTACTTTCTGCCTTGCTCAGGTCTGGGCAGGTGGGACAAGGACCATACACAGCAGTGACAAAGGTCACGGTGGCAGAATATGTGGGACCAGGCTTACTCGGGGCTCCTGCAGAGCCATGAGGCCTTGAGGCCAGAGACGGTGATGAGCAGCCCCAGGCCACACGGTCGTTGCAAGGCGGCAGACTCAGGCCCGGCAGCACAGGAGGGGGTGTCTGCAGAGGCCGCTGGTTCAGAAGGAGGAACACGCTGCAGCAGAAACCCCAGGACTCACAGTCGGGCCACGGACAGCGCACCTCCAACCCTGTAGTGGCCACCTCTAAGGCTACTTGGCACTACTATCCCTCCACGACAGCACAAAGGGCACAGAGCTCTAACTGCTTCCTCCCCCTCCACCTCCACAGTGGGCATGCCGGGACCTTCCTGCTGGCACTGGGGTATCCTGTGTACTCCTCACACTCACTTGGAAACACCCAGGAGCCTCCGCGCCCTGTTCAGTCCCTTGGAGGATGGGCTTCCTGCTGCACTGGGTGGTGGGTGATGGGCTTGGGCATCAGTGGCTGGGGGGTTGTAGCTCCAGGTGGCCACTTCACAGAGTCTCATTTTGATGGGATGCAGCTAAATGTGAACTCCTCATGCACCTGTCCCTCGGGGAGTGCGTACGCCCGACACCTGCCGGAACGTATCTTTCCTCTCTGTGCTGCCTCCCAGCTGTCTTCAGGCCCCATCTAACCCATCTACATGCTCATCAATGGAAAAGGTTATAGTCTCATTTCTAAAAACTTGATTTGGTCCTTTTTTCAAACTGGCTTCGTCCCCATAGGACCTTGCTCTTTTCTCATGATTTGTTCCTTCTTTTATCTCTTCATCCTGTTATTTTACATCCTGTATCTGACAATTCCGTAATATATTGTCTAATCGTACACCTTGTATCTGTGCTGACACCACGTGCTCCGTGACTGTAACTGACACTGCCGTCCCGGCCCAAGCTGGCACTGAGACCTCCAGCTCCACAGAAACGGTGCTTCCCTCAGCCAGGCCACAGGCCAGCGTGGCCGACTGCCCGGCCGGACTCAGACTTTCAGTGGGACACTGCTCCCCACCCAGGGCCCTTCTAGCCCAGCCCCTTCTAAGGCTAACATCTCAGCCTAAGGGTTTCCCACTCCAGCAGAAAAACTTGAATCTTGCATCTACATGAGGACAAACCAGAGTTACAAATTCTCAGGAGAGAGAATTTAAAAGAAATTTTATAAAAGGAACCACCTCCCAGGGCACACAGCAGAAGGTTTCTCATCGGTCACCATCACCCTTTGGCTGAGGATGGACCTTGGAAGGTCTGGTTCAGATGGGCTCCAGACCCCACCTGATGTGCAGAAAGGCCTTGTCTCCTACCCACCCTGTGGCTGCTGAAATCCAGGCTGCCCTTTGACTCCTCACCTCCTCATGCAGCCTTCCTGTCGGCCCCAGGGTTTCTCCTCCCAATCAGGAGGACCTTGATCAAACTGATCAGCATTGCTAAGTATTTTGTAGTGAGAAGGTTTTTCAGAATAACAGGCCACTATATTGCCAGAACCAGAATCCCATCCCCCAATTTGTTATCCGGTTTCGATTTTTAATCGATGTTTTACACACACATAGGTTAAAAGAGCAATTCTCACATACCCGATTTCCCTCTCTCCGGAAGCAACCATTCTCTAAGTAATGAACCTGCAATGTTTCTCAAGCTTCCCCTTTCTGCACCTAACCTCGAGGCAACTTTTATTGGCCTGGGAGTCTCTGCCTGCGTCCTAGCCATGGCACTGCTGAGAGCTCACCCTTCCCTACAGCTGAGTCAGTGACCCTAGGGGCTTGTGTCTGCTCAGCTCTCCAGGTGTGCAGCACCAACGCACTCCTTGCCTCTCAGCAGGTGCCAGGGCAGCACACAGCCACACGCCCCCTCCTGCAGCCCCTGGACCTCTTCCTTCTTGGTTCAATCCACACCTTAGTGGGATCCACCTCCAGTCACTGCTGAAGTCACGTGGGAGGTGTGGTTTTGAGTCCTGACTCTCTAAACTAGTCTCTATTTCACCCTCACATTGAAATGGCTTTCAGGCTAGGCTCAAATTCTAGGTTGAGCCTCCCATCAGGGCTTTGCGGGGCTGTCCCCTGAGCTTGCCAGCACCGGCGAGAAGCCCAAGGCCACCTGTTTCCTCCTCCTCCTGGACCAGTCACTCCCCACAAAGGTGTTTCATGTGGCCCTCAGATGACCTCCCTGTCTGGAATATCTTCAGAGTGGGGAGTGGTTTTTAATCACTTCATGGCCCCCCCACTTCTCTGTTCATTCTCCCTGGGGTGCCTGTTATTGGAATGCTGGCTTTCTGGTCTGGCCTAATTCTTTCTTCTCTCTTCTATGTTCCATATTCCTGCACTTTGGCTCTATTTTCCGGAAGATGCTCTCAACTTTCTCTCCCAATTTTCTATTATGTTTTCCATTTCTATTATCATGTCTTTAGCCCTCAAAAGCTCAATCTGGGCCGGGCGCAGTGGCTCACGCTTATAATCCTAGCACTTGGGAGGCCGAGGCGGGTGGATTGTTTGAGCTCAGGAGTTCGAGACCAGCCTGAGCAAGAGCGAGACCCCGTCTCTACTAAAAATAGAAACAAATTATCTGGCCAACTAAAAATATATATAGAAAAAATTAGCCGGGCATGGTGGCGCATGCCTGTAGTCCCAGCTACTTGGGAGGCTGAGGCAGTAGGATCGCTTAAGCCCAAGAGTTTGAGGTTGCTGTGAGCTAGGCCACGGCACTCACTCTAGCCCGGGCAACAGAGCGAGACTCTGTCTCAAAAAAAAAAAAACACAAACTCAATCTGATCTGAATGTACCTTCCTCATGGTGACAAGTTCTAGTTCCATGCATGCATTATCTTCTCTTATCTCCCTGAGGATATCATCACAGGTTCTCTTTCTTGACTGTATTCTTCTCCCTGAACCATCTGCGTCCCCAAGTCACAGCTTCCGTTTTCTTTGCTGCCACCTTTCCTATCAGAGACTTTGCTCAAACAGCAGGAATCTCTGGCTGCCTATCCTGCAGAACAGCCCAGCCAGGTCGACCTGGCTATCTGGGCCTCCCCGGGGCTCCTCTCCTGCCCGGCGGGAGCGTCCTGAGAGCTGGATGGGAACAAAGCTGTGGGCACACACCTGCTCCTGCTCTTGGCACAGCACCACTGCCCTTGGCTGGACCCACTCCCTCGCCATGGTGGACACAGGTCTGCCCAGAACCAGAGGCTGCCTCAGGCCCTAACTGCCCACACCCGCCGATGGGCCTCACACACAGTGGGTGCAGACTTCCCTGGCCTGACGGAGGCTGCTGCGGCCGGGGGGACCACAACCTCTTCCAAATGCAAACAGGATGTTCCATCTGTGGTGTGGGGCACCTCACATAAGGGGATCCTTCAGAGAGTCTCATTGGCTAAACCCACTAGGTCCATGCATGAAAGAAAACATTGACAGGGTAAAACCTGGAGGAACATTAGGCCTACCAAGGAAAAGGTGACCGAGAGACTTTCAGAACTACAAGTCAGTTTCTGCTCAGAGCCTCAGCAGTTGGAGGGATTCATGCCACATATTTCCCTGGAGTGTCAAGGAAGTCACTGCCAGGGACACCATGGGGTGCCCCGTCCCTTGGTCCTGGTCATGTGAGCCTGGACGAGGCCACCCTGCGCCCCGCCTGTCTGCACGTGTGCACATGGTGAGGCCCACACCCTGGGCCTGCTCCTCCATACCCAGCTCAGCATGCAGTGCCCAGATCCTGTCACCAGTCCCATTTTCAGCCAAAACTGAGTCACATAGGGTTTCAATCACTTCAACCCAGGGGGCCTGCTCTCACCCACAGGTGGCAAAGAGTATGCAGGGAAGACCCCCCCCACCAGGAGAAAGCATAAAAGAGGCAGGGTGAGGGGAGATGGAAGCACAGTGGCTATGAGGAGGGGATGGTGGGCGTAGGAGCCCCAAGGAGGCAGGACTCCCAGGAGCTGTGGAACCCAGACCCAGAGCCAGCATAAGCAGAGCAGCTGGGGCCCAAAGCTCCACACCAGACTGCTGCTGGTCCCAGCCCCGTGCCAGGCACCTCCCCCATCACCACACCCTGCCACCCCATGCTAGGGCTGGGGCTTAGGGAGGGGCTGAGAACCACTGATGCAAGATCCTGTTCTCCGCACCAGCTACCAGAGCCCCATCCTTCCTGTCACAGGTGCTGGGGACTGAGGAAGCCAAAGGCCCTGGCTATGAGGTTGCTGCAAGGGGTACCCGGCCCCTCAGTGTCACAGCATCTCCAACTTCTGTTGAGCTAACCCTCTGTCCCCTTTCTAGCAGGACGCCCTCCATTTCCAATGGCCATACTCCCCATGGGGCACCAGTTGCAGCTGAAGCCACCAAGGCCCACACTGGCAACAGGCCCACGGTCCCCTGCCTGATACAGAATGTGGCAGACACTGGCCACCAGGAACCACTCTCAGGAGGTGGGAGGTGAGAGGATATCCCCCCGGGCCCCTGGTGCCGAGATGCCCAGGGAGTAGCCTCTCCTCCAGCTCAGAGTGAGAAGTGGGGGCAGAAATGGAAGTTCAAGGCTTTGAGGAAGTCTATTCCCACCCCAGGTGTGTTCAGACCTCCACCAACACACAGGAGGTGCTGGGGGCTTCCCAGGAGCAGAGAGAAGCTGCAAGAGAGGCTCAGTCAGCGGCCCCTCCAAGTGCCCAGCCCCGACCCCACACAAAGGGAAACAAAATAAGGGAGTGGGCGGGTACCCACTGCCCTTGGAACCGCCACCTTACCAGAGCAGAAGGCCACCCTCAGCTCGTCCTGTTTGGCCATGCCCAGCATGGGCAGCATGGTGCTCAGGATGGAGGGCAGGAAAGGGACCACGCCAAACACTGCAAGAGAGAGGGCTGTCATGGGGGCCGTGCCAGGCCAGCCCTGGGCCCAGCCCTACAGTGGGACGGGAGGAACCCGAAGTCAGCATGGTCCTTAAAGTCCCACTGACTCGCTCAAGAACACAGGGTGGGGGCCAAGCCATCACCTACCGTTGGAAACTGCGAGGCTGGCAAACGTCCGCACGACAGAACAGTGCGGCAGAGCCCCGGGCTGGAACCTGCTCAGCATCTCCTCCATCACTCTGTTGACGAAGCGCTGCCCCACGGCCACAAGGACACCGCTCGCAGCCTGCTGCCAGCCACAAACCAGCTCCTAGACCCCAGGAAGCCATAGGTAGGACCTCTCCTGAAATCTCCAACAGGCAAAACCAAGACGCCCCACCTTGGCTGCCCTGTGCTAAGTGTCCCCAGAACATGAGGGTTGCAGAAGGCTGCAGGGCACAATCTCCCTTCTGAGGGCTGTGCCGGAAGCCCTCACACCTGGGGGAAGCAACAGTACTGGGGAGAAAGGCCAGGAGTTTTGAGGGGCCAGCACCCCGAGAGGGCCAGACCCAGCACAGAGCCATAGCCCTGGCCCAGGCCGCACAGGCACCAGCACCCCTATATCTGCTACAAGAGTTTGGGTGCTTTGCTCTCTGCTTTGTTTTCTGCCTCTGAAGATTGTGGGGTGACCGTCCCTGGCCCAGCAGGGTAGTCCACAGGACCATGGGGCCTCTGTTAGCCCAAGGCGGCCAGACACTAACTCATACTCTTAATGCTCTTGGGAAGAAAGGCCAAGAAAAAGAAGCTTCCTACCCAAGCTAGGACCAAGTTTCCAAGGCCAGAAGACCTGCCCACGTACCTTCGTCCTGGTCATCTCGCTAGAGGCCAGGAGGATGATGATGTTAGCCGTGTCCTTGTCCAGCTCGCTGGTGTGGCTGCGCAGGACCATCTCCATGGTCCTCAGTACCATTGCCCGGTATGGATGCGCCAGCTGAGGGGAGAAGCCGGGAGGTGAGCCCAGCGCCCAGGTACTCTGCGCGCCTGTCATCTCCTCTACAGGGACGAACCTGCACCAATCAGGCCTCTCTGCCTCTAACGCAGGAGCAGGGGCACACTTTAGTAGGCCAAGGCGGGAGGATCACTTGAGCATAAGAGTTCGAGACCAGCCTGAGCAACATAGTGAGACCCTGTCTCTATGAAAAATAGAAAATTAGCCAGGCGTGGTGGTTCCAGCTACTAGGGAGGCTGAGGCAGGGGACCAATCACTTCAGCCCAGGAGTTTGAGGCTGCAGTGAGCTATGATGATGTCACTGTACTCCAGCCTGAGCAACAGAGTGAGACCCTGTCTCTAAAAAAATAAATAAATAAAAACAGATTTTTAAAAATAAAATAGCTAAGACTATTTTATTAGACTGAGGGGCCAGAAAGGAGAGACCATCCCCCGGGACGTGTCACAAGGTCACAGCACAGTCAGTGGACGTTTTCATGGAACTGGGCTAGTCCCCAGGAGATGGTAGTCAAAAGATGAGAGAGAAATACTCTTACGTATCAAAATATTAAATCAAACACAAAGAATAACGGTCTTTTGAGATTGCAAAAGTCTCTTCCCCTTCCAAGAACGTCCTAAACCACACATTGAGAAAAAAGAAAATGTGCGTAATAATTTCAGACAACAGAGAGCTAGTGCTATCAGCGGTTATAGAGAACTGCTGAGCCACTGCCAGGAGAGGGCAGAAATGCCATGAGGTGAGACCAGCTCTGAGCCACTTCTGCCCCGGGCTCAGGTCAGTGACCAACCAGCAGTGGAGGGCCCCTCAGGACTCTCTCTCCAAGCCACTGTTGGAAACAACCTTCTCTCCCTCAGGCAGGAACCACGGTCTGTCCCTTGGCCACTGAGCCTGGCATAGAGCTGCTCAGTCTCTACTTGGTGCAGAATCTAAGGTGTGGCAAACGGCCTCCTTCACGAGGGTGAATGCTGCAGTGGCCACAGCCCAGTCCCCTCACAACAGGACCCTGAGCTCACTGGGGGATGCAGCCACACCCCACATGTGACAAGACAAGGCAGGTCATCTGTACTAAGTACTCAGCCTTGAGAGAGCTGAGACACGCAGCCAGCCCTGCACAGTGCCCGACCAGCTGCTCCTGGTGGGGCTGTCTTTCCCAGACCAGGTCAGCCCAGACTGAGGGTAGCCCTGACAATATCACCATCACCAAGGGGAAGAAATACCTTGTCATGCTGCCGCAGGTACTCCTCACAGGCACAGAGCATCTCCTCTGGCTGCACCTCTCCAAGGGAACACAGAGCACTGCAGACCTGCTCCTGCACCATGGGGTCCTTGTCGGTAATGGCATCCAGCAGAGTGCAGGACAGCTCTGCAGTGACAAAGCCCAGGTTAGCAAACTTAGGCCTGAGCACCCTCCTCTATCACACCTCAACTACCCCGCCTGCAGCACACACCTGTCAGCCTCTGAGGGTCACAGACTCAGAGTGGAAGGAGATAGTATGTTCTGGCACTGCCACCAGCCTGATGCCTCAGGGCCCAGTGGGCCTGTCCCCCTTGAACAACAGCCATGCCTCTCATCCCCTCAGCCATGCCTACTATCCCCATGGCCACGCTGCTGTTCTCAAGGCCACACTGATCTGCAGATGCTCTCTCTTGGTGTGCCCCTCCCTCCATCTGGTCTAGCCACACCCCACCCTGACATCCCTGCCTGTGCTGTCACAAGGGTCAGGTGCATTGAGCGGTTAGGCACTGGGCTACGGGGCCTCAGATTCTGGCCATCATGGAGAAGCTGCCTGGATTGGGGCTGAGAGATGCAGAGGGCACAGCCCACATGCCGTACAGGTACTCATGGCCATGACCTCTTAGCTTGTGCTTCCTGGAGGATATCAGCTCACCCGTCAACCAGGATTCGAGAGAGGGTTCCCTCAGGGTCCATGCCCAGGGCAGCACCGCTCAGGCCAAGGACAGGCTGGGATTCTCCATGACCCTATCTCCTACATGTAATGCCTGGACAGGCAGGAACCCAGCAGAGGACCAGGGACACCAGTAGTGAGAAATAAGTGAAGAAATAAAGCTACTGCCCCATCCTATGGCACTCAGCCTCACAGGACCAGGTGTGAATCAAGCAAGTGATGAATAAATGTAGTACTCTCTAGGCAAGGCCGGATATCACCTGGCCCATGACTGCTGGCCCCTTCACTCGGTACAGGGCAGGCCAGGTACCCCAAGGACTTGCACCGACTGGCTGCCCCATCCACACAAGACCCTCTGGCCTGGGCCACGGATGTCCCACTCCCGAGCACCAGCGTCATGGCTATGCCACCCACAAGGACGCCCAGGAGGCACCTAGGGGTGAAGGAGCAGACAAGCATCAGTACGGGCCTCAGTTCCCACTGTGAGGTGGGATTCCTTCCTGAGTAGGAAGCTAGAATTTTAACAGACCTCTATTTCCAAGGTTCAATAGTTTCCAAGGTTCAAACAATCAAGCCGATCCAAATTAACGAGATCTGATTGTATCTAAGGCCAAGTTCAACACAGTAACCCAACTTGGCCCATTCTAAAGCATGTCTGCGTCTGCTTTCCCAACTGGCCTTCACATAGGTGGAAGCTGCCATCTGTGGACAGCGCTGTACTCCTTCCTCCCTCGTCCCACCTTCATTCCTTTGCCCTGCCCTTGCGGGGCGGCATCCCAGGCCCCACCTGTACCCATAGACTCTTATCCATCACCCCATCTCCACCCACCAATACCCCCCATGCCATTCCAGGCCTCTCTGTGCCCCTCAAGATCAGGGCATGGAACCTGAGACTGGCACTTACAGAGCCCCAAGGTGTGGCTCACCCTTTGGACAGAGCTCCAGAGGGCAGAGACACCTGGGGCAGGGCTTCCCCGCCATTCTGGGTCACTATTGCACTGGCCTGAATGTTGGTGTCCCTCCAAAATTCACATGTTGGGACTTAGCCCCCAAGGTGGTGGTATTAAGAGGTGGGGCCTTTGGGCTGTGCCCTCACAGATGGGATTAGTGCCTTATAAAAAAGCTTAAGGGAGAGCCCTAGTCTCTTCTGCCCCTCCTGATGTGTGAGAACAAAGCAAGAGATGCCATCTATGGAGCAGAGAGCAGCCCTCACCAGACACCGAATCTGCCAGCACCTTGATCCTAGATTTCTCAGCCTCTAGAACCATGAGAAATAAATTTCTATTACTTATGAATTACCCAATCTAAGGTATTTTGTTACAGCAGCTTGACCTTTTTTTTTTTTTTAATGAAAATCTGGAGAGAGCATGTTCACTCAACAGTCATTCCTTCAAACCACATTTACTGAATACCACATAAACTTGTCTGAGTCCCAGACTCAAAGCTAGCAGGTATGGGGTCTACACCTAATGGACTACACCCACCTTGCCCAGAGCCACTCCATGCGTCACTGGAGCTGTAAGAGCCTTGGCCTGCCCCAGTCCCTAGGCCAGAGGCTCATGGGCCCCCCAACCCGAGCACGCGTGCACTCACTCTTCACACAGGACTCAGTCATTTCTGTGGTCTTGGCTCCCTTTGCACCAATGTGAACATGGACAGCTTCTCTAACCTGGAATTAACAAAAACCACAAGATTTAATTCATAAGCCTCCACAATGCCTAAGTTTATGGGCAGTTACCATTTTTGCGGAAAACATACAATTTAAATGAGTTTGTTCTGGGGAAACATCTCTGCCACATTTTCTTTGAGCCATGCAGGGAGGGCAAAAGGCACTGTTGTCCTCAACAGTCTCCAGCTCCCCTCCCTGAGCACACCTGGCAGCCCACACTGCACAGTATCAGTCCAGGGCAAGTGTAGCCACTGCCTCCACCTAAAGCATCTTCCTTCTTCACCCTGTGAGGAGCAGAGGATGGACGCCACAGCTGTCAAATGTCACTTCTTGGAGCACCACGTGCAACAGACGGTCACAAAGAATCAAGTCCATCAAATATGCAAGTTCCTTTTGCCTCCACACTATGTGGTCACAGGCTCAACTCCTATGTCACACTCTCCAAGCATGATGAGAGGCCCCAGTGGGGCCTCTCAGTGGGGCAGCTGGCTTCTTCCCAGTGCTCACGTCCTCGGGCTCTATGGGGGCTCCACCAGCCCCTTGACTCCCTCAATCACCTCCCACCCATCACTCCTTCCTCACATATTCCAGGGAAAAATAAAGGAGGGATGCCACGATCCCCTCAAGCAGGCAGGACATCTCACAGGGAGGGGCAAAGTGAGAAATCTGTAAGCGTGGGAGGTGGTGGGATTGAACATGAGCAAAGAGCACCCACCCATCCCACAAAAACCCCAGAGAATGACAGAAAAGATGCATGTTTTTTAAAAAACAAAAACCGTAAAAGTACTAGAAAACAAGAAAGATAAAATTAACAGACCAGAAATTTCTAGGAATCCTGGGAAGACAGAAAGCCGATGGAGAGCTCTGGTGTAAAGACAGTGGTGTCAGCATAGCATTTCCCCTTTCTTCCTGGAAAGCACCTAACAGAAGGAAAAACAAGAAATAAAAACACACATTCCATTTGGGGCACAGTAAGGAGAAGGCCAAACACTCCAAGCCATGCAAGGGTTCAGAGTCAAAAGGGCAGCAGCTGTCAGGTGGGGCAGGGGATGTGCTGGTGGCAGATTTCAGAAAGAGCCCACACAACACCCCTTCAAGGCGAGGGTACACCTGACGTGGAATATCAAAACCCCGAGTTCCCAGACCTGCGTTGAGTTTACGAGGTGGAGGAGCCGGGGCTGAATAACCTCTCTCTGGGGAACAGAAGCTCCACCCTGTGCAAGGCTACCACTGCCCACTGGCTCCATTGTCCAGGGCAAAACAGCGAGGGGAAGGACAGTGAGCCTTGAACGGTAGGAAATGAGGCCCCAGCTCACTGCCTGAAAAGAACGTCCAAGCGTGGGCCCAGCAATACATCTACGTTGAAGAGACAGAACTGGGAGTGTCGAGGGACACCAAGGCGGCTAGAGTTTGCAGGCTCCAGTGCCAGAGAGAGAGGTGCCCAGAGAGACCCTGGAGAGCTACAGAGGGCCCGGGGCACTCAGCTTTACTGACCAGCAGTAGGGCAGCAGGATAATAGCCCCAAAGATGCCGACGCCCTAATCCCCAGAACCTATGATATGTTCACTTACATGGCAACAGGGATTTAGCAGATGAGATTAAGGGTACAGACCTTGAGATGGGGAGATTATCCTGCATTATCTGGGTGAGACTAACCTAATCACACGAGTCCTTAAAAGCAGAGAACTCTTCCTAGCTGGGACAGAGAGAAGAGACGGAAGAGGGAGGAGGAGAAATCTGAAGCATGAGAAGGATCCAACTCACCGTCTAGCTCTGACAATGGAGGAAGGAGCCTCTGAGACAAGGAATGTGGGTGGCCAGACACTGGTAACAGCCTCAGCTTGTAGCTGGCAAGAACACAGGGACTTTGGTTCTACAGATGCAAAGAGCCTAATGCTGCCAACAACCTGAAAGAGCAGAAAACAGATCCTGCTGAGAGCCACCAGCAAGGACCACAGCACTACTGACACCTGGGTTTTTGCCAGAGAGACCCACGTCAGACTGCTGACTTTAAGAACTTTAAGATAATAAATTTGTGTTGCTTAAGCCATTAAGTTTGCAGTAATTTGTCACAGCAGCATTAGTTATAAGAAGGCTGGAGTAACTATACTAGACAAAGTAGATTGCAGAAACATTAACCATCCTAAACATTTATATACCTAATAATAGAGCTTCAAAATACACAAAGCCAAAACTAATAAAAATGCAAGGAAAAACAGACAAATCCAAATTAAAGATTTCAATATTTCCCTCTCTACAATTGATAAAACAAGTGTTGATAGAAAATCATAAGAATATGAAAAACATGAACAACATTGTCAGCAACTTGACCTAAATATTATTTACAGAATACTCCATTCTATAACAGCAGGATATTTGTTTTTCCAAAATGCACAGAGAACATTTACCAAGACTAACCATATTCTGGGCAAAAAATAAGTCTCAATAAATGTAAAAGAATTCAAGGCATACAAAGTATGTTTTTTGACAAAAACAGAATTAAATATATAAATAAGAGACACCTGATAAATCTCCAAGTATTTTGAAACTACTCAATATTCTTTGAAATAATGCATGACTCAAAAAAGGAATCAAAAGTGAAATTACAGCCAGGTGCAGTGGCTCACACCTATAATCCCAGCACTTTGGGAAGCCAAGGTAGGAGGACTGAATTAGGCCAGGGGTTCAAGACCAGCCTGGGCAACATACCAAGACCCCATCTCTACAAAAATAAGAAAAATTAGCCAGGCATGGTAGTGTTTGCCTGTAGCTCCAAGAGGCTGAGGCAGGGGGATTGCTTGAGCCCAAGAGTTCAAAGTTGTAGTGAGCTATGGTCACACCACTGCACTCTAGAAGCCTGAGCAACAGAGTGAGATCCTGTCTCTAAAAAAAAATAAAATAATTTTTTTTTAAAAAAAGAGAAATTACAAATCATGTTGAAGTGAATAAAAATGAAAAGACAAAAGACATATCAAGATTTGTGGGTCCCTGGTGGTCTAGTGGTTACAGAAAAACTAATTTGTGATAATTTATGGCATTAAATGCCTATAGAAAAGAAAAATGACTTCAACTTCTACCTTAAGAAACTAGATACCTAAATGAAGCAAAAGAAAGGAAACAAGTAGTGTATAAATCAAAGAAATAGAAAACAGAGAATAGGAAAAAATAATAATTTGTGACATAGTGAGATCCCTGTCTCTAAAAAAAAAATAAAGAAAAAGACATTACCTAGGTGTTGTGGTACGTGCCTGTGGTGGTACGTACCAGGTACTCCGGGGGCTGAGGCAGGAGGATTGCTTGAGCCCAGGAGTTTGAGGTTGCAGGGAGCTATAATCACACCACTACACTCCAGCCTGGGTGACAGAGTGAGACCCTGTCTCTTAAAAAAAAAAAAAAAAAAAAAAAAAAAAAAATCAATGCTACCAAAGCCTAGTTATTTGAGAAGATCAATAAATTTGATAACCTTTAACCTGACAATCAGGGGAAAAAGACAACACAAATTACCAATATCAGCAATGAGAGAAGTGACATCACTACAGATTCTACAGATACTAAAAGAATATATTCTGAACTATATGCTAATAAATTCAATAACTTAAAAGAAATAGACAAATTCCTCAGAAGACACTAGCTATCAAAGCTCACTCAAGAAGAAACAGATAATCTAAGTAGTCCTATATCTAAAAAGAAATTGAACTTATAGTTAAAAGCCTTCCAACAAAGCCTACATAGCTTCCCTGGGGAATGCTACCTAACATTTAAGGAAGAAATAATACCAACTCTACACAAATTCTTCCAGAAATATTGAAAAGAAGGGATTACTTCCCAACTGATTCTATGAGCATTAATCTCATAACAAAACCAAAGACATTACAAAAAAACCACAGACCAATATCCCTCATGGACCCAGGTGTGAAAATTCTTAACAATATTTTATCAAATATTCACCAATATGTAAAAAAGATAATACATCATGACCAAATAAAGTTTATTCCACAAACACAAGGTTGGCTTTATGTCTTAAAATTCAGCCAATGTAATTCACAACATTAATAAACTAAAAATGGCCAGGCACAGTGGCTCATGCTTGTAATCGCAGCACTTTGGGAGGGCAAGGCAGGAGGATCACTTGAGGCCAGGAGTTTGAGACCAGCCTGGGCAACATAGCAAGATCCTGTCTCTACAAAAAATAACAAAAAAAAATTAGCTGTCCCAGCTTCATGGGAGGCTAAAGCAGGAGGATCCCTGAGCTCAGGAGTTCAAGGCTGCAGTGAGCTATGATTGTACCATTGCACTCCAGCCATAGTACTGGCAAGAAAAAGATGGCTCACACCGGTAATTAATCCTAGCACTCTGGGAGGTCGAGGCGGGAGGATCGTTTGAGCTTAGGAGTTCAAGACCAGCCTGAGCAAGAGCAAGTTGTTCATTGTCAGTATGTAGAAATACAGTTGATTTTTTTTTTTACATTAACTTGATTGGCTGTCATAAACCCTATGAAGTCACACACATCTGGACACAGTTTTCTCTAGCAGAAATGTATTGTTTGGACTTAATAGCTTTCACGGCCTTTTCTGCAGCAAGGATGGCATCTTCAATGATACAAGCTGTCCAGAGTTTCATGATACTCTGTCTATCGGGGTTCTCTTACATAGCATTGACAATCCTTTCCATAGAGTACCATGTGTAATGAGCCTTAAAGGTCCTTATCTCCCCCTGACCTAGAGGCTGAATTAGAGACATATTCAGGGGCAAGTAGACCACTTCAATGCCTTCAGTGCTGAACTCATGGCATTGTCCCATATTAAAAGAATTTTAAAAGACAGTTCGTTCTGGCAAGGTACTTCCTGACTTCGGAGACAAAGCATTAATGGAACCAATCCAGAAAAAGGGTTCTTGTTGTCTAGGCCTTCTTGTCATACAACCAAAAGACTGGCAGCTGGTGTTTATCTTTTCCCTTCAAAGGTCAGGGGTTAGTAGCTTTATAGATAAGGGGAGTCCTGATCATAAGCCCAACTGCATTTGCACAAAACAGTAGAGTTAGCCTGTCCCTTCCTGCCTGAAATACTGGTGTTTGCTTCTCTTCTTAACAAATGTCTTTTGTGGCATTTTTTTCAAGAATAGGGTACTTTCTGCTGCATTAAAAACCTGTTCAGGCAGATGTCCTTTCTCATCAGTGATTTTTTTAATGGTGCCTGGTGTCTGGGAATTCATCTGCTGCCTCCTGTTTGACAGAAGCTGCTTCTCTGTTATCTTGACATTTTTTTAAGCCAAACTTCTTTCTACAATTATCAAACCATCCTTTGCTGGCATTAAATTCTTCAGCTTTAGATCCTTCACCTTCCTTTTGCTTTAAGTTGTCATATAATGACTTCACCTTTTTTCAAATTACATTAGAGTGTGTAAGTATACCTTTCTTATAGCAACACTGCACCCACATAAAAGCTGCATTTTCAATATGAGATAAAAAGGGCTGGGTGCAGTGGTTCACGGATGTAATTGTAGCACTCTGCGAGGCGGAAGCAGGAGGATTGCTTGGGGTCGGGAGTTTGAGACCAGCCTGAGCAAGAGTGAGACCCCCATCTCTACTAAAAATAGAAAAAATTTGCAGGGCATGGTGGCACATGACTGTAGTCCCAGCTCCTCAGGAGGCTAAGGCAAGAGAATTGTTTGAGCTCAGGAGTTTGAGGTTGCTGTGAGGTAGGCTGATGCCACAGCACTGTAGCCGGGGTAACAGAGTGAGACTGTCTCAAAAAAAAAGATATTTAGCAGAAAGTGAAAGGTTTTTGTGCTTGGTGACTTACCTATAGTGATGGCTTTACAATTTTTTTTTTTTACAATGATCCTTACATTGGATTCATTTATCTTTTTAAAAAAATTTTTTTTAATTATTATGGATACATAATAGTCATATATTTTATATGGTACATGTGATGTTTTGATTCAGGCATACAATGTGGATAAATCATATCAGGGTAATTGGGGTATCCATCCCCTCAGGCATTAAGGTTTCTTTGTGTTAGGAACATTCCAATTCCACTCTTTTAGTATTAATAATTTTAAAGTATACTATAACTTGTTGATTATAGTCACTTTGGTGTGCTATCAAGTACTGTTCATTCTGTCCATCTATCTGACTATATTTTTGTATACATTAACCATCTCCACTTTATCCCTCTACTGCCACTACCCTTCCCAGCCTCTGGTAACCTTCATTCTACTGTCTCCATGAGATCAATTGTTTTTAATATTTCACTCCCACATGAGAGATTTGTCTTTCTGCGCTTAGCTTATTTTACTTAACATAATGTTCTCCAGTTCCTTCTATGTTGTTTCAAATGGCAGGATTTCATTCTTTTTGTGGCTATATAACATTGCATTGTGTATATGTACCACAATTTTTTTTTTCTTATGACAGGGTCTCACTCTGTCACCCAGGCTGTTAGAGTGCAGTGGTGTCATCATAGCTCACTACAACTTCAAATACCTGGGCTTAAGCAATCCTTGAGTAGCTGGGACTACAGGTGTCTGCCACCATGCCCAGCTAATTTTTTCTATTTTTATTAATAGTAGAGATGGGGTCTGTCTCTTGCTCAGGCTGGTCACAAACTCCTGAGCTCAAGTGATCCTCCTGCCTCGGCCTCCCAGAGTGCTAGGATCACAGGTGTGAGCCACCTCGCCCAGCCTGTACCACAATTTCTTTATCCATTCATCTGTTGATGGACACTTAGGTTGATTGCATATTTTGGCTATTATGAATAGTGCTGCAATAAACATGGGAGTGCAGATATCTTTTTGATATACTGAATTCTCCTCCTTTGAATATATACCTAGCAGTGGAATGGCTGAGTCATATGATAGTTCTATTTTCCATGTTTTGAGGAACCTCCATACTGTTCTCCATAGTGGTTGCACTAATTTACATTCCCACCAACAGTGTATGAGGGTTCTCCTTTCTCCACGTCCTTGCCAGCATTCATTATTGCCTGTCTTTTTGATAAAAAATCTTCATGACTGATACCAAAAGCAGAATCTACAAAAGAAAATTTTGATAAACTGAAATTTGTCAAAATGAGAACTTCTGCTCTTTGAATACACCACTATAGGTTAATGCAACTAAGGCTCACCCCTCAGTGATGGGCACCCCATCCCAAGCCCTGGCCAGCCCCTCAAGCCCTCCTCTACACCCAGAGTAGCTGACCTTTGTCAGGCGCAGGCCGGATCACAGCACGGCTGACCAGCCTGCTGAGAATCACACCTAAGCCTTCCACAGGGGCCGTCATGAGCTGCTGCTTCTTGGCTCACCTCACAGCCTGTGGCTTCAGCCCCAGCACCTCTGCTTCAGCTTGTCCCACATCAGCCCTCGTCCTGCCCTCTCCACCACTAAACTCCTGCACACCCCTCCAGGGCCCATTCCAGTTGCACAGAACACACCAACGTTCCAAAAAGTAACTGAATATTCCTGCAGCCCTTTGCTCATGTGGTGAACATGGGATCAGCACAAAGTATTAACGGCTGTATGTTCCAGTCTGTCTTCTCCATACAGTGAGCAGGGAGAAAGGTTTTGGGTTGTGTCCTTAGTATGCACAGAATTAAACTGTTCCTTGAAGGAATAGAATCGAAATCCTCCTGTAAGACTCAATATTACAAAACTGTCAATTTTCCTTAATCTATAAATACATAAATCAGGATACTGGAGGGTGCCTGATGAATTGGTTCAAAGTTCATAGGGAATGATGAACAAACAAGAATAGCCAATTAAATTTGAAAAAATATATGAAAAGAAGGGAGATTTGGCCTATATTATGTTAAATCGTATCAAAAGGCTACATTACCTAAAACTATGTTATTGTTATAATAGGCACATGAATCAACAGCACCATATAGAAAGTCCAGAAAAAATATTCATAAGGAAAAAAATATGTTCCATGAGAAAGATGGGAATTTTAAATCATAAAGACAGATTAGTCAATAAATAGTGTTGAAACAGCTAGTTGAGCATTCAGGGGGGAAAAATTGGTCTTTCCAACATCTTACCTTACCCCAAAATAACTTCCAGTGGACATGAGTTAAATGTAAAAATGAAACTGCAAAAGTCCTACTAGAAAATACAGGTAAATATTTTACAGTCTTGGAGTAGGAAAGGACTTTCTAAGTCAAACATAAAAATATTGTTCAGTTTGAACATATAAAAAATTTAAATTTCTGAATTTCAAAAAAATAATATATATATTTTTTGCATTAGAATCCTTCCACATCTGCATACTGCTTCACACCCCACCGCCACCTCCACTTCTGCGAGCAATGCCACTATCCCCCAAAAAATATATATATTTAAAAACCATAATCTACACCCATAACCCCACACACTCACACACCCCCACTCGATCACCAGTGGAGCATAAACTAAATGAAAGACAAGGCAGCACAGGCAACAAAAGCTAAACAGACACTGGGGTTTCATCAAATCAAAGGAAATAATCAACAGCCTGCGGCATGGGAGAAAATATTTACAAACCACACATCTGATAAGGGGTTAATGGCCACATACATAAGGAACTCAACAGGAAGAAAACGGATAACTCAATTAAGAAATGGCCAAAGGGCCGGGTGCGGTGGCTCACGCCTGTAATCCTAGCACTCTGGGAGGCCAAGGCGGGCGGATTGTTTGAGCTCAGGAGTTCGAGACCAGCCTGAGCAAGAGCGAGACCCCGTCTCTACTAAAAATAGAAAGAAATTATATGGACAGCTAAAAATATATATAGAAAAATTAGCCGGGCATGGTGGCACATGCCTGTAGTCCCAGCTACTCAGGAGGCTGAGGCAGGAAGATCACTTGAGCCCAGGAGTTTGAGGTTGCTGTGAGCTAGGCTGACACCACGGCACTCTAGCCCGGGCAACAGAGTGAGACTCTGTCTCAAATAAAATTAAAAAAAAAAAAAAAAAAAGAAATGGCCAAAGGACCTGACTAGACATTTCTCAAAAGAAAACATACAAATGGCCAACAGTTATATGAAGAAATGCTAAATGTCACTAATCATCAGGGAAATGCAAATCAATAAAACCCCAGTGAGATATCACCTCATGTAGGTAAGAATGGCTATTGTCAAAAAAAACAAAACATAACAAGTGTTGAGGATGGGAAGAAAAGGAACCTTTGTGCACTGTTGGTGGGAATATAAATTTGCATGGAAAATAGTATGAAGGTTCCTCAAAAAATAAAAATAGAACTACCACATGACCCAGCAATCCTGGGTATATTTCCAAAGGGAAGAAATCAGTATGTCAGAGTTGTCTGCACTCCCATGTTCATTGTAGCACTCTTCACAATAGCTAAGATATGGAAACTAAGTGTCCATCGATGGATGAATGGATAAAGAAAATGTGGTGTATATATATATATATATATATATATATATATATATATATATACAATGGACTACCATTCAGCCTTTAGAAAGAAGGAAATCCTGTCATTTGTGACAACCTGCATGAACCTAGAGGACATTATGTTAAGTAAAATAAGCCAGCCACAGAAAGACAAATTCTGCATGATCTAACTTACACGTAGAACTTAAAAAAAGCTAAATTTATAGAAGCAGAAAGTAGAGTGGTGGTTACCAGGGACTGGGCAGGGAAGAGAAGATTAGGGTGATCTTAGTCAAAGGGTAAAGTGTTTCAGTTAGACAGGAGGAATAAACCCAAGAGATCTATTGTACAACACGGTGACTATAGTCAATAACAATGTATTGTATACTTGAAAATTGCTGAGTAGCTTTTTTTTTTTTTTTTTTTTTGAGATAGGGTCTTGCTCTGTCGCCTAGGCTAGAGTGCAGTGGTACAATCATAGCTCACTGTGACCTCGAACTCCTGGGCTCAAGGGATCCTCCCATCTCAGCCTCCTGTGTAGCCGGAACTACAGGCGTGTACCACCATGTCTGATTTTTTTTCTTTTTTTTTTTTTTTTTTTAAAGATGAGGTCTCGTTATGTTGTCCAGGCTGGTCTCCAACTCCTGTCCTCAAGTGATCCTCCTGCCTCAGCCTCCCAAAGTGCTGCAATTACAGGCATGAGCCACCGACCCCAGCCAAGTGAGTAGATTTTAAGTGTTCTTACCTCAAATAAATAAGTACTCGAGACTATGCATATTTAATTAGCTTGATTTAGCCATTCCACATGGTGTACATATTTCAAAACATTATGCTGTACACATAAATATATATAACTTTACCTTTCAATTTAAAAAAGTAAATCATTTTGGCTGGGCGCAGTGGCTCATGCCTATAATCTTAGCACTCTTGGAGGCCTAGGCAGGAGGATCGCTTGAGGTCAGGAGTTCACGACCAGCCTGAGCAAGAGACCCCATCTCTACTAAAAATAGAAAAAATTAACGGACCATGGTGGTGAGCACCTGTAGTCCCAGCTACTCGGGAGGCTGAGGCAGGAGGATCACTTGAGCCCAGGAGTTTGAGGTTGCTGTGAGCTACGCTAACCCCACAGCACTCTATCCCAGGCAACAAAGTGAGATTCTGCCTCCCAAAAAAATTGAAAAATTAATAAACAAATAATTTTAGAAAGTGAAAGGCAGGACAAGTCATTCATAGTACATAAGACAAGAGTAAATTTGCCTAATATGAATATGTTGGTCCCTCTCATCCTCTGTTTCACTCTCCATGGCTTCAGTTACTCTCAATCAACTACAGTCCAAAATATTAAATGCAGAATTCTAGAAATGAACAATCCAGAAGTTTTAAATTGTACACCGTCCTGAGTATTGTCATGATTGTTATTCTTTTTTAATTAGTTGTTACTCTCTTACTATGCCTAATATATAAATTAAACTTTATCATAGGTATGTATATAAAGGAAAAACATAGTATACATAGGGTTCAGCACCATCTGTGGTTTCAGGCATCCACTAGGGATCTTGGAAAGTATCCCCCAAGGATAAGGGAGGGCTACTGTATGCAAACAGGCTTGTGTACATCGCTAAGATAAACAAGAAAAAGATCAAAGGACGACGTCTCAGAAGAGACAGCCAACAGACATGTAGGGACTATGCCGACCACCCTAGGATTAATGGATGGGTTCCTGCTGCCCTTCCAGGGCTGAAAGCAGTATAGCATCTGGTGCTAGAGCCACACACCCAGCCTCTCCTTGTGCATGCTTACTGTGTAGCCATGAGCAGGTGTGGAAACTCCCTGTGCCCCATTCCACCATCTATACATGGTCATGATCACTGATGACCAGCACCTCTAGTCAAAGGCTATCGGACAAAAGCAACACAAATGAAACATTTGAGCAAGGCTGGACACACAGCCCAACTCAGCACAGACAGGTAAAGACAGGGACTGCCTCAGGTGTGGGTGCTGGCAGAGCCTGAGGAGAGGCCACTACGAGCCTGAATGGTCAAACACCCATTTTTCCATATCTGTCTACTGACACTCTCACACTAATGCACAGACATTTATGTACGTGGATGTTAGAAAAAACACAAATGCCAATTAGGGGTCTGGTTAAATTAACAACAACAAAAAACCTAATGGAAGGAGGTGGCAGATAGGGCTGATGGGGTTTTCTCTCCCTACATAGTACACGTTTTTGTGTGAATGAAGACACTGCTTCCTCTTCAATCAACTACATTTAGTAAATACCTGCTGGCCACTGCCCCAGGCCCATAGAGTCCCTGGCTTGGAGGCTCTCTCCAGCCACAAAAAGATGCACACAAGTATTACAGCTGCCACACATTAGGGCATGACACAGGTGCTGCACTGAGTCTGAAGGGGGTTAGATGGGGGCTGGGAATTGTGCTGGCCACACCTGCGGCACCCAGAAGTGATGAGCCAGCCTGCAGGGTCTGGTGTGTGCAGGGAGACTGGAAGGTCATGGAATGCCCCACCCATGCACAGGGTCCAAGGGACTTTGCCTCCTAGCACAGGAGTCACAAAATCAACTTCCTGAGCCACCAACAAGAACCTGCGCTGGTGACCCAGGGACAGGCAGCTCTGCAGCTCACAGCTCATGGTCCACTGAGAACATAATTTACCAACATGAGCCATGCCAAGCTGTGTCACTGGGTGCACATGCAAACCTCCAAAGCCAGATGGCCCCTCCAGCTCAGTGAAGAAAGCACGTTTCCCGTGACGTCCAGCAGTCAGTATTCTCTGAGCACTGGCCAGGAGCTCGCCGGAGCCACAAGAGCCTTTCCTGGTACTCCCATCTGATCAAGCTGTGTGAGCTGACACAGAGTAACTCAGCTCAGTGAAAGGGGGTTTCGAGGCAGGGCGCTGATCAGAGACAGCACAACTTTGCTTCTCACAGGGGCCTCTGTGGACCCTGGGAAAGAAAACTAAGCACAGATATCTGTTTTCGGACACCTGGGACAATCACAAAGTGGAGCAAGCACATGCCCCACAGGTTCCACCTCTAACCCACTGATGTCCCTCAGCAGGCAGCAATCAGCTCTAGGGGAATGAGACGTACCAAGATGCAGGTGTGAACAAGCCACAGCAGCTGGACATCAGTTTCAAGCTAACAAACAGAGCTTAACCCCGAGTTATTCCACTCTGACACCACAGAGAGACTTGGAGACACCTACTTACATGGGCCATGACAGCCTGAGGCCTAAGAATAAGATCCTGATGACAGAGCATCGCCAGGCCCACAGGGTGCCTGGATCGTACATGCAACCATGTCATAAACATATGCCACGGATAAAATATCCCACAACAATGATTCACAGGTGTCTCCAGCCCTGGCCTCCCCAGCATTTCCATTCAGACAGTCATTGCCACTCAAACCCAACAGCCCTAAAACTCAACTCACCATCTTCACCCCTGACCTGCCACCAGCCCAAACCTCACCTGCACTCGGCTATCTGGGTCAGCAATCAGCACCTCCCTCCCACACGCTACAGCCCACTCATTTACAACCATCCCCTCCACAGTGGTGCCTGCCTCCAGGACTGTCACCTCAATGCCAGCCCTCACCCAGCCACCGGCTGCCCCCACCAACTGCCACTCCAGCTTACCGGCCCAGCCACTGCTCCTGCTCCCCACAGGGGTCCCCTGCCCCCTCGCATACCCCTATGCTTACCTCACTGCGCTTTAGTTTATGGGTCTGTCCCCTCCCCACTTGAGCCGGCAAAGGGAACCTCTGTAAAGCGTGTAGGAGCCCTCTATGTCCCCAGAGCAGCCTCCTCTGACTCCAACACTGCACTGCAGCTGCACTAACACCGCAGGAAAACTGGAACCCACATCAGCGGGCTGCCCCTGCTGAGCGTCGCCTAAGTCTCACCTTGACTGGAGGCTGGACGGCCAGGCCCTTCCAGCTTTATGACACGCTCTGATCAGTAATCCGCGTGACTCTGGACAAATCACCTTCCTGCTCTCAACAGCCTCCTTTAAACGTCAAAGAGAATACAGAAATACGGTGGCCCTGGTGCACACCGGCTTGGTTTAGGCTTAGCTTCTCAGGGTTTAGGCTTAGCTTCCCAGAGAGGATGCCCGGTGGCCGGGTGGGACCACCGCGCTCTCCGGGGGGTCAGGCACAGGCCGGGACCACCGTGCTCTCTGATTGAGGTGGACAGGCACCGCCCGGGACCGCTGCGCTCCCCTGACGGGGAGGGGACAGGCACGGGTTCGGGACCACCGTGCCCCCTGGGGAGGAGGAAGCAGGCACCGGACCGGGACCACCGCGCTCCCCAGAAAGGAGGAAGCAGGCACGGGCCTGGGGACCACGCACTGGCGCCGAAGAGGAATGCGAGCCGCGAAGCTCCGGGTCTCCCTTCCGGGTCGTGACGCAGCGCAGCTGGCTCCAGGGAGCTTCAGCTGGGAAGGGGGCGGGCCTCGGCCCCCGCGACACACAGGACCCTCCCTGCACTCGCCCGGCGACCTTGGGAGGCGCCCCCTGACTCGGCTTCCTGTGCGGCCTGGCTAAGGGGACGGCCCCTAGGCGCTCCCGCCCAGGCTTCTCCGAAGGGCGCTCCTAAACGCGTCCCCGCCCGCCGTTTACCTGAAGAGCCACAGCTGCAGCCGCCACAGCCGCCCGCGGCCCGCAGTGGGCGGAGCCGCGTGCGCTGCGCCCGCCCCCGCTGACCTCAGACCTACCGCGACTCCGCGCGAGTCAGTCAGGCCACGCCCCTGCGCGATCTCTGCGGTCATTGGTCGTAGGCGTGCTTTTCTCGCGCGCGCGCGCTCGCGCGCGCTCTCTCTCTCTCTCTCTCTCTCCACCCCGCCCACCGTTCCCAAACGAGGAGTGCGCAGACTCCGTCTCACGATCGGCCCCGCCCCCGGCTGCCACTCGGCCACCGCACCTGGCTGTTGGGGGCGAGCGCGGCGGGCCACTGCGCAGGCGCGTGCCCTAGCTCCGCTTCCGCTTCAGGCTCACGCGCCCCTGCGATCCCCGCACCCAGACTCCGCCCCCATTCCCGGGGGACGGTAGCTCCTGCGTCGTCGCGCTCCGAAGCGCACGGAGCAAGCGGGTGCACTCGCCAACACATACCTGTGCAGGGGCACACGTCAGGTGCGCCTAACCTGGGCACACACCGGCGTATCGTCGTGTCCTATCTCTCACGCACACACACTGAACACCCAGCAGACACCCCAGAGAGCTGGGGCGTGGACCCCTTGGCGCAGGCATACGCACGCGTGGGGCAGGTGCACGTCCAGTCTACTGACAGACCACGGGCACCCAGGCCACCAGGCCCCGCACCCGGGACCTTAGAATCTGGAGCGAGGCAGGTAAAAAGTAAATGGCTAATAAGACAAATTAAAGCTCATGGGAGGTGCTGGGAAGGACCCAGCTGGGAGGCGGAAACCAAGTGGTCTGCAGCGCTGCCTCCAGGGCAGTGTCGATCAGTGAGATGTGGAAATCCAGCTGCAGGGGGTCCTGGGCAAAGGGGGGGGGGCCTCTGGTAAACGCTGGGACGGTGGCAGCAGAGTGGTGCAGGGGAGGATGCTCATTTCCATAGAGAGGGACTTGAGCCTGTCTCTGTTGCAGGGATGGAGCCCAAGAGGGGCAGGACACAGAGTGGGACTTTCTGCTGATGGGGGCCTGGCCCAGGAACACTGCCAGGAAGTTGCCCCAGCCCCAGCAGACAGGAGCTCCTAACAGGGCAAGTTGCCAGGGAAGCAGGAGAGGCCTCTTCTCAGCTCACACCTGGACAACTCATGCGGTGGCTCCCCTGGGCCAATGCCTTGTCCTCCCAGCCTCAGCTGGACTTCTAGCCACAGCAGCCATCTCTTCACTCCCCAGACATGCAAGTTGCCCAACAAACATCACAATTTCATTTTTCGTTTATTACATTATTAATGCCAATCTCTCTGCCGAAGCAGTAAACTCTGAGAGAAAGGCCTGGGTCTGTTTTGCTCCCAAGAGCTCAGCACAAAGTGTGGCACGAGGTGGTTGCCCAGTGCAGCTCCTTGGATGAATTAGGGGCCACAAAGAAGAGAATAATCAAGACTCTGCAGAGGGAGGGTGGACAGAGTCAATGACCACTTGGACTCCACCTGTCATCGCTCAATCTAACACTATCTGGCTTCCAGCTGGGTTCTCACCCTGGTGGGTGCTAGGAGGGAGAGAAGGGGTACAGCTGGGGGTATGGGCTCCCAGGTTTGGCAGCAGTGCCTCAGTGACACAGCCCCCGTGGCCAGGATTACCTGGCTCCAGCTCTAGAGACACAGCTGCTTGCAGCCACCCACCTTCAACAGGCTTCACCTTGTGCCTTGTGCTTCCAGCCCTTCTAATGCTTGCGGAACTAATCCCAAGTTAACCGCCCTCTGCTTTTATTACCTGGAGCAGTTTCTCTTTTCCTAACTCCCAGGTCAGCCACAAACCAGTTTGTTCTTATTTTCTATATTTCAGCAATTTTCCAGACAAGGGCTGTGGGTAAGAAGGGAATATCAAACAAAGCCTTGCTCCCAAGAAGCCCGCAGTCCAAGAGGGATGAGAAAATGGTCTTGCCAGTTGAAGCCATCCTATTCTGAGGCCTTCACTACAACGAACACACCACATCTGCTCCTGCATCTCAGCAGAGGAGAATCCAAGTCCCCAGACACTCACTGGGCCTTTACCAAGCTCCATGCCCTTGTAGACACTGCCAGGACAGCTGCCCATTAGACAGTCCCACCCTCCAGGCCCACAGCTACTGTGCTGTCCAGCTCACAGCAGGGACCACACATTTGGGCCTGGGCTCTGCCACCACTAGGCCTCAATTTCATCATCTGTAAAACAGTATTGCTCATTCGTGTTCAGACTTGAAACCCTAGATGTGACTGCCCCACAGGGGATGGGCACCTTAGTGTGTTCAAGAACAGGGGCAGGACTGCTACAGGGGGGAGTTGTAGCTAGTGTGACTGCTGAGAATGGCACCTGGCACACAGCCAGTGCTCAGTGGCTGTTAGCCCCTACTCCTGGCAGCAACAGTGTTCTCAGAGGACTCTAAGGGCCAGAGAAGGGAGGGGTACTGTTGGCTTCTGTCTCTCAGAGCTGTAGGATCTGAGGTGGGCCCAGGCCTGGGGCCCTTGCTTGCCCTGTGGTGTGTGATGCAGTCTGTAGAGAACTCTAGGTGGGAGGCTCCCTGCAGCAGGCCCGGCCTGGGTAGAAGCTTCAGGCTCTAGTGCAGGAGGCCAGAAGGCAGGAGGCTCCCTGCCTGCCCTTCTGGCTCAGCCTCTAGTAGAGGCCTGGGCACTCTATCCAAGGATGAGGGGTACAGTTGCAATGGTGGCTGACAAGTACTATATCCCTTTTTCCCTTCCTAATGGCATAGCAAGCTGGCCTCATGCCTTTGCCCCCTGCCTCCTCCCCAGTTTTTCAAGGTCTTTTGTGTTCCAGCCACATCCTGAGTGGTCCTCAGAGGCCTCATCCTGGCTGCAGCCCTTGCAGGGGGTTCTCATCCCATGGAGAGTGGGCCCCATGCAGGACAGGCTGGTCCTGAAAGATGTCCTCAGACATCAGAGTGGGCAGGTCCTGGGGCACAAGAGGACACCCCCTTCAAGGGCACAAAGCAGGTACCACTCTAGAATCTCCATTCTAGAATTTGCCTCTTTTTCCCCAGCGCCTGCCTCCCAACACCCAGTCCAGGCTGTGTCAGCCCCTACCCCAAGCTGTGTTAGCTTCCCACCCTGAATTGTGTCAGTTCCCCACTCTGAGCTCTCAGGCCCAGTCACTCCCCTGCCTCTACTCCAGTCCCAGCAAGTCTTCAGAAACTTGGCTGCTGCCTCAAGGAGGGTACAGGTCCCACCTGGCCCCCTGCTGCCCCGGCCCCTGCACTCTGGTACAAGTCAGACCTCAACCATGCCCCCCCAATCCAAGACTGTTGGAGCTGGACCACCAAGCCCCCTTCCATGGTGCCCTGCCCTCCATGAAGGGCAACAGCAGGCCAAAGTTGGACCAGAGAACCTTCATGGAACAGGTTCGTGAGTACAAGGACGACAGGTACCTGCTCTCCTCCAAGATCAGCTCCACGGCCTTCTCCAAGGTCTAACTGGCCTATGCCATAAACAAGTGCATGCAGCACAACCCCAAGCTGTCCTGGGACTTGTAGGGCAAGCACCACACCCTGGTGAGGCAGCTGCCTCCTTCCCCCTCTTAGTGGGTTCCAGTGCCCCCAGCCCGGCCCCACAGGGCACTCCCTGTCCTAAACCCACTCAGGTGCCTTCCAGCTGCTCCCGCTGCCTCCACCATAGGCTTCTTTGGTCCCACTTCCGGTTCCCAAACCCCTTAAGTGCTCAAGACAGGAGAGTGGGGGAGATCAGGGATGCCCTCCAAGAGCTCAGCAATGAATACAAAGGACAGGGGGCTGTGCCTGCATACACTGGCACCTTCCACCTACACAGGTAGCTATCAAGATCATCTCCACAGCCAAGGCCCCCATGGAGTTCTCCCGCAAGTCCCTGCCCCGTGAGATCTCTTCACTCAATGTACCTGCAAGCACCCGAATGTGGTAGGGTGCAGTCTCAACACAGCCTGTCCTCACCCCTCCCTATCCCCCAAGGCTAGCCTTCTCCCACCTGGGACCTCCCTTTAGCCCTTAGGCTGGGGCCCAAACCCACCCCAAGACCCCAGCAGTCCCAGCACACCCTTGGACCCTCCTCAAGGTGATGGTAGGTGGGTGGGTCAGCAGGTGCAGCTGTGCAAGACCTATCACAGCAGCCAGCACTCCTACCTCGTGCTGGAACTGATGGCCAGAGGCAACCTACTGGAGCACATCAACACTGTGTGAGACCACCACTGCTGCCCAGGGCTGGAGGAGAAGACCCGCAGGCTGTTCTGGCAGCTGGTCAGTGTCATGGCCCACTGCCACAGCTCTGGCTTTGTGCACCAGTGAGTGCCACCTGGCCCACCCACATGCATGAAGAGGCCCACTCAAGCCCTGGCCAGCCCGACCTCCCATTCCCCACGCAGGGACCTGAATTGTGAGCACATCCTGCTGGATGAGTGAGGCTTTCTAAAGCTGACTGGTGAGCCCACAGCCCCACACACAGTGCCCCGATGCCCCACAGCCACCCCTGCAGACCCATACCCTCCTGAGCCCCTCCCCTGAGACCCCTGCCCTTACTCACTGCTGCCTCCCTGCATGTCTTGGGCAGATTTTAGCTTCCTCACCTGCACAGGGATCAAGAACTCCCTGCTGAGCACCTTCTGCAGCTCTGTGGCCTACATGGCCCAGAGGTCCTCGTGAGCAAGAGGTATAGTGGGAGCAGGCCGACCTGTGGAGCCTGTGAGTGCTGTCCTAGGGAACACGGGAGGGTAGGGAGGGGCCTCAGCCTAAGGAGCCCATGCCCCAGGGCATCATCCTCTCTGCCATGGTGACTGGGAAGCTGCCCTTCAAGGAGTGCCAGCCCCACTGCATGCTGCACCTGATGCACCATGGCCCCACCTTCTAGCCAGGTCTGTCCCCAGTTGAGCACTACAGTCTGTCCCTGTGTCCCTCCCAAGTGCCAGCAGAGGCCTGGAGAGTGGGCAGTGAGAGACCTGGGCTCCAAGAAAGGTCATCCAGCATGGTGGGGAAACTGACCCAGTATCCTCCCCCACCCAGGCTGGGAAACATTTGGTGCATGCACCTCAGTGATGGTGACAGGTGATGGGGAAGTCGGGGGCAGGGGCAAGACCTGATTCAGAAGGGTTCAAGAAAAGCAGTGGCTCCACCCAACCCAAACCTGAGTTCTGCACTAGCCTAGCCCAGGGCAAGCCACCAGGCCTTTGAGTGCCTCAGTCTCTCCATTTGTGATTGTCCTGAGGCCTGAATGGGGCCACCCTCTAAGCTGCCATCATTGTTGGCAGCAATGTCCAGGGGCACTAGAAGGTGGGCTGCAGCCACGAGCCCTTGCCCACACAGTGCCAGGACCTGATCTGGGGGCTGCTCCAGCCGAGCCCAGGCACATGCCTGGGCCTGCAGCAAGTGGCTGTGCACCACTAAGATGCTCCCTACACAGGACTCAGTGCCATCCCAGATGTGGTGTGGCCCATGGGGTGAGCAATTGGGTGACAGGTGGTTCCTCTGCACTCTGACCCCACTGCAATCCCCTGCAGAGAAGTGGGTGGAGTCCAAACTCCCAGCATCCCCAGAGGATGTGGAACCTGGCACAGGTTTGGAGTTCCCTAGGCTCATCCTACAGCTGTGGTGCCCCCAGCCACAAGGTGTCCCCAGGAACGCCCTTGGCCCTAGGCTCAGGCCCCTGGAGGCCCACCCCAGAAAAAGGTGTGGGTTCTCCTGGGCTGGGGCTCTAGAGCACACCCAGACAGCCACTGCTGTTGTACCCCAGGTCTGCCATCAGGAATATGCCTGGGCACTCCCTGGTCAACTGAGGGTGGGTGGGGCAAGGCCAAATAATGCATCTATTCTATAGTGCCCAGGTTGCAATGTCTTAGTGCCAGGAGAGGGCAGATGGCCTCCAGGGGCCTTGACAGGCTGCGGTTCTGGCACTACCTTATGGGACTCCCAGTCAAGGAAAAACACCAGTCCATATATCACGCCTACCCAGAGGACCAGAGGTTTAATGGGGGCCGTGGAGGGGAGATGCCTGGCACCCAGTAAAGCACCTAGCCATGACAGAACACAGGTGGAGTGGGCCTCCAATTTGCAAGGGCATAGGATGGGGCACTGTGAAGTCTTAGGAAGATAAGCTGAGCTCCTTCACTGGGGTCCGAGGGGCCTGGGAGGGCCTGTTGGCAAGAGGGGGCCAGCACTAAGGAGCCCAATGCAAAAGGTGGCAGTGAAGTCTGACAGGAGGCTCAGGAAGGGAACATGGTGGGGCTTGCCAGCCATCGAATGGGGAAAGCACACACACAGACCCAGGGGAAAAGCAGATAGGCTCCAGGGCCCATAGTGGGCTCCACTGGGGCAGGGGGCTAGGCCGCAGGCACATCTGGGAGGCTCTCTGCAGAGGTAGGCAAAGCTAGGGAAGAACAGCAAGGCTCAAGGAAGCTGCCCAGGGAGGTGGCCTAGCCAGAGGGGCTGGGGAAAAACCAATGCAAGACAAGATGGGGAAATAGGAGGCACAGTCCTATGTAGACCCCAGAACCCAGGTGTGGCTGGGTCACCCCTCTGAGGCAAGGGGAGCTGAAGGTCCAGGGGTTGGGGCCTGACAGCAGGGGCACTGCCTACACAAAGGCACCCACCTACACCCAGACCCTGCAGTGCCCTGAGGAGTGGGGCTCCACTGGCCATCACCTACCATCTCCTCCTAATGTGGGGGCAGGTGAGTCACAACCTGAAATCTTGCTAATACCAACATGGCATAGGGCTGGAGTGCTGTCAACCCTCCCAAGTTCATCCAGCATTTGCCCTAGAACCCTTAGATGGACAGAAGTCCGAATGTAGCTCTGCTTCTTCACATGGCACAGCCAGAGGGCCCTATAGGAAGACCTGGCCTGAGAAGCCTGGCATAGGTGGGCCTGGAGCTGGTATCAGGCTGCAGGGGGCTCAAGTGGGTGCAGCCCTCTTGCCCCATAGCTCTGGGGCCAGCTCCTGCTGCTCTCGCTCCAGCTGTTCCTGCTCCTGGCGGTCCAGCTGCTGGAGTTGCTGCTCCACATCCTCAGGCACCTGGACCTCCAGCAGGTTTTCCATGCCACGCTCAGGCTCATCCCCAATAAGCACCTGCTGGCAGAGGAGGCAGTGAGCAGCTGACAGGCAACGGGCACCCCTTTCCCAGCCTCTCTACACTGCACCCACCTGGATGAGCTTCTCACAAGTTGCTCGCACATCAGGCTGTGGCTCCCACCTGTGCAGCTCTCTAAGGATCAGGTAGGCTCCCTGGTCTCGTATCTGCTGCCGACCTGGTGCTGTGGCAGTCAGCTGGGAAGATGGACAAGATCACCCAGATGTCAGTGAGCTTGTGTATGTGTGTGTCAGGGGGTGGCATTAATGTTGCAGGACTCCTGCTCACCAGCATGATGGCTTCAATGAGCATCTTGCGGATGTCGGCATCAGGCTCTCGCTGCTTGTCTGGTGGCAGGTACTGCAGATCAACAGGCAGACCTAGGGGCAAGTGTGAGGACCACTGGTCCCTGGGCTGAGCAGCTGGGCCAGGCTCTGCCTGTGTAAGCCCCATCTGTGCTCAGCAACTCCCTGCTGGAAGCTTTCAGAAAGGGCCTGGTACCTGGAAACCTCCTCCTCCTCCTCCCACTAACCTCCCTCTTGTTCAGCCAACTCTGAGGCTCCACTCACGTTCCATCTCTTCCTCGGAGAAATCCTCAGGCCCAGCCAGGGGCAGCAGCAAGAAAGGGAGAATGTCTACCTCGGGCCCGAGCAACCACTGGTGGTGTCCTGGGGGGCGGGAAGCAGGGGAGAAAAGAATGGGGGGTGGCCCGGGTGATGGCCAAGAGGAGCCAGTCTGGTCCCCATCCCCGCAACGCCCCAACCCCACCACCACTCACGGTGCTCGAAGCAGCAATTCCGCAGCGTCCCCACCACCCCGCCCCTGCGCACCGAGGAGTCTGGATACTGGGTAAGGGGCAGCAGCCGCTGGACCACGCACCTGTTGCAAGGAGTCACTCAGTGCCGCCCCTGCTCACCTTCATGCCCCACCTCCCACCCACGAGGTGCTCTGGGCTTCACCTGTCGGGGTCCATCAGGAAGGCACGCGCTGCAGGCCGCTGGGTGAGGTTGGACAGCAGCGGCCCCAGGTAGTGCAGAGGTGCGCGGGTGTTGTAGCCGGGCGTGCATAGCGCGTGCACCAGCTGCTCCAGGCCCGGGGCCCCCGGCTCCGCGGCCGCCAGCACCGCCATTAGCGCGGCACATGGCGCTGGCTCGCGGCTGAGGTTGGCCAGTGCGGCGGCCGCCTCCTCGGCCCACGGCCACTGCGGGTCCAACGCGCGGCCCAGCAGGCGGGCAGGCAGCCCGGGGTCGGCCGCCAGCAGCTGCTCATGCAGGTCGGAGTCGGCGGCCAAGTTCACGAGCGCGAGGGCGGTGTCGCGGCCCGAGGCCAGCTCGGCCAGTGCCCGCAGCAGCGCCGCCTGCCCCGCCAGCAGCGCGCGGCCCGGGCCGGAACCGGTCAGCGCCAGCACATGCCGCGCCGCCGCCGCCTGCAGGTCCGCCCGCGCCCCCGGCGCCAGGAAGGGCAGCAGCTTCGCGGCCGCCACCTCTGGGCCTCCCGGCGAGCCTGCCTCGGCCTCCCGCATGCCTTAGCGAGTCTCCCCCACACCACCGCCTTCCGCTGGGCTCCTAGCGGCGCTGATCCGGCTGCGGCGGCGCCCACCAGAGAGACGAAGAGCCGCGGCGGCCAATCCGGGGTTGCGGCCTCGACGCAGCGGGAGGGACCGATGCGCGGAGGCGGGGCCAGGCCGGCGCGGGGAACTGTGGGCGGGGGTGTGGGCGGAGTCCCGAGGCGCAGGCCTGTCTCGCTAGGCTTCCCGGCTGCCCTCGCGCGTCGTGCGGTCTCCGCAGGCTCCAGTCAGTGACTAGCTGTGTGAAGGTGTGGTCCGGGGTCCTCCTGGAAGGTAGCCATCCAGGAGCTCGGCGCTGAGGGCCCCAGGGTGAGACCTGAGGGGCAGCCTTGGACAGGCCCCTGGGCATCTCACAGCGGGTAGATCTGGGGCATTTGTCAGGACTTATTCAGGCGCAAGTGACAAAAAGCCATCTTACTGACTTGCACGAAAAGAAAATTGGTTAATGGGTCCATATAACTTGGAAGTTTGTCAGGAGACTGGCTTCTGGAGCCCTATACTGTCTACCCTGCCAACCCCTACCCCTCCACCCCCGTCACCCGCTTTTCTGTGGTTCCGTATCGTTTTCACCTGCTGCAGGCAGCTGGCAAAGAAGGGCACTGGCTCTCCCAGGTCCATGGTCCTCGCAGAAGACAGTTTCTTCCGGTGTCGGAGTTTGTCCCAGGGAAGGACGGCCATTCAGTTCTTCATGTGTCCTCCACTGGCCTGCCTAATCACTGTGGAACAAGCAGCAACCTTCTAGGAACACATGGACTTTGAAGGAAAGGAGGGCATATGAAGGCACTCCAACATTTTGGGGGCACCTGCCATCTGCCAGGCTGGTTGCTCAGGACACAGAAGGCCAAGGTCTTTCTGGCCTTAGGATCTTTGCAATTACTGTCTCCTCCGCCTGGAATGCTCTTTCCCCAGCTGTGCACAAGGCTGGCAACTTAACTGTCAGAGCTGTCATTCCTGGGCAACTAGGTGAAGGAGATACTCAGCTCCTCCACTCCGCAGGGCTGCTCAGTTTCTATCCACTTCCTTTGAGGTAACAGTGCTCAGAGGAGGGTAATAGAATTTAAGCTTCAGTGTTCCTTTCTTGCATGGATTCTTTCCAAAGCTGCCTTAAGAGCAAACAGTGTCCCCATGTTCATAATGGTTTTGCAGAATTTGCATAAGTGGGATGTAGCAGACATCATTGGTGCCAAAACCACTAGGATGGCTGTAATCAAAAAGACAGGTTAAACAGCTGTTGATGAGAATGTACAGAAACTGGACCCCTCATATGTTGCTAGGGGGACTGTAAAATGGTGCAGCCACTGTAGAAAACATTTTTTCAGCTCCTCTAAAAGTTCAACACAGTTACCATGTACCTAACAATTCCACTATTAGGTATAGACTCAAGAGAAATTAAAACTGGAAACATACATCCACACAGAAACATGAATGTGTACAAGTAGGATTATTCATAATAGCCAAAAGATGGAAACAACCCAAATATCCATCAACTAATGAATGTGATAAGTCCATACAAAGAATATTATTCAGCTATAAAAAGGAATGACATCCTGACATATGCTACAACCAACATGGATGGACCCCCAAAACTTAAGGTAGATGAAAGAGGCAAGTCACAAAAAAAACATATATTGTATGATTCCATTTATAAGACATTTCCAGGACATGCCCAGTGGCTCATACCTGTAATCCCAGCACTTTTGCAGGCCAAGGCAGCGGGACTGCTTGAAGCCAGGAATTCGAGACCAGCCTGGGAAACATAGCAAGATCTAGTCTCTACAAAAATATATATATATATATTAGCTGGGTGTGGTGGTGCCCCCCTCTAGTCCCAGCTACTCAGGAGGCTGAGGCAGGAGGAACACTTGAGTCCAGGAGTCCAAGGCTGCCATGAGCTATGATTGGGCCACTGCACTCCAGCCTGGGTGACAAAGTGAGACCCTGTCTCACCAAAAAATAAAAAATAAAAAAAAGACATTTCCAGAATAGACGAATCCATAGAGACAGAAGGTAAGTTAATGGTTGTCAAGGGCCAAGGAATGGTGGGATGAGGGAGTAGGTGTGACTGTTAGTGGGTGCTATGGACTGAACTGTGTCCCTCCAAAATTCATATGTTGAACTCCTAACCCCCAGTGTGACTGTATTTGGAGAGGGGGCCTATAAGGAGATAATTAAAGTTAAATAAAGTCATAAAGGTGGTGAGGGAAAAATCCAGGTTCTCCACCACATAACACAGCAGTCCCCACATTTTTTGGCACCAGAGACCAGTTTCATGGAAGACAATTTTTCCACGGAGGTGGGGGTGGGGGAGGTGGAGCTCAGGCAGTGATGCTAGCGATGGAAGCAGCTGTAAATACAAATGAAGCTCTAGCTCACTGCTTACCTCCTGCTGTGTGCCCCACCTTCCTAAATTTCATGAAAGACAATTTTTTCACAGATGGGGTGGGGGGAGGCTGTGTGGAGCCCTAACAGACCTCAGGTCAGCAGGCCTGGGGGTTGAGAACCGCAGACATAACAGACCCTGTGCTAGCCTGGAGTGCTCAGCGAAACTATTACAAAGTAGACTAGGCAGGCACCAAGATAATTACTGGGCCTGGAAAAAGTGCCCAGCACTTTTTTTGTCCTGAAACAGCTAGCTCAAACTGGCCCTGACTGCTTCAGAGCTGCTTTGATTGTGCCATGATGCCCTTTAGCTAATTGTAATACTAAAACCCCCACCTAGAAGAAAATTGTAATATCATTAACATAACATGGGTTGCATGACAGCATATGATGATGTGACTGTCACATCCCACTTGGATATGCCACAATGGCCACTTCTTGTTCACAGCGTGACCTCCGAGACCTTATGCCTGCTTGCTCTAAACCCACAAATTAGAGCTCCCTGTGGGTAGGCTGGTGCAGGGACTCATGCCTGTGGTCCCTGCACTTTGGGAGGCTGAGGCAGGAGGATCACTTGAGCCCAGGAGTCCAAGGCTGCAGTGAGCTATGGTTGCACTGCTGCACTCCAGCCTGGGTGACAGAGCGAGACCTTGTCTCAGAAAACAAAAAACAAAAACAAAAAAACTCCCCATGGGAAACCTGCTTCAGTAACTAATGCCCAAACTCCAACAGAGGCTTCGACCCATGGATCCTTCTCTCTTTCTTCCTCCCCACCTATTGGTGGGCCATTCATGTGCTGCACGGCCCCCACTTCCCATTGGCCCCATGAGGTGTGCTGCCCTCTTCTCTCTGCCACCTACAAGTAACAAGTATCTTTTGCTTTCTAGAAATGAAATCACCAGAAGAGATCTTTCTGGTTATCTAAGCCTGATGAGGTCTTCCTTGATTCTTTTTTTTTTTTTTTTTTTTGAGACAGAGTCTCGCTCTGTTGCCCGGGCTACAGTGAGTGCCGTGGCGTCAGCCTAGCTCACAGCAACCTCACATTCCTGGGCTCAAGAGATCCTTCTGCCTCAGCCTCCCGAGTAGCTGGGACTACAGGCATGCACCACCATGCCCGGCTAATTTTTTCTCTATATATTTTTAGTTGGCCAGATAATTTGTTTCTATTTTTTAGTAGAGACGGGGTCTCGCTCTTGCTCAGGCTGGTCTCGAACTCCTGACCTTGAGCGATCCACCTGCCTCGGCCTCCCAGAGTGCTAGGATTACAGGCGTGAGCCACCACGCCCGGCCTTTCCTTGATTCTTGACAACCAAATAGTTCATTTGTTGAAGCAACATTATACTTTTTTGTATTTTATTGATATAAAATACACATATTTTGGGGGTACATGTGATATTTTGATACATGTATACAATGTGTAATTATCAAATCGGGGTAATTGGGATATCCATCACCTCAAACATTTATCTTTGAGTTGCGAACATTAGTCAATTCTTCTAGCTATTTTGAAATACACAATTATTGTTAACTATAATTTCCCTACTGTTCGATCAAATACTGGGCACCAGTCACAACCTGATGCATAGGAAATGTTATTTCATGTGTTTTGTTGAGTTGCCTCTCTGCGTCTCACCTGACCAACACACATAAACCAAACTTCTTTCCAGGTCTTGGTAGGAATAAAATGGACACAGGTCAAACAAGAGCCACGAGAGCATCTGCCAGAATAAATAAGTCTCCTGAGAGGGACACTTGGTCACAGATTGGATGCTAGACATTGAGCTGTCTGCCAGCACAAAGAAATATCCCGTGAAAGGCACATTATAAACATCCACAATCAAATCCCTGTAGTCTTCTGAGGGCATGGCTAGAATGTATACCCACTGTCAGGAAAGATAATTCAAGATTAAATTAGGAAAAAAACCCCACACAACAGAAAGCTGGTATTGGCAAGGTGAGCCAAGGCTCGAGTGGGAACCAGGCCACCATGTAGGTGATATGATGGTATATATATGTACAGTTTGAAAATAATACTAAATGAGCCCCAATATACCTGCCATTCTGGTTGTGAAAGCCCTCATTTCTGGTGCACCAGAAACCACCCACTGTGCCCCTTCCACCATAGGCCACCCCCTTCCTCCCTTCCAGAGAGAACCACCATCCTGAATTTTGTAGTACTTATTTCCCAGTTTTTCTTATAATTTTATCCTCTGAGTATGTATCTCTAAAATAATTAGTTTCTTTTGTAACTTTATGTGAATGAAGTTATTCTGTATATGAGTTATTCTGTATATGATCTATAATGATCACTGAAGATCATGTTTGTGGCCAGGTGTGGTGGCTCACGCCTATAATCCTAGCACTCTAGGAGGCCGAGGGGGGAGGACAGCTCGAGGTCAGGAGTTCAAGACCAGCCTTAGCAAGAGTGAGACCCCCGTCTCTGCTAAAAATAGAAAGAAATTATCTGGACAACTAAAATATATATAGAAAAAATTAGTTGGGCATGGTGGCGCATGCCTGTAGTCCCAGCTACTCGGGAGGCTGAGGCAGTAGGATCGCTTAAG
>CM052438.1:20375690-20398312 GCA_028533085.1 Varecia variegata
TCAGCCTCCCGAGTAGCTGGGACTACAGGCATGCGCCACCATGCCCGGCTAATTTTTTCTATATATATTTTTAGTTGGCCAGATAATTTCTTTCTATTTTTTTAGTAGAGACGGGGTCTCGCTCTTGCTCAGGCTGGTCTCGAACTCCTGAGCTCAAACAATCCGCCCGCCTCGGCCTCCCAAGTGCTAGGATTACAGGTGTGAGCCACCGCGCCCGGCCTAAGATCTTTAAGCTAAATTTGTTATAATTCTGTCTGTTGATGTTCCCTTGGCCTGGATGTTTATCCACGAACCAACAGCACTCGTGTGTCCTGGTGTCTTGTAGAGGAAGCTCCCCTACTTGTTATTCTTCCCAAGAATAGACTGGCTGGTCTTTACTTTGTATTTCATAAACATTTTAGAATCAGTTTGTCAAGTTATATGAAAACACATATTCACAACTTCTTGAATTTTGGTTGAGACTGCTTGAATCAATAGGTCCATATGGGAGAAATTAATGTTTTTATGATGTTGAGTTTTCAAGCCATATTAAAGCTCTTCTTTAACATTTCACACTTTTCCTTGTATGTACCTGTCTTGCATATCTTTAATTAGATAATTCCTCAATGCTTGATATTTATGATATTGTTATAAAATGTATTTAAAATGCTTTTTAAAAAATTTCTTTTCTTTTTTTTTTTTTGAGACAGAGTCTCACTCTGTTGCCCAGGCTAGAGTGCCGTGGCGTCAGCCTAGCTCACAGCAACCTCAAACTCCTGGGCTCAAGCAATCCTACTGCCTCAGCCTCCTGAGTAGCTGGGACTATAGGCATGCGCCACCATGCCCGGCTAATTTTTTCTATATATTTTTAGTTGGCCAGATAATTTCTTTCTATTTTTAGTAGAGACGGGGTCTTGCTCTTGCTCAGGCTGGTCTCGAACTCCTGAGCTCAAATGATCCGCCCGCCTCGGCCTCCCAGAGTGCTAGGATTACAGGCGTGAGCCACTGCGCCCAGCCAAAAAATTTATTTTCTAATTGTTACTGGTGTATAGCAATATAGTTGATCTTTATATATTAAGTTTGTACTTTACAACCTTGTTATACCCTCTTAATTCCTACAGTTGATATGTGGAATGTTGATATGTGATACAGCTTTATTGAGGTATAATTAACATACAATAAAAATGTTCATATTTAAAATGTAGAATTCTTTGAGTTTATATATATATATATATATATATTCATCCACCCATGAAATCATCATCACAGTCAAGGTAATGAAGATATCCATCACCTCCAAAGGCTCACCTCATGCCCCTTTTCCTCCTCCCACATCTTAACAACCACTAATCTCCAGCCTGAGCAAGAGCAAGACCCCATCTCTAGTAAAAAATAGAAAGAAATTAGCTGGACAACTAAAAAAATACATATATATATATAAAAAATTAGCTGGGCATGGTGGCACATGCCTGTAGTCCCAGCTACTCGGGAGGCTGAGGCAGAAGGATTGCTTGAGCCTAGGAGTTTGAGGTTGCTGTGAGCTGGGCTGACGCCACAGCACCCTAGCCCGGGCAACAGAGCAAGACTCTGTCTGAAAAAAAAAAAACAACCACTAATCTGCTTTCTGTCACTACAGAAAGATTATTTTGAATTTTTGAAACTCTTTATAAATATGTGGAATCACACAATGATGTACTCTTTTGATTCTGGCTTCTTTCATGCAGAATAATGACTTTGACATTTATCCATATTGTTGCATATATCAATAGTTCTTTTAACTGCTGAATAGTTTTCTATCGTGGGAATATACCACAATTTATTTATTCAGCTATTGATGGACATTTGGGTTGTTTGTAGTTCTCACTATTAAAAATAAAGCTGCTATGAACATTCATGGGCAAGTCTTTGTGTGAATATATGCTTTTGTTTCCCTTGGGCAAATACCTAGAAAGGCAATGACTGGGTTTTATGGTAATTACATGCTAACCGTGCCTGCTCCAGTTATCAATTTATTGCTTTTCAGCTCCCAGTCTACTCTTTTTTTTTTTTTTTTTGAGACAGAGTCTCACTCTGTTGCTCAGGCTAGAGTGTCAGTCCACTCTTGATTGCCTACTCTGTGATAATGCAGCTGGGCCCTGTAAACATTACTCTTCTGGCAGCTGGTGCAATGCTAGGCTTTGTCAATAGAGGGCACTGGAGGGACATTTATTCCTGACAATCTAAACTGTCACTATGGCCCACCAGTGACTACCTGACAAATGGAGTTTTAGCTGGTCTGACTCACAGTGGACCCAGTAGGTCCATGGGTCATACTGGTGTTATTTTTCTAGTTCCTGAATACATAATTGGTGTAGGTATACTTGGCAACTAGCAGAGGTAGACTCCTTGACTCTGGCCCATGACGTAAGGACCATAGCGAGAGGATTTCTTGAGCCCAGCAGTTTGAGAGTTTGAGGTTGAATGAGACCTTGTCTCAAAAAAAAAAAAAAACTGACAAATATAGACAGGGAAGGCCATGTAGAGAAAGGTTCTGGTGCATAAATGCCTGATAACAAGAACTATTATGAAATGAAAGACTCTACAAAAACTGCAGTCGTGCACAAAGGCCAGCACAACCTTACACCTCTGTACCGCAATTGCCAGTCCAGGCGCAGCCTGGCATTACCCTTGCGATCGATCCTTATGGCCAAGGGTAATGATCTGAAAACAGTTATGTAATCCTCCTCATTTTCCCTTTAGAAATATTCATCTTCCTTTTTTTTCTTTTCAAGACATGGAGTCCCCCGTGTCCTCTGAATATGTGCATAATTTACTATGGCATGCATGTGTATTCTCTTTGCAATATCCAATTTCTGGATAAATAATATTTACTTTTAAATAAATATTCTCTGTCATTTAGGTTGACAGTTACACATATTCCAGTTGTCTCCTCCCACTCTGTGGCCTGACTTTTTTACTCTCTTAATGGTATATTTATATGAATAGACATCTTAATTTTAAAATATATATTAATACATATTAATAAATATATCATTTTCCTTTATGATAGCGTTTTTTGTGATCTGTTTAAATTTTGTATACTTTCTCAAGTTTGTATTTTTATTTATTTCTTTCTTTTTAGAGACAGGATCCTGCTCTGTTGCCCAGGCTAGAGTGCAATGGCACACTCACAGCTCACAGCAGCCTCAATCCTCCTGCCTCAGCCTCCCAAGTAGCTGGGACTATAGGGGTGCACCACCATGCCTGGCTGATTTTTAAAATTTTTTGTAGAGATGGGATCTCTCTATGTTGCCCAGGCTGATCTCAAACTCCTGGCCTCAAGTGATCCTCCTGCCTTGGCCTCCCAAAGCACTGGGATCACAGGCATGAGCCACCCTGCCCAGCCTTATAAAAAGCATTTCTTGTTTTCATCATTTAAAACATGAAACCCGCCGGGCACAGTGGCTCACGCCTGTAATCCTAGCACTCTGGGAGGCTGAGGTGGGAGGATTGCTCGAGGTCAGGAGTTCAAGACCAGCCTGAGCAAGAGCGAGACCACTAAAAAATAGAAACAAATTATATGGACAACTAAAAAAAAATATATATATATATAAAATTAGCCAGGCATGGTGTTGCATGCCTGTAGTCCCAGTGACTCAGGAGGCTGAGGCAGAAGGATTGCTTAAGCCCAGGAGTTTGAGGTTGCTGTGAGCTAGGCTGATGCCACGGCACTCTAGCCAGGGCAAAAAGAGTGAGACTCTGTCTCCAAAAAAAATAAATAAATAAAACATGAAATGCTAGTAGAAGTAGTCCACCATAGCCTCATAGTTCTTGTTTTAGCATGCACAATTTCTTTTATAAAAAATGTCAAGTCTCCCACTGTCTAGCACTTCTGGCCTTGCCTGGCCTAGGAAAGAGCTGCCCACTTGACAGTCCCGTGACAAAAGCCCCTGCACAGTCTGGAGGTTATGGGGAAGGTATGGAAGACCAATTCTAACCATAAAGCCACCAAGAAGAAACTTCTGAAGTCAGAAGCTGAAAATAGGCCAGGTGCAGTGGCTCACGCCTGTAATCCTAACACTCTGGGAGGCCGAGGTGGGAGGATTGCTCGAGGTCAGGAGTTCGAGACCAGCCTGAGCAAAAGCGAGACCCCTGTCTCTACTAAAAATAGAAAGAAATTAGCTGGATAACTAAAAATATATAGAACAAATTAGCTGGGCATGGTGGTGCATGCCTGTAGTTCCAGCTACTTGGGAGGCTGAGGCAGGAGGATTGCTTGAGCCCAGGAGTTTGAGGTTGCTGTGAGCTAGGCTGATGCCACGGCACTCTAGCCTGGGCAACAAAGCGAGACTCTGTCTCCAAAAAAAAGAAAGGAAAAAAAAAGAAGCTGAAAATACTTACAGGAAAGAAATCACTGCTTAGACAAGCCAATAGGGGGATGTAAAAAGCTAAGGAAACTTCCCAAAAGCAGTCTAACGAGCTACTGTGCACAAGGACCCGACGGGCAGTCTTCTCAGTGCCCTGCGGGCCACGACAGCGAGGGCTTCCGTGACTCACAACTCACAAGGTCCATCTCTCATGATATTTAGGTTGAAGGGCCCAATGGATGCTGCCTCGTTACTGCTTCTCAGATGAAGGCATGTGGTTCCTTCATCAATTCTTCTCCTTTCCAGAATGAAAGTAAGAGCCAGGCGTGGTGGCTCATGCCTGTAATCACATGATGGACACCAAAGGTGCCTGCTCCACACATACCTGTGGTCACCCACACCCTTCCCTACTCCCCTCCACTCCTGGCCATTGGCTGGCCAGCGAACCACTGCTAAGGTCAGTCTCTGATCTCAGCACCCAGCGATTGACCAATAAGCTTTGGCTGAGTGAGTGCATGAGAGGACGTGCTGCCCACTCTATGGATCTCCTCTGTACCTAGACAGGCCCTCCCAGCACCAACGCTACTCTGTACACGCTGACCAAGTCCCAGATGCCAACCCACCATGGATTTGACTATGCCCCAGCTCCCACCTTCCACATGCGACAGGCTACCTGCAGGTTCAGGCCATCGGCCAGACCTCCCTGCCCATCCCAGGGCCCTCCAGGGAAGAAAATGGCCTCGAGCTCACTGAAGTCTCTGGACTTTATTCCAGACCAGGCCTTGGCCAAATGCCAATGGCAGGCCTGAGCAGGCTGCCACTCGCCAACTTGGGGTGAAGGGAAAGTGGGGTGGAGGGGGCATGGCCACCAGCCAGCTCAGCTGTAGCTGTCAGGGTCCGTGTCATCTAGCACAAAGTAGCGCTGTAGGGCAGGCTGTAGGAGCAGCGGGGGCTGCGAGTGGGCAGGCCTGGGCCAGCCCGGGGGGAAAGGCTGCACCTCCACTCGTGGCAGCGGCAGCTTCAACATCCGGATCGAGCCATCCAGGGTGCGGCCAGCACGGGACAGCATCCGGCCTGGGGTGGGCAATGCAATGAGGTGGTGGGCAGGGGTGGGGCCAGGTCAGTCTCTGCCCCCATCTCCACTCACCCCTCAATCTCATCCCAGACTTCTGAACGTTGGCCTCCTGAAGCCGGAAGATGGGGCGGTGCCTGGGGGTAAGGAGGCAGGTTCAGCCAGGCCTGGCCACTTGGCCCTTGGCCACCTGCGTCCGTGCCCCTGCCCTCGCCCAGCTCACCAATGATCCCGGGCTGGTGCCACCACTGTGTTGGGCACCGTCAGGGGTGGGAGTTTGGCCTCCGGGATCAAGCTCTGCTGCCGTGCCCGCTGCTGCTTGCAGAATAAGTTCAGCGTGTCGATGAGGCCTAGGTCCAGTATTTGCAACTTTGACCAGTCTGCCTTTTCGAGTGGCGGCGGCCCCACAGGCAGTGCGGGCACTGAGCGTAGGTCGGTGTCAGGCACTGAGGGGAACCTCTGCAGCGTGTCTGAGAGCACACGCTGGGTGTGTTGGATGTGCATCTGCGCCAGCACCCGCTCGGTCTGGAGCTGTAGGGCAGCCGGGTCTGGCTGTGCAGGTGAGATCGCCAGCAAGGGCATCTCCAAGGTCTGCAAGAGCCTCTCGGACCTGTTTGAGGTCGACCAGGAGGTGCCCGAGGGTGTCACCGAGGCCATCGAAGCCTGTGATGTGGTCTTCTTGGGAGAGGAAAGCTTCGAGGTACCATCTGAGACCTTGGGGAGAACCGCAGGCAACTGGGCTACAGATGGCGGCTGCAAGGTCTCCACCTGCAGGGAGGAAGTGACCTTGTTCCTGGAGCCCCTGCAGGACACTGAAACTGCCTTCTGCCTGAGCCCCAGCCCAGGGGAGAGGCTGCCCCTCCTCTGACAAGGAGGCCAGAGATACATCAGCCAGGAGGACTTCGGCCCAGAGGTGGGCGAGGCAAGGAGCCTGTTGGCCTCATCTGGCTCTCCTCCAGGACTTCAGGAAAGCCTCGGAGAAGGCAAGAGTTTCCCGCAGGTGGCCCACCCAGCCCTGCCAGGCAGACCTGCAGCTGCTGGATCAGGTCCTCCAGCTTCTGGCAGCAGCGTCTACGCAGCGCAGCTTTGGAGTTGAGGTCACAGCCCTGTACCCAGGTCAGTATCTCCTTGACCAGGAAGCCCTCTGGGTCCTGAAGGCCCAGCACGTCCAGCATCTTTCTGAGCTCTGGCCTGGGACACACACATGTGGCTTACCCAGAGGCCTCCCAGCTGGTGAGGAGGACTCAGTGGGAGCGACACTCACTGGCAGGAGGCTGGGGAATACAGGAAGTAGGACATGAGCTCCAGCACCACGTCTTGGGAATCCAGGGAGCAGGCCAGGAGCAGCCGCATGGCCAGCATCACGAATTGCCTCTGAATCCAGTCCTGAGCACAGATAAGGAAAGTGTGCTTGGTGGGTGTGGTGGGAGGAGGGCCGGGGGCGGGTCAAGGGGCGCACCTGAAGGCTGGGGGGCTGGTCCAGGTTGAGCAACTGCACGAGCGTGCTTTGCAGACGGCCTCGGAAGGTGCTGCTCACGTCAGGAAGCAGCCTCAACAGTGCACGCAGGATGTGCACGCGATCCACCCACGTGGCCTCCTTCAGCAGGCCCATGAGCAGTGAGGCCAGGCCCTCCACTGTGCCCATCTCCGGGTATGCCTGCGGGGTGGGCATGCCGAGGCCCTGGCCCCCACTCCACAACAGGTGTGCCCCTGCCCCAACCCTAGCCTGTGCTTCCCAGACACCCCCGAACCTCCAGGGTGAAGATGGGGAACAGGTTTTTGAACCAGTGCTGGCAGACGAAAAAATGCAGGAACTTGGGCAGATGCCTAAAACGCTCTTCCCAGGGCAAGCGCCTTTGCTGGTACTTGGGATGAAGGGAGGTCTTTGTCCTGGTGGCCTTATAGGGGTGCTCCAGGTCCGCAGAGGTCTAGGGGGAGTGGGGGCCACTGTAGTCCCTGCCTCTCTGGGTGTCAGAGCTGAGCCCACCCTCAAAGTGGCCTGGAGGTGGACCCGTACCTCTGCGCCACCCTGTTTGCAGGAATCCAGCTGCTGAATAGCCTGTGACGTCTCAGAGCTCAGGGAAGCCGAGACCCAGTCAGCCTCCAGGTCCAGCTCCTCCTCCCACTCCTCGTCCTCCTCCCACTCCTCGTCCTCCTCCTCGTCCGCCTCCTCTTCCTCCTCCTCTTCCTCCTCCCCTAACCACTGGGTGAAATTCCTTTGCCACTGGGTGTGGAACCGCTTGCTGTGCCGCCGCAGCCACAGGTCATACTGGCTCACACCTGTCTGTAGAAGGGAGAGTGCAAGATGTGGCATCTGGTGGGCTGGGGACAGTGGAGCCCTGCCCTGCCGCCCAGCCCAGCCCCCTTGCCTTTCGTCTCCTCTGGGAGGTGAGCTGGGCCAGGGACCTCCTGTGGCCAATCTCTGCAGGCAGCCACATCCGCTGTAGCACCACAGAGTTGGGCACGCAGCCAGGGAAGCTGATGGGACGTGGGCAGAGCTGGAGGTGGAGCACAGCAGGGACTGAGAGCCTGAATTCTCCCAGCCCAGGCACTGCCATCACCTCCATGACCAGCCAGCTGTGCCCACCAGGCCTCCAAGAGCTAGACTGGGCGGGCAGCCTCTGCTTTCCACACACAGATGGGCAGGGAGAGCCGTGAGACGCCAGAGGGCAGGGTGGTCAGTGAGGATCAGCTGTCCCAGGGAGCCTGGCACGCCCATGTGTTCCCCATAGGACTGAGGCCCTAGCCCTGGAGCAGGGACATCTATAAGAAGCATGGGAGGGGATAGGGTAAGAAGGAAGGAGCTTGGCAAAGGGGGGCTTGATGGTGCTTCCCAAGCCAGAAGGGTCCAGGGCCCACCTTGGTGGCTGACAGTGCCAGGCATGTGCTGGGGCAGGGGCTGAGGCCTGCCTGGACATCTGGTGTGGGCAAGGGCAGGAAGATAGTCAGTTCCCCTGTATTTTGGTCCCCTAAAGGACAGGGACTCTGGTCTTTCAGAAGCAGCTCAAAGGGGCTCTCCCCACCCAACCCAGCACTTCCACTGGGGAGGGGCTGTGCAGGCACAAGCAGCCGGCAGGGGCTCTGGCTTTGCCTGGTGTCTGCTCTGGGAGACCTGGAGCCCTGGCTTAGGCCAGACTCAGGTCTGGGAGGCATTCAGCTTCAGAGCAGTAGGGAGCCCGTGTCTACCTGAACTGGGCCTGGCAGGGGTGAAGGGTGGGTAGGGGAGGGCTACAGTCTGGCCTTGTGGGCTGAAGATGGGTATGGCCCTTGGGTCAGATACTGACACAGAGGTTTGCAAGCAAAGGGGAGATGGGGTACACAATAAGTGTGACCCCTGAAGTTGGGTTCCTCTGGGGCAGTGGGGGGGTGTCTCACCTTATAGGGCTGTGTGGTGGCAGGAAAGAAGCCCCCAAGTTTAGAGGGAGGCTCCTTGGGCCGTCTCTTCTGCAGCAGAGGGATCTGGGGATGGGACAGGGGCTCAGAGCAGAGCGCAGACCCCAGCACCCCGCAGCTCTGCCCTCGGGTAGGCAGCACCCCACCTGCCTGGGTCCCTCACCCTGTGCTGCAGGTGGGAGGACGGTGGGTCCAGGGCCATGGTTGTCCTCTCTTGGAGCCGCTCCCACTGCAGCTGCAGATCCAGGCTGAGACCCAGGTCATCGCTCAGGGAGGAGCGGGCCAGAAGCTAAGGTGTGGGAGGAGTTATGGGGTTGGGGGGTGGAGGGAGAGTCAGGGCAGGGCAGGACCTGAGGTCAGGGTGGGGCTGGGCTTGAGGTCAGGGGTGGGGCCTGAGGTCAGGGCATGGGTGGGGAGGGGCCTGAGGTGGGATGAGGATGGGGAGGGGCAGGAGGCTCACCTGGGATGCCCTGCTATGCACCTTCCGGTAGATGGGTGAGATGGGCAAGGTGATTCGGGGAGGGTGGGCAAAGCGCTGGCCCAGGACCCCCAGGTCCTGAGGGGGCAGGGCTGTTGGTGTTGCCTGGGCTTCAGTGCTGACCCCAGCCTGCCAGAGACAGGGGCCAGCTCTGGGCAGGGCACACATGTCCCAGATCTCTCTCTCCACTGTGAGGGTCCCGGTGTTCCACTGCCAGGACTCCCTTTCAGACTGCACACTCTAGGAGGAGTAGGACCAGATGCTGTGTCAGAGCCCTAGGGGGTGGGGGAAGGGGCCAGGGTCAGGGCTGGGGCTGGGGGAGGCCCCACACCCACCAGCAGGCCAGAACCATAGATCAGGTGCAGGTATTTGTTGAAGGCTTCCTGGCGCTGCCGCCAGGAGAGTGGGGGCCGGTCTGCTGGAACCACTAGCCCCAGCCTTAGCTGCTCAAGGTCTCGATCCCGGGCTACTAGGGCTTCCAGGTCCTGAGGTGGGGGTCAGAGGTTAACCCATTCTTCTGAGCCTTGTGACGTGCTGCCCAGGCAACCACGAGGCTCCCAGGCCTGAGCCTGGACAGGGGACAGGGCCAAGGAGGACCTACCCACCTCCTTCACCACTGGCTGCTTAGTTGGTGCTGTCTCGTGGATGAAGGACAAGGCAGTACTGCAGATGGGGACAGGCACAGGTGGGACACGGGGTGGCATATCAGTGGGTCAGAGCAGAGGCTGGGCTGAGGACTAGCCAGGAATGAGGATGCTGGGGCTGGGATGGGGCCTCATGGTGGGGGCATGCAGCCAGATGATAGCCTAGCAGGGCTGGGTGGGGGCCTCCCGGTGGCTGAGTGGGCCTGCCATTAGACCTGAGGCTGGCTGCCCCGTGTAGGTTGGCAAGCCTCTGCAGCTGGGCGGAGGTCAGTGACTCCTGGCTGGTCAGCGGCAGTGGAGGGTCGTCCACCATGACAGGAGCCTTCCAGCACAGCTTCTGGGCAGGGGAAAGGAGCCTGGATCCCTGGCCTAGGGAGCCAAATCTACCTGCAGCAGCCCCACCTCGTCCACCCTGTCCTCACTGCGCACCTTAACCAGGTAGGATGTGGGCAGGTAGAGCCTATGGGATACCAGGCAGAGGCGGGAGCCCAGCGCCAGTACCAGGTCCCCACTGTTGCTGCAGAAGGCCAAGGCCTGAGGTGCACCGTTCAGCTGCAGGAGCCTGGAGGGGCGCCCAGGGCCAGAGTCCAGCCCCTGTTCCACAGAGGGAAACAGGCAGGGACAAGGCCCTCTCCCCGCTCCAGCCACTGGGGCTGGTTAGGGGCACAGATAGAAGAGCCCAGCCAGCTTCCCCCCAGCCCAGCCCTCCCTTGGGCCCCAGCCCACCGCAGCAGGCGGTTCTCAGCAGTCCAGATGCGGATGGTGCAGTCCAGGCTGGAGCAGGCATACAGCCTGAGTGAGGGGCAGCAGCACAGGCCTGGGGACGGGGCTCAGGGTCAGGGGACAGAGCAGCTCGCTGGCCTGCTGGCCTAGACCCCACCTTTGCTCTGCCTCTCACCAGTGATGTGGTCCATGGGGTCGTCCTGGGGCCGGTGGTCAAATCGCTGGCTGTCACCCAGGCCAAATTGCACCAGGCCATAGGTGGCACTGTCTGGGTCCTCAAAGCCTACAGTGACACGTTTGCCAAGCACACAGAGTGTCACGACTGGGTGGCAGCAAGAGAAGGTGCGCAGCAAGCACAGGCTCTCCTCGGCGTAAGGGAAGACTCGCCACATCTTCACAGTCAGGTCTCCGCCTGCAGGCAGCAGGAGCCAGGGCTGGGCCTTGGGGGTGGGAAGGGTCTCCCAGGCCAGCCACGTGGGTAGGGGAGGTACTGACCTGAAGACACGATGCTGTTCCAGGTGGATGCGATAGCGGTGACCGGGCCCGGACTGTGAGCCACCGTATGGAAGACGGTCTTTGACGAGACCCACTCGAGCACCGACAAGGCGCCATCTGTGTGCCCCACCACGGGAAGGTACCTGTGGGTAGTGATGGAGCCTGTTGGTGCAGGCCCTGTCACCACGTCCACCTGGCCTGTCCTCACCAGCTCCAGCACCCACCGATTCTTGTCCTTCCAGGCCCAGCCCATGGTGCTGCGGTGCAGTTCTCCCCTGTGCTGGCGCACGATCTCCCAGGAGGTGAATGCACTGCCAGGGTCTGCGAGGTGGCTGTACAGGTGCAGGCAGCAGGGCTGTGGTGCCGGGGGCGGCAGCGGGCACACGCGGTGCAGCACAAGCATGGGACGGCGCGCTGCGTTGGCACGCACCAGGTGCCCGGCACGCGTCAGCAGCCACAGCGCCTCGCGCGGCAGGCAGTAAGCCACGGCAGCTGCGCAGTCATCGGGTTCCAGCAGCAGCGCGCTCACAGTGCGCCCAGTCGCAGCGGACAGTAGGCACACCGAGCCGTCAGCGCAGGCGCACACAAGGCGCGTGGGCAGCGGCGGGTACACGAGCGCCGGCAACGGGGGCGCCACCTGCAGATGGAGCACTGGTGCGGGCAGCTGCGCCAGCGGCGAATAGAGCTCGCGCATGCGCCACAGCTCCACGCTGCTCGTGCACAGTGAGAGCACCGGCCAACTCGGGCCCATCGGCGCCAGCAGGTGTCTCACGCGCCCAGACAACGCGTCCTGGCCCCAGGAGCACAGCGCCACTTCGCCAACCTGCGCCGCTGCCCGCAAGTCCCATGTCCGTAGAGTCCCATCATGCGAGGCCGACAACACCAGGGTCGTGTTCGGGAGCACGGCCAGAGCCGTCACCGGGCCTGTGGGAGGGGCGCGGGTCACTCCAGTGCACGAGAGAGAGGGAATGGGAGCTGTCAGCCCAGGTTGCAGCCAGCGCAGAGGCCTGGCCAGAGCCAGTGGAGATACTGGATGGCCCAGAGCTGTTTAAGGCAGAGGATGGAGCTTGGGGCGGATAGAGAATGCACTTTAAGACCCGCCCTGGCGCAGCGCACCTGTGTGGCCCACGAACACCATCCGGATCTGCCAGTCAGCCTCCCACACTTTCACTGTGCTGTCCCGGGAAGCCGTCACCATGGCCTCTACCTCCTTGCAGTAAGCCAGGTCCGAGATGGTGCTGCGGGTGAGGAATGGGGGGCAGGGGTGCAGCAGACTTAGCACGGCCTTGTACATGTGCGGCCTGTGCCCCTGCCGTGACCGGCTCTCGCTAGTGGACACCCCCCCCCCCCTCACGTTTTGTGCAGATCCCTGCGCACATCTACGAGAGCCCAGGCCTGCAGATCGAAGGTGAGCACGGCCGAGCCGTAGGCTGCAAAGCAGCGCGGAGCTTCGTCGGGAGGTGCTGGTCCCAGAGCCAGACGCTTGAGCTCGCCCACTGGGCTTGGCGGTGGCTGCAGGGGTGACCCACGCAGCACCAGGCGGCGACCACCTGAGCGGAATTTCCAGAGCACCAGGCTGCCGCCCATCTGGGCCACGAGCAGCAGCCCTTGGTCGGGCACCGGTAGGCAGCAGGTGGGTTCGCATCCTAGCGCCAAGCCCACCCCCGGCTCGCTTAGCCACAGCAAGTTGAAGTTGGGCCCTAGGATGGCCAGCCCCGCGGGGCCCCAGCCTACAAAGCGGCCCACAGTGCCCAGCGGGCCCAGTACCGCCACCAGCCCAGTAAGTGCCACAGGCGCCGGCAGCTTCTCTTGTGCCCAACCGTCTTCTCTGTGCAGGTGCAGGAGGCCCGCGCCGTCCAGCACCACGAAGCGTCCGCCCACTGGGTCCTGCGCCACGGAGCGCAGCCCGGCTGCCACCTCCAGGCGGCGCAGCGGTTCCAGCCCGTGCGTCAAGCGTGCGACATGCAGCTCGGCTCTCTTCTCCTGCGTCGGGATGGGCACACCCTCAAGTAAGGGTTGGGACCGGGGTTATCAGGGCGGAGTCGGTGCTGGGAACCCCTGGGAGAAGGGCTAGATCTGGAAAGAGACCTCGAGGCAGATGCCCAGGGTGAGCCGCACCTTTTCCACGATGTCGTGGAGGCCTGTGCGCAGAAGCAGCCATAGGTGGCGGGCACGGGCGCTCGGGGTCCTGGTTTGCCACCACTGGCTGCTGGTAAACAGTGGAAGGAACTGTGACGGCTCCATGAAAGACAACTCTGCGAGCAGGAGTTGGAAACAGTCACCCATGGCCTTGGGCCCCCAACCCTGGAAACTGGGGCAGCTGGAAGCCCACTTCCGAGGGCCCTTTCTGGTCGGGACTGCCCTGCGGAGTTTCATCCCCTAGAATGGAACCTGAGCCCGCAACCTGCTCCCTAGCGGCACCTGGGGGGGGAGGCCAAGCCCCTCACCATTCTTTTCCGTGAGCAGCCCAGGATCTGGGAAGTCCAAGGTGTCCGCATCATACAGATCCGGGTCCAGAATCGGGTTGTCGCCTTCTGAAAAGGGGCTGCTTGCACCCAACACTTTTGCCTCCATTTCAGCGACTGTGGGTCCTGGCACTCAACAGCTCCCCGGACCCAGCGGAAGCAGTGGCTGTTGCTAGGATACCAGACAACGTCGGCCACACCCACGACGCAGGCCCCACCCCCAAGCCACATCCAGGGCCACACTAAATCACAGAAACTTTTATTGGAAACGAATGAGCTGCAGCAAAGTGACACTCAGTGCACGCGGTCAAACGGGCGAGGTGGGGGGGGGGGGTACAGGTGGGCGCCAGGGGCCAGCCCAAGACCAGAGCCGGTGACCGCTGGGGCCTGCTTGCAGGGCCTCAGGCCATAGGCCCTTTGGGCTGGAGTGTGCAGGCCCAGTACAAAATACAAAAATAACCTCTGTGGTCCAGCTGTCCCTGCCTGAGGCAGTTCGTTTGGGCAGGCAGGTAGTTGCTCTTCCCCCCAGGCCCTGTGCTATCTAGTCCAGCCACAGCATGGGCAGCAGCAGCCTGTAGGGGTGAGTGGACATCCATAGGCTGGAGCCAAAGGGCCAGGCAGGTGTGGCCTTGGGCAGCACTGGGACTCTGTGGCAGCGCCAGGGTCTGGCCAGCAGCTGGGGAGGCCCTGGGGCCTCTCAGGTGGGCAGGTCCAGGCATTGGTTGAAGCTGGATGAAGCTGAGGCCTCTGCTCCGCATCACATACACATCACTGGGACCCTGGGCAAGGGTTGGCATACAGCAGGCCTTGAGGAGCTACCACTGAGACCAGATAGAGGGCCCCCACCCTGTCACACCCACTCCAGGTTCCAAGGACCCAGGTCACAGCCGCGATCACACACCTGTCCTCCTTGGTGCTGGTGTCCTCGGCCCCGCCCTCACTGCCTCCACCTTCTTCCTCCACTTCCTCCCCCAGTTCCATGTCCAGCTCATTGCCTGCCTCTGAGGGTGTGTAGGTGGAGCCACTGGGGGAGAAGGGGAAACCTGTCTTAGGACCACCTACCCTAGGCCTGCCTTGCTCCAGGGAGGATGTCCAGGGAGGACAAAGTCAGGAGCAGGTGGCACAGCTGGGGAAATTGTGTGGGGCTAACAGGGAGCTGGGGGAAGGGAGGCAGATGGTGCCCACCTGATGGAGCGGCAGCTGAAGAAGACAATTCTCTTGAGGCGCTTGTTGTAGAAGAAGTAGTTGAAGGACCAAAGGCTGCCATCCTCCCCAAAGGGGTCTGAGTCTAGGTCTGGGTTATAGCTGGGAAGTGTGGGGTAAGAAGTGGCATGAGGCCCCAAGTGCCACACACACTGGGGGGGCCCACCTGCAGGGATGCCAGCCCACCTATAGATGTCACATTCTGCCAAGCAGATCTCCTCATCCACTGCATTCCATAGCTGTGGCTTCAGGGCCTTGAAGTCCTCTCGCACAGCTGAGAACAGACTGCAGTTGACTGCATTCACCACCTAGGGCAGGTCACAGTCAGGCTGACAAGGGCCCTGGACAGCAAGCTGGACTGGGTGGAGCCCAGGGATGACCAAAAATGGGGGAGGGCAGTGGGATGGCTGTGGGGCTGTGGCTCCCTTCCCTCCACCTGACCCTCACCCAACTGAGGCTGGGCTCCCGGCTGAACTCATGGCTGCGGGCTGTGCTGAAGTCATAGTCAGGCCTGAAGGACTCGTTGAGTGTGGCAATCAGGTAGAAGAGGGTCTTGCGGCTGCACTTGTCACTAAGGGGGCCCTCATCCTCACCACCTTGGCTCTTGCTCAGTCTGCAGAGACAAGCGTCAGCCCAGCCCACCACCCTACAGTCCCCCAGGGGCAGGATCCACCTTGGCTTACCTGCTGGGGCTAAGGCCTGAGGTCTGGGGTGGGGAAAGTGCCTCCAGCACATGGGGCTGGCCCTCCTGGCAGAACTGCTTGAACATGTGTTTGTCGTCTCCTGCCATCTTACATGAGTAGCTCTCAATCCTATGGGATGCAGGCAGGACCATGGAACATTGCCTCCCAGATTTGATTCAGAAGCCAGGGTAGAATGACCTCTGAAATGCCAGGTTCCAGAACCTCTGGCCTCACCTGCCGATGATGTGGGCATCTCCAGTCTCCACAGTCAGCTGCGAATTGATGGCCTCAAAGCTCGAGTTCTCCAACAGCTTCATGTCCTTGGGGAAGGGGTTCTGTGCTCCAGAGGGGCTAGTGCTGCCTAAAGATGTGGGAGGCCAGGCTATGGATATCTGGCCCCATGGGGCTCTGCCTTCAGCCCTCCTACCCCCGAAGCAGAGGTGTTGTAAACAAATCGAGTCTGGTTCCACACAGGTCCCCTCCCTCTCCTGGTCTGCTAGCTGATGAGATCCCCTTACCTGAGGGTGGCAAGTGCAGGCTCAAGCTCAGCCACGCCCCCAGCAAGCCACTAAGTTCTGGGACCAGGTTGGGAGGCCTCCCTGGGATCCTCTCACCCTGGGACTTAGTCTCTTCCTAAACGTTCCCCATTCCCATCCGGAAAGAGCCCCACCCACCGTGGGGGTCATTTTGAGCCCGCGAGGGACATGACTCCCGCTGCAGTTCCCCTCAGGCCGAACTGGGCTCCTCAGCCTAGGTAAGAACCCGCATCCCAGTTGAGAACCAGGACACCTGGGGCTCTGAGACCTGCGGTCACCTGGACAGGCTCTTTCCCTGTTCTGGCTGCTTTCTGGCAAGGGGGAGTGGAAGCCCATAGGCTCCTCCGCTCTACTCTGCAAAAGCACTTAGTTTCTCCGGACGCTATGGAGCAAAGGGAGGCCCCGCGGGGCCCGTCAGGCCGCGCCCGCGCGCCGGGGTTAGGGGCGCCCGCCGAACAGTGGCGGAACTACAAGTTCCAGGAGGCAGCGCGCCGCGCGAGGCCTGCTGGGGGCTGCGGTTCCGGCCGCCCGAGACGGCGCGGGGCAGCGGGCAGACACCCACCTGCCTGGGCTGGGCTGACCGGGCTACGCCGGGCTGGGCCGGGCCGGATCGCTTGGCGTCGATACCGGTGCGCAGGCGGGGCAGACTCCGCGTAACGTGGGCTCCTCAGGACCGGAGGGCGGCGCCGCGGCCTCCTCTCGGGCCGCACTGCATCCGGGGGAAGAAGCTCCGCGGCGACGTCCCGTTACTCCCGGCCCTGCCGGCCCGTCCCGGCTGCCGCCGCAACATAGCCTCGCCCCCCTGCACAGCGCCCACCCTCGCGACCGACCTGCCGCTGACCGCCACAGAGCGCCCCGGCGAGTCAGCGACCGAGCGAGCGACCTCCGCCTCCCCGGCCGGACAACAACAAGCGTCTGCCAGGCCCGGCCCCACGCTTCTGAATGGCTGGCTCCAGCCTCTGGGATCCGGAGCTCGAGTAGCCATTGGGGATGGTACCCGCCGCTCAGTCCTGCCTTCTACTCCCACTGGCTCAGGAAGCTGTCTGTCACTCTCCTCGCCGTACAAGCCCGCCTCCCCCCCGGCGCTCACTGGTCGCACCTCGTTGGCCCCGCCCCTGGGGGGTTGGCCCCCTTCCCAGGGAGGCGGGGGCTGCCCGGCGCTGCGGCCGGGGGCGCGGCGTGCGGCTCCAGTACCGCGCTGTGGTTACCCGGTGGGCTGCAGCCTCTGGCTGCCCGAGCCTCTCGGGCGAAGAGGTCGCGCCCGTCCTTCAGTTGTGGCCGGTGCTTCGGTCCCTGATTCTTTGCCTCCGGGGACCAGCTCAAACGTGACCGCCTCGGCCACCCGCCTCGGGCCGTGCCCATTCCTGGGCAAAGCAGACGAGTCAGGCTCGGCGGGTGCGCGGCACTCCGTCCTGTCCTGGGCGCCAACGCTCTGGCTGCGCCCGGAACCCCAAGCTTGAAACTCCGGTTTCCGGCCGGCAGAGGCGCTCAGCGGCCGGATCCCACGGAAGCCGGCTTGGAGGGCCGGAACCAGGCCGGACTGGAGATGGCGCCGCCCGCCGGCGGGGCGGCGGCGGGCTCGGACCCAAGCTCGGCCGCAGTGTTCTTGGCTGTGCACGCCGCAGTGAGGCCGCTGGGCTCCGGGCCGGACGCGGAGGCGCAGCTGAGGAGGCTGCAGCTGAGCGCAGACCCCGAGCGGCCAGGGCACTTCCGGCTGGAGTTGCTGGGCGCGGGCCCCGGGGCGGTGAGTTGGGGCGGAGGGGCACGCACTCAGTCCGATCTGCCCAGGCGGGGCGCAGAGCCCGAGGCCAGGCCCCGCTGCTTGCCAGCTGGATGCTCTTCAGCCGTTTTTCTTTTCTTTTGTTTTCTTGTACGTAAAATGGATGTAATGCTGGTACCTACTTTACGGGACTATTGTGAGGATTTGATAATAAGCGTAAAGAGCTCAGGACCTTGTACGTGGCCTATAAATGTGACCTCATATTTCTTTGCTCATCATGTGTGTGGGGTGGCTCTCCCCATCCTCAGGTCAGTTTGGAGTGGCCCTTGGAGTCCGTGTCCTACACCATCCGCGGCCCCATCCAGCATGAGCTGCAGCCTCCACCAGGAGGGCCTGGAACCCTCAGCCTGCACTTCCTCAACTCTCAGGACGCCCAGCGGTGGGCAGCCCTGGTCCGAGGTACCACCGTGGAGGGACAGAATGGTCAGTGCCTTGGAGTGGAGACTCATTTGGAGTAGCCCTGGCCCCTCCGTCCTGGGTGGCAAACCTGGGCCCACCTTCCCACTCTGGGGGTCTGGAAAGGCTCCCATGAATGAGAAAGTGGAGAAAAGGAGAAGGGGTTGGGAGGCTGGAGCCTGGAATACCAGACAAGTGTGGAGAGGCAGAGCAAGCAAGGCCTGAGGCTCCAGTGAGGAGGTGGATTATCTCCAGAGCAGTGGGAGAATGACAGGCTCAGATATTTGCTGCTGAAAACTGAGACTTCTGCAGTCAGATGGGTTGGTGTCCATAGGGCTAGAGAGAAGGATGTTTCCAGAGAGGCTTAGAAAATGAAGTTAGCTGGGCTTCATGGCTGTTTAAATAGAAGAGGTAGCAGTTGAGCCTGAGAAAGATGGAGGGACCAGGTAGTGCGGGGCTCGCTAATACAGGGCCTGTGTGGGAGGACATGGAGGTGACTGGGTTCTCACACATCTGAGCTGGAGCCGGGTCTCTGGAGAGGTGAAGATTGGGAGGAGAGGTCAACAAGGGTCACCAGGAGAAAGAGAAGAGGGTCCAGCCAGGGAGAGGAAGGACAGCTCACAAATGAGATGGAGGAAGAGCTGCCAGAGGGGTAGGAAGACCGATAGTGGGATGTAGGAGAGGCCTGGGCAACTCAAGAGTTTAGAAAGATAAAGGGCCTCTTTTCATTGTTCACTGAATCTGTGTGTTCTGCACCTGCTCTATACTAAGCACTTATGAACAAAACCTCAAATCCTTCCCTGTCCTCTTTGAGCTTGTATTTCTAGAAGGAAAGCAACATATAAGTACATTGAATTTCTGTTAAATGGTATAGGAGCAAGAAGGGAAGGGTGCTATTTAAAATAGGGTGGCAGGGAAGGCCTCATGGAGAAGGGAACCTGTGAGTGAAATTTGAAGGTCGTGGCATAAACCATGTGGCCAAGGGAGTAGCAAACACAAAAGCCCTGAGGCAAGTGTGTGCAGGTACAGGGACTTTTGAGGCTCAGTGGGGCCAGGGCCAGGCACAGTGCTGGATGCTTGGAGGGCCCTGTTTATTTTAGTGGAGAGACAGTTCAGAATACCAAGGGCCTGTGGCCATGATAGGAGCTGTGTCAGCATTAGGTGGGGACCCCACATTACACTGGGCTGGGCCTCAAGTGGAAAGTAAGAATGGAGACAGCAACATGCCCAGTTCTGTAAAGATGCCCAGGGCAGGCAGCCCAAGTGTGTTCTGAGCTGATGGTGGAGCTAAGAGAGGAGAGGTCCCCGAGTATACCAAGAAGAGGCCACCCTGACTGCAGCCCCTTGCCTGAGTGCCCGCTTTGGTTCTGCTATGAGTCTGAGGGGGCATGCATCCCTGGCTGCCAGACAGGGCCAGAAGAGGTGGCCTGGCTTCTGTGGAGGGAGACAAATGGGACCAAGTAGCAGAAGGGTTCAGGACTCCAGTCTCAAGGATAAGCCAAGTGCAGGTCTAACACCAACAGGAGTCTGGCAGGGCCCTCTGAGGAGTTTGCAAGGGCCAAAGCTGGGAGGGGAAGGTGTGGCTTGAAGTATTGCCTGAGCAGGGACCTGGCGTGGACCCAGATGAGAAGGCAGAAGGCAAAGGTCCTGGGGGAAACCTGAGGGCAGAGAGGCCTGGATGGAGGCTACAGACCATCTCACATCTTCCCTTCTAGGCAGTGGCAGCTCAACCCCAGCCCTGGGCCCAGAAACATGCCCTGTTTCCCTGCCCAGTCCCCCTGAAATCCCGACACTCAAGGCCCCCCAACCTGAGGCAGACCTTCCCCAGAGCCCTGGGAACTTGATGGAGAAAGGTAAGGGCAGATAGGTTGGGGGGTTAGGGGAGGCGGCCAGTGCCGAGCTATGACAGTTGTCCTTCCCTTTTCCTGTAGACGACCTGGCAAAGCGCCTGGCCCAGGCCATTGCAGGTGGGGACAAGAAAGGGGCAGCCCAAGCTGCAGCCATCATGGCCCAGCATCACATGGCCCTCAGTGTCCAGCTCCAGGAGGCCTGCTTCCCACCTGGTCCCATCAGGTAAGACCTGGGACTTCTTCCTCATCCTGCCCTCCCAACCCTCCCAGGTTCCCCTTCCATTCCCTTACCCACATTCTGCCCTAGGCTGCAGGTCACACTTGAAGATGCTGCATGTGCTACATCCTCTGCATCCTCTGCCCACGTTGTGCTACAGGTCTACCCCCACTGTACCATTGCAGCCCTCCAGGAGCGGGTGAGCACAGGGTCTAGGGAGCCCTGCTGAGGGCAGGGGACCCTGGATGACACTGCCTGCTCTGATGCCCTGGCCCCAGGTGTTCTCTGAGTTCGGTTTCCCACCAGCTGTGCAGCGCTGGATCATCGGGCAGTGCCTGTGTGTGCCTGAGCGCAGCCTTGCCTCCTATGGGGTATGGCAGGACGGGGACCCTGCTTTCCTCTACTTGCTTTCAGCCCCTCGAGAAGCCCCAGGTCAGTACTTGATAGGGGTAGGGTGAGGGAGGTGGGATACAGCCTGAGACAGCCCTGAGCTTCACCCCTTGCCATAGGATGCAGCCCTCAGCACCCCCAGAAGATGGATGGGGAACTAGAACACTTGTTCCCCCCATCAATGGGACTGCCTCGAGCCCCCCAGCCAGCCACCTCCAGCCTCCCCAGCCCCCCTCAGGTGGGCAAGGGACCAGGTAGGGCAGGGGCGGGCGGGGCCTGGGTGTCCATGGGCATGAGACAGCAGGGAAGCAGCAACTGTCTCCCCACCTCTTCAGCCTGGCTGGCCCTGTCCTTCCTGCACCTTCATCAACACCCCAAGCCGCCCTGGCTGTGAGATGTGTAGCACCCAAAGGCCCTGCACTTGGGACTCCCTTCCAGCAGCTTCCACCTAGCAGCCCTCAAAGGTACCGGGGGTGGGGAATAAAGGGTGAATGGGTGGACAAGGGAGAACAAGCAGGAATGACTGTTTCCCCCTTGCAAATTACAGGTCAAGCAGGGCTCTTCCTTCACTCAGCTTCCTTCACTCAGCTCACTCCTGAGCTGCTCAGGGGACCACTGCTGACTGCTCACCAGAGATCCACCAGGTTTGGGGGGAATGGCCACAAGCTAGAGTCATTAAAGACACTTATGAACCAGTGAGTGTCCCTTTTATGGTGTCTCTGTGCAGAGATGGGGCTGAAGAGTGGACTTGGACCCCAAGTCCCAGTGGTCATGGGAACATGGCACAATGGTCTCTTCTTCGCAGACCCCAGAGGCCTATAAGGATCCCACTGCCTGCTGGCCTGTGAGGCTGCTGGGTTGTTCCGCATACTGAGCCCAGGCCACTGTGAGCCCTGCCCTCCAGCACTGACCTGGTCTCCTGCTGTCCACCCTGGTCCTCCAGGCCTGCACCCCTCCTCCTCTGCCTTTAGCCCTGTTGGCACCACCTTTCTCCCACTCAGTTTTTGCCCCTGGTAGGGGCTGGCCCCTAATTCTCTCCATTCCTCTAGCCACGATGACAACGGAAATGGTATTTTCCTTCCCTTCTTACGGACAAGGGATGCCCAGGAACTGGGAGTCCTGCACCAGGGCACTGTACTACTGCTACCCTCCCCTCAGATAGCTGTTGCTATATACCTAGCTACTACCAGGTGTCTGGCTTGGACCCACCACCCAGCTGCCTGTGAACTGCTAAGAAGTGCCATTCCATGACAGATACCTTACCGGATGCCTTCCCCACCATGTGCCCCTCTTTAGTGGATGGTACCTGCAGCTATCCAGGTAGGACACGAGGGGGATATTCCAGGTGCCCTCCTCTGCCTGCCTGATCCCTTAACATGGCTGAGAGCCATCCCTCTTCTCTGGGCCCAGCCCAGAAACAGCTTCTACTCTAGACCAGGCCTTTCCCTTGTTGAAATGCTGCTGAGGCTCCCGGCTGCCATTAGGATGGAGGCCAAGTGTTTCAGTATCAACACTGGCTACTTGTTCCAACAGGTCCCTGGGCCCCTGAAGCATGTCCAGTCTGGCCAAGCCCTTTTCACCTGTGCCAGTACACACCTCACCCTAATGAGTGCTGCCACTTCCTCTAACCTTCTGCTCTCTCTGTCCCAGCTACCAGTTAGTGCAGGACAGTGCTGGCCATATTGCATGGGCATCCTGGGAGCTCCAGGGATAAGGGTCTTGGTACCAGAGTCCCCTGCAAACCTGTACTGCTTTCACATAATAGCTCAAATGTGTATGTTGAGAAACTTAATTTATTCCCATGATGGGGACTGAAGGAGGATCCAGAGCTAGAGCCTGGCCTCCCACCCTCTTCCCTCTTGTCCCAGATGAAGAGGGTAAGCTTAGCTGAGTGGCCAGCTGAGGCCTAAACAGGCCCGGGATGGCTCCTGGGCTGGAGGGCCTGTTCAGGCAGGATGACAGGCAGACACTG
>CM052438.1:20404133-20492275 GCA_028533085.1 Varecia variegata
TTAGCCGGGCATGGTGGCGCATGCCTGTAGTCCCAGCTACCAGGGAGGCTGAGGCAGTAGGATCGCTTAAGCCCAGGAGCTTGAGGTTGCCATGAGCTAGGCTGATGCCAAGGCACTCTAGCCTGGGCAACAGAGCAAGACTCTGTCTCAAAAAAACAAAAAAACTACAGTGAGATATCACTTCACACCCACGAGGATGGCTATAATCTACAAGACAGACAACAAGCATCGAGGAGAATGTGGAGAAATTGGAACCCCACTACACTGATTGTTTGTGAGAATGTCAAATGGGACAGCTGCTTTGGAAAATAGTTTGGCAGTTCTTCACAATTTTTTTTTTTTGTTTTTTGGAGACACAGTCTTACTCTGTTGTCTGGGCTGGAGTGCAGTGGCGCAATCATAGCTCACTGCAGCCCCAAACTCCTGGGCTCAAGTGATCTTCCTGACTCAGCCTCCCGAGTAGCTGGACTAAAAGTGTGTGGCACCATGCCTGGCTAATTTTTCTATTTTTTGTAGAGATGGGGGTCATGCTATGTTGCCCAGGCTGGTCTCAAACTCCTGACTCCAAGTGATCCCAATTTGGCTTCTCAAAGTGCTGGGATTGTAGGCGTGAGCCACTGCACCCTGCCTTTCACATTAAACACAGTTACTATATTACCTAGTTAACTCACCCCTAGGTATACACCAGGAGAAATGAAAACATGTCCACACAAAAACTTGTGCATGTTTATAGCAGCTTTATAGTAGCCAAAAAACAGAAACCTCAACAACCTTCACTCATGAATAGACAGACAAAATGTGGTGTATCCATATAATCAATGTTATTCAGCCCTAAAAATGAAGTACAGTATGGATGAACCTTGGAAACACCATGCTAAGTGAAAGAAGCCAGTTACAAAAGCCCACATATGGACGATTCCATTTCTATGAAACCCCGGAGTAGGTAAATCTACAGAGACAGAAAGTAGATCAATGGTGCCAAAGGCTAGGAGGGTACAGGAATGGGGAGACTGTGAGCACAGGGTTTCTTCTGGGGGCAATAAAAACGTTCCGAATTCCTCTGAGGAGAGTACGTAAATAAAAAAGAAAAAAAAAGAAGAAAAGTAAAAAAAAAAAAAAAGTTCCGAATGTAGGAAGTGGTCACACAGGTCTTGGAGACCAAGGTGAGGAGTTTGACTTTATCCTGGGAGTGCTGGGCAGCCCCTGGAGTCTTGCACTCAGCCTAGTGTTACAAAGCTCTGTGGCTGCTGAGTGGGCACCAAGGAGATAGCTGTGGCCTGGAAGCAGCAGGGCAGCCATGGCAGGTGGCCACAGACAAATCTCCCCTGACTGACTTAACCATGGAGAGCCCTGTGGGATGTCCACCCAGGAGGCACTTCTAGGAGCACTAAGAGGTGGGGGAAAATCAGCAGGGCTAGGGTTGGGGCTCAAGGTCTCTATGTAGCCTCAGAAAAAGTGACCAGAGGTCCCAACCTTGGGGATGAGTGGGCTGAAAACAGGCAAGTTCATGACAAGGCTGCTAGTCACAGTGGGGTCCCCATATCCCCCTTCTCCACTGAGCCCTGACAACGTCAGACACAGAGAGAACATATGCCCCACCGAACAGAGTTCAGTGTTTCCTCAGAGACCCCAGAAAGAAACTCTCTGGGTGCCGACCCTCGTAGGAACTCATCAGCTGATCTCCCCACTGTGGAGTCCAGTCAACAAGACCTCCCTGTCACCAAGGTCCCCGTGTCCAGGGGAGCCTCCCATGGGAAGACATCCTCCTTGGGACTTCTAAGACCACATATTACTGAGGGACACTGCACTGAAAGGACACCGGCCCTCTGAGTTGATTCTAATAGATTCTTTGGCTTCCCCAGGCAAAGTGGTTCTGACTTCCTTTCTGACAGAGGCACCTCTGTCTTCCAGTGATTGGAGGTCTTTCCACCAGCAGCGCCAAGGTTTCTGACATGGCCTTGGTGTCTCCAAAAGGGAACCCTTTGCTTTTTTCTCTCCTCCAGAACAGATGTGGGTCTTCCCAGTTCCTTTCAGGGGTCTTAGCACAAAAACCTACTGCTCTCTGTCCAGCCTGTATGGTACCCCCACCATGGGGCTCTTGTTCCCCATGCCTGCCTGCTCCTGGGTGCTGGCTGGGCTCTGCCATGCTGCCCCTGTGCTGCCTGCCCTGCCCAGGCAGGGCACCTTGCCTGGGCTAGTTCCAACTCGGAGAAAGCCAGGCAAGGTGCTCCTCCCTGCTTCATACCAAGCCCACACCAAGGTTCTAGCCTTGGCATGTACTGTACCCTGCGCATCCTCTGCAGGGCTTCAGCTCCAGTCCCTTTGCCCTCTTGGCCCTAGCAGTAAAGATGGTGTTGTGTGGTCTCTGGGTGCCTCAGCCATGGTGTTTTTTTCCTCCCCAACACCATGCCTGGCACAGCACCAAATAGCAGTGTGTAGAGCCCTCTAGGCCTAAGCAGTACCCTCCAGGGCTAAGAGTGTGTACTCAGAGCCAGGGCAGGGTCTGCACTTGCCCCTTCACAGAGGGGCCAGTTGGGCCCAGTGTCCACACAAGGCTTCCTCCCCAGCACTGATCCAACTGGTCTCCCACTCCATACCAGGAGTGCCCTGGCTGGGAGAGATGCTATCCAGTAATTAGACCAGAGAAGGTCTCTTCCACGGAAAAGGCATGAGGGATGCCAAGCCCTGCAGGCAGAGGCTTCTCACCCTGCACCCTGAGGCCCCACACAGACAGTGGGCCAGGAGCCCAAACAACAGCTGAAACAGATACTTGTTTATTTCCCAGGAAGGAGGCAGAATAGAGTGCTTGAGGCAGGCAGACCTCACTTCCAGAAGAGCACATTCCAGAAGAGCAGCCAGCAGGGGTAGAGGCCCAGGGCCAGCAGCGGGAAGAGCAGGGCACCGTAGGTGTAGTGCTCCAGGACACCCTGGGCCAGTGCCGCCAGGAAGAGCTGCCAGCCCTCAGCTATCGACAGCGGTGCCTCCTGCAGCTCCCGCCACAGGAACAGGCTGCCCAAGAGTGTGGCTGCCGGGCCTGTCAGTATCAGCAGAGCAGCATAGAGGGGCCTGGGTAAGAGAGCAACATCAGGGCAAGCTCTGCGGTGGGGTTATGGGCACCAAGTAGGGTAGAAGGGGTACTGAATGAGGGTGGGCTCTGAGTTAAGGGGCACAGGTACGGGGGAGGTAGGGGCTGACCCACACATACCAGGGCCCATGAGGCTCGGTGAGTGTAGCAGCGGGCACCATAGTGGCGGCCAACAGGAAGCCCAGTGAGAAGTTGGTAAGGGCAATGCAGCCCAGCTGTAGTGCTAGGTAGATCAGGGCCACCAGCTTCAGTGCCATCCAGCCCCTGTCTGGGGCCTGTGTGTTTACTACCCTACAAAGCAAGAAGCTCACAGGCAACTGTTTGTATGCCCAGGCCCCTACCCCCACCTGCCCAGCCCAGACTCTCACCGGTGGGTGTTGTGGGGAAGGGCCAGGCCGGCTACGTAAATTGCCAGCAGCGTCAGCACCACAGCCTCGGCCTCGCCCACTGGGAAGTGTTGGGTGGCCATGTGTTGGCCCAGCACTGGCAGGATGTAGAGGGCCAGTCCCATGGCCTGAGAGACCAGCAGGGGTGCCACAAGCGAGGCCAGCCCCACACCCTGCAGGGCACATGGGCTCCTGGAGATGGGGCGAGGGGACCCCCAAGGACCCTTACCACCACCCCACTAGCTGAAGCTAAGCACCATTCAGGACCCCAGAATCCCACCCCAACCACAGAAGGGGCTGCCATCACCTGTGCTGCAGGGAGAGGGGCACTGGGTCCAGGCCCTCCCCCAGCCTCAAGGCCCACTCCGGCCTCGTGTAGTTGCATCCACAGTTCCAAAGCGTGGCCCAGTCAAGGACCCCACAAGAGGTGTGATGGGCTCTGCAGGATAGGGGACCCAGGGCTCACCCGTACTCCCCCACCCTCAAAGCAGGATGGAGAACTCTTCCCAACCTAGAAGGGACCCAAGACTAGTCACAAGCAGATAGCCAGGGAGGATATCTTCAAACCAAGGACCAGGAGCAAGAAGCCGGCGGCAGGCATGTAGAGGCCGATGGAGACGAAGCGGGACAGAGCAGGGAGTAGGTAGAGGAAAAAGGACTGGTGCAGGCGCTCTAGGAGGTGGTTGAGCTTCCGGAACATGCCCTCCAAAGCCCTGTTGGGTGTGGGGTGGGGTCACAGTCAACCAGATCCCCCAGGTCATTTCTACTCCACCAACGATGGACACTGCTGAGCATGGAAAGAGAAGACCAGAGGCTACTTACTTGCCCACAGCCACGAGATCATACTTGTACTGGCGGAAGCTATTGATGCCACGCAGAGTTAGGGCCTCCACGCGGTAGCGCAGGAAGAGGCCGTGGGGACCGTGGGGGCGGCCAGAGGCCTGCTGCAGAACCATGAGCAGCAGTGTCTGCAGGCCCTGCAGTGGCCCATCCAGTGATGTCCAGTCTTGGGGCTGCAGCTTTAAAGGTGGGGACAGGATCAGATAATGCTCTCCATACAGGCCTGGTGCCCCCCAGACAGGCAGTCCCACCTTGCCCTGCAATGTGCACAGCAACCCTCCTTTCTGGCAGAAGGTCTGGAAGAGGTTGAGCAGGTCAAGGTTGGGCAACTGCCCGTTGAGGCCCTCCACAGCCACGTCGAGGCTGGTGACCACATCACTGCTGAGCTCCAGGGCCACGGCAGCCTGGATGGCCCCAGCCCGGCCCTGCAAGGGAGATGACTGCATGCCTGTAGGGGCAAGTAGATGAACACCAATGGGTGGGCTAATGAGGTCAGTGACCCTGAAAGAGGAACCAGGGCAGGACAAGAGCACATACCAGTGACATTGACATCGTGGTAGGCTTCAAGCCAAGCCTCAGTGCCGAGAAGGTCATGTTCTGTCACCAGGAAGATGATATCTTTGGCCCAGTAAATCTGCCCTGGAGACCAGAAGCAGGGTGAGCGGGACCTGGGGCACTGGCCAAACCCTCCTTGGCCAGCAGCCCCTGAGCCTCACCCCGGAAGTGGGCAGCCAGTGCCAGCAGCAGCCCCACAGCCTGGCTGTTGGTAGAGTCGGAGCCACAGGACACAGTGAACACGAGGGACTCAGTGCTAGCAGCACGGGGGGCCCGCAGGATGCCGTACACGTTGGTGCCTGACACCATCTGGATGTAGTATTGGTGGGAGTGAGCCTCAGCATAACCCTACAACACAGGGCTGAAGGCTCCCAATCCCCACCCCCGTTTTTCTGGCCCTACATCACCCGCCAGGGATTTCCCTCGCCCCAGATCATCCCTCCTATCGAGCTTCCTGGCCCCAAAACATCCTCCAACAAGATTCCAAGCCCAGACCACCCCTCCAAGGTGCTTTTTGGCCCCAAGCACAACCGCCCCCCTTTCCAATACATAGCGTTCATGCGTTTCATCCGGGAAGGGCAGTTTCCGGGAGAAACTCTGCGTGTAGACCTCCAGCCCTACTGACCGCATCGTCCGCTCCAGCCAGGCCACTGGCAGAGCCCTGGAGACAAAGAGAGCTTCTGAGCAGAGCTCCCTGGCTTTGGCCACAACTACTTCCCCCATACCCATTGCTTTGCCGCTCACCCCGACTTCCTGCGGTAGGCAGCGAAGTCCCGAGCAAAGCTCCGGGCGCGGTCTCCGCCCACAAACTGCTCCTCCACCATAGTGGAGCCCATGGCGTTCTCCGACATGTAAGTGCGCTGGGTCAGCGGCGGGAAAGCCAGCGCCAAGAACCACGCGATGCCCGCCACATAGCTCAGCACGCTGTGAGAGAGAGGACGGAGCAGGCCACTGGAGCATTAGAGAGACGAGGGACGCCGGCCCGTGGCCTCAACCTCGGCACCAGGGGCGAACGGGCGGGTCTGAGGGACTTAGTCCCAGAGTCCGAGCATTGGGATGCCGGACGGAGGAGCTGAGCTCCAGGCCTGGCACCCTGAGTGATGCCGGCGGTGGGAGGGGGCGGGCGCGGGCAGCCAGAGAGGCCCCGGCCCTGTGAGTGGGGCCCGCGCGCGACCAGCGGCAGCTCGAGCCCGAGACCCTCGGGGTCCCGCCTCACCAGAGCGGCGCGTTGAGGCGCAGCACGAGGCGGGCGAGCGCGCGCCGGCGCACCGGGTCCGACAGGAGGCCCATAGCAGGGCGAGACGGCCCCGGGCGCTCTCCCGCCGCCAGCTAAGGCAGCCGAGCCCGCGCGACACTCCTGCCAGACCCGAGAACCCGTGCCCACCCACACTTCCGGTCCCAGGGCCCCTCGCGCCGGCGCGCATGCCCAGGATAGAGGTTGCGCCCCGCCTCCGTCCCACTAGCGCGCATGCCCAGAGCAGCGGTCGGCCGGAGAGCTGCGGGCGTGCGCGGCGTACGGGGGCAACGCTGGTGCGCCGGCTGGCCAGAGACTGGGGACTGGGTTTCGGAGTCCGCTGGGAGTACCTCTGGGAGGGTCGGACCCGCCACGCACGGCGCCGGAAAGGGGCAGGCAGGTGGCCTCACAGCCAGAGGAGAGCAGTGAAGATGCCCTACCGCGGGCCAGGCCGCTCGGGGGCAGCCAGAAAGCGCCAAGTGCAAGGCTGGCAGAAGAGTCAGAGGTGATGAGCAGGGCAGTGGGTGGTGGTCAGAGTGTGGATGCCAAGCAAGACTGAATGATTGGAGCGGGTGCGAAGTAAGGGACCTTCTTTGAACTGAGAGGCTTAGAACCATTCCTACAGATGTCAGGCACCAAAAATGACAATGGGTGTCTGAGTGGAGTCACAGCGTGAGCCCACCACTGGAGGTTATCAAGATCAGAAGATGACTGCAGGGAAGAAAATGCTGATAGTACTACTGGCCAAAATGGTCATCAGTGGAGCTGGGGTGTGTGCAGTAGAAAGTGGAGAGCACACCGCCCCTGTCCAGGCCAGGAGGTCCCTGGCACATTAGGAGAGAAGTAGCCCCTGGGTTTGGGCTGCAGGGGGTGGAAGTCAGGGCTCCAGCAGGTCTGAGAGCAGGAGGTGGATGAAGGAAGACGGTGCCAGTGGTAGGGGGCGGGGGGCAGAGTCCGAGGTGAGGAAGAACTCCAGGTGAGAACAGGTGTCTGTTATGTCTTTAGAGGCCAAGGTAAGTGACAGAAAAGCCCAAGGGGCTCCAAGACACAGTGCATAGGATGTGGGACATGGCCCCCCCACATCTCTATGGGGGGTACCCATAGCAAGCTTTGTTCACCCTCAGCCCTTGTGCTCAGGACCCTGGATGTGCTGGGGTGAGCATAACAGACTCCTCAGTCTGAAGGCCTGGTTCAATTTGCCAGACCCCACCTCACTGCTCAGTGGCCTTGAGCCCTTCCTGGCACATGTTGTTCTTTCCACCCAGGGACTCCCTCACTCCAAACCCCTACTCCACCTTCCTCTTCAGGGTTTGAATCCTGAGGCTACAAAGAGTACGCAAGTAGTTCATGGGGGGGGGGGGGGCAGGGAACAGCACCTGGTCACGCTGAGGAGCCAGCACCAGGCCAGGCTCTGCAGGGTTCTGCCCTGTTCTGGAAGTGCTGGAGGGAGATCAAAGCACAGTGAGGGGTGTATGAGCATTACAACAGGGCTTTATTCTGGAGATGAGTGGCTGGGTACTCAGTCTCCCAGCAAGATAGAGGCTTCACGAACATGCTGCCGGACCACACGGTCCAACAAGGTGTGCACATCTCGGGCAGCCTGGGCAGCGGCCTCTAGCACCCGCTCTAGGTGGTCCTCATGCAGCCGGGCATCCATCTCAAGCAATGCAATCTGGCCTGCAGCTGGCAACAAGGCCAGGGCCAGCTGAGGGCCACCAGCTGCTTCCTCCACATGGCTGAGGTCCGCCAGGGCTGTGCCATCCACAAAGCCAGCTGAGCACGCACACACAAAGTCTCTCATGGGTATCCCAGCATCCAGCACTGCCAATGTGGCTGCATTCACACAAGCTGCGTAGGTTCCACCATCTGCCTGCAGCACCTGCAGGAACCCCCCCAGGGGCATCAACCCATCAGACTGCCACCCCCACCTTCTTCTATCACACCCTTCCCTACCCGGATTGAGGGCTACAGCCAGCTCACCTGCACATAGATGTCAATCTGGGAGCGTGGGTGGAGCTGTGTGAGGATAGCTGCCTCGAACGTCTGGCGTAATTGCAGGCCCATCTCACAGGATTTACGGTCCCCGTGTGGCCGTCGCTTGCGCTCACCTGTGCTGAAAGTTGCTGAACTATACTGACAGTTCACCAGGGCCCGGTCAGGCAGGGCTCGAGCGCGGGAGCCCCGGATCTGGAGGAGGAAGGACATGTAAGCCAGGCACACTGCTCCCAGCTCATAGTCCCCAGTCCTCTGCGGCTCAGCGTTTCTCCTCTGCCTCCACTTCCAATGTCTCAGCAACCCTCCAAAACAGAACCAAGGGAGGGCCACTTGCCAACCACCTCTGGCATGCAGTCTTTTAACTGGCTTCCTTGTGCTCATCCTTGCCCCATTCCCTCCCAACCCATGTTTGCAAATGTCATGTCTGATTCTGTCTCACCTATACACAAATCTTACTTTCCAAAGGCTTCCCATTACGTGTGAAATAAAATCACAGATCCTTCCCCGGATCTACAATGCACTGAGTCCTCACCTCCCTGGAAACCCTGAACCCTATTTGGAATTCTCCCCCCACTCGCCACCAGTGCCATGCTTGTTTTCACCCTTGTGGCATTCACCCTCCTGGATCTCTCAGCTTAGAAAGCAAAGTTCCCACGCTTATGCGCTAAGCAAACATTTTTTTCAATGTCTTTGCCAGTCAGGCACTGTTACCGCGCTGGAAACACAGAAGTAAAACCAGACAGTCCCAGTCCTCAGGGACGTTTATGTTCCAGTGGGGGGAAACAAAGGGAGGGGGGGGATTAAGCAAAATTGACGTTTGAGGTGGTAGGTGCAGAAAAGCAAGGAAATGTTTATTGTAGAAAGGGGATCTGCCACGTGGATAACGTAGACTGGGGAGGCGTCATACGGAGCTTAACGTCGGAGTGGAGAGCTGAGAGGAGAGGAAGCGAGTGGGAGAGTGCCTGGCATGGCGAGGAGCCGCAAAGAGGAAGGTAGGCGCAGGGACAGGGACCGATAAAAAAGGGACCACCGCGCGGTACACTGTAAGGACTGTGGCGTTAACTCCGCGTGAGATGCGGCACTGAGCAACTGCTGCGTGAACGGAGACGCACCGACCGTCGCCTCCCACGCCTCCGAGCCTCAGGCAGCCCGGCAGCCCCGCGGTGGCCGCAGTTCCCGCCGCAGCGCGATTCTTCCTCCCGGCCCCGCAAGTTGCCCGGCTCGCGCACGGCCACTCGCCTCGTGCGGCCCGTAGACCACCGCCAGCGCCTTGGTGTTGCCCTGCTCGATGTAGGCCGAGCCGTCAGCCTGCGCGAACACGCCCATGCGCGCCTGGATCTTGCGCAGCTCCCCAGCACGCCGCCCGTCTACCCGGTAGCCCTGGTCCGACAACAGCTCCAGCCCCGCCATGCCACCCGAGGGCCAGCCTCTCTCTCTCTCTCTGCCCCTACAGAGAACTGCAGCCAGCGGAGGGCGGGGGATCGCAACTTCCGTCTGTTCGCCCCCACTTCCGGTCCCGGGGAGATGCGACTTCCGGTGGTCAGTCCGCACTTCCGGTCCCGAGGAGGGGAGGCCAGGCGAAGGCCTCATTCCTGGCCTTGAAAGTCTGCTCGCCTTTGCTTCCCTTTGAGCCTCCCGCAGTCTGCTCCAAGGGTCGCCGCGAGGCAGCGCCTGCTGAAGGGAAGCGCAGGTCTCTGTCTCCGTCCTTTCGCGGCCATAAATGCATTCGTTCTCCCAGCTGGGATGTATTCTCTGTTCTCTTTTTTTTCTTACCGCTTAGTTTTTACAGTTGTCCTTTCAAAAAATAATCTTGTCTGAAATAAGAACAGGGCAAAAAAAAAAAAAAAAGTAAGAAAATCTAATAGGAATAAATTTATTAAAAAACTTTAAAAACTAAAAAAAAACAGACAGAGTTTATATTACACATACATATGATCATATTCTTTGGTTTTTTTATTTTGACCTGAACAAAAATCTAGCTATTTTTTTTTATTTCAGCATATTATGGGGGTACAAAAGTTTAGGTTACATATATTGCCCTTGCCCCACACCCATCAGAGCTTCAAGAGTGCCCATCCCCTAAATGGTGTGCATCGCACTCATGTATGTATACACCCATCCCCTCCCCCCCCCCACATCGGCCCAACACCCGATTAATGTTATTCCTAAATGTGCTCTTAGGTGATGATCAGTGAAACCAATCTGATGGTGAGTACATGTGGTGCTTATTTTTCCATTCTTGGGATAATTAGTAGCATGGGTTCCAGCTCTATCCAGGAAAATTCAAGGGGTGCTATATCATCATTGTTTCTTATAGCTGAGTAGTACTCCATGGTATACATAGACCACATTTTATTAATCCACTCATGTATTGATGGGCACTTGGGTTGTTTCCACATCTTCGCAATTGTGAATTGTGCTGCTATAAACATTCGGGTGCAGATATCTTTGTTATAGAATGTCTTTTGTTCTTTTGGGTAGATGCCCAATAATGGGATTGCTGGATCAAATGGTAGGTCTACTTGTATCTGTTTAAGGTATTTCCATATTGCTTTCCACAGAAGTTGCACTAGTTTGCAGTCTCACCAGCAGTGTATGAGTGTTCCTATCTCTCCGCATCCATGCCAACATTTATTGTTTTGGGACTTTTTGATAAAGGCCATTCTCACTGGAGATAAGTGATATCTCATTGGGGTTTTGATTTGCATTTCCCTGATGATTAGAGATGTTGAGCATTTTTTCATATGTTTGTCGGCCATATTTCTGTCTTCTTTTGAAAAATTTCTATTCATGTCCTTTGCCCACTTTTTGATAGGGTTGTTTGAGTTTTTCTTGCTGATTTTCCTGAATTCTAAATAGATTCTAGTTATCAGCCCTTTATCGGATGTGTAGCATGTGAAAATTTTTTCCCATTTTCTAGGTTGTCTGTTTCCTCTCATGACAGTTTCTTTGGCTGTGCAGAAGCGGTCTTCTTCATAAATTCTTTGACTAGGCCAATGTCTATAAGAGTTTTTCCCACATTTTCTTCTAGAATTCTAATAGTTTCACACCTTAGGTTTAAGTCCGTTATCCACTGTGATTTGATTTTTGTGAGAGGTGAAAGGTGCAGGTCTTGTTTCAGTCTTCTACATGTGGCTATCCAGTTTTCCCAGCACCATTTATTGAATAAGGAATCTTTTCCCCAGTGTATGTTTTTGTCTGCTTTGTCAAAGATTAGATGGCTATATGAGGATGGTTTTATATCTGGGTTCTCAGTTCTGTTCTATTGGTCTGTGTCTCTGTTCTTGTGCCGATACCAGGCTGATTTAATAACCACAGCCTTATAGTATAGTTTGAACTCTGGTAAATTAATACCTCTCATTTTGTTCTTATTGCCTAAAATTGCTTTTGGTAAATGGGGTCTTCTCTGGTTCCATACAAAGCATAAAATTATTTTTTATATATCTGTGAAAAATGTTGGTAATTTAATAGGGATTGCATTGAATCTGTAGATCACTTTGGGTAGTATAGACATTTTAACAATGTTGATTCTTCCGAATATGATCATATTCTTTGTAGGGCAGTTTTAACTTTCCTCATTCTCTTGGTTCTGTCCACACCTCTCTCCCCGTCAATCTTAAACTAATAAATATTTTTTTCCATACTCATCTTATTACAGACAAATCATACACAAATACGTGCAATTGTACGTGTACAGCTATCCAGAGGCTTTTGGAATTCTGAGAGTCTTGTTTTGTTCTGTTTGAGACAGGGCCTCACTCTGCTGCCCAGGCTAGAGTACAGTGGTGTCATCATAGCTCAGTGCAGCCTCAAAGTCCTAGGCTCAAATGATCCTCCTGCCTCAGCCTCCTGAGTACCTGGGACTACAGGTGCAAGCCATCACACCCGGTAAATTTTTCTATTTTTAGTAGAGACAGGTCTTGCTCTTGCTCAGGCTGGTCTCCAACTCCTGACTTCAAGCAGTGCTCCTGCCTTGACCTCCCAAAGTGCTGGGATTTACAGGCATGAGCCACAGTGACTGGCCTGATTGTTTTTTTTTTTAAATGGTATCATTTCATACATACTTATTTGTGTTTTTTTACTTTAAAAATACCTTATGAAATCCCTCCACATAATCCTGTGGAGCTCTCATTTTTTGCTGGCTGCTTGATAGCCATGGGGTGGATGTATCAGGATGTGTTTCCACCGCTGCCCCACAGTGGACAGTTGGTGTGTGTCCATGAGCTTATATTTGGGGGGTGGAACCCCAGGAATACAGTTTCTGGGTGAAGGGTATAAGTATAAGAACGTGAGTTTCTTTTTCCTTCCTCACCAAGAATAACTTATGGTTTTAAAAATAAACTGCCAGCCTACACTGTTACTGACATTGTGTTGTTCCTCTTATATTTTCTGGCCCTGGTGTATTCCAGCCTGTTATGTCTATCCAGTCCAGTGGAAAAGTGAGGGAGACTTTCCTCCCCAGGCACCTTCTGGCTCTGTGGACCTGTTTCCCAGTGGTCACCAGCAGGGAGTTCATTTCCCTGCTACCAAGTTCCATAATTGAGCCCTTTCTGAGCTTTTAGGAAGTGACATTCCCCGGCTCCAAGTTTGAAAGTGGAAGGATGACTCCAGTGGGTTGCAACACTGACCAAGAGGAGAAGAGGCACTGAGGACTCCTAGGGCAGTGACCAGCCCCATGTTCTGGCATGGCCCACACCTGGCACCTGTCAGTTTCTCTCATACCCTCCCCATTACATCGAGTCCTACACTGCAGTCAAATGGGCCTCTTTTTTCCCTCCGAGAATGCAGATTCCTTCATCCTTTCCAGAAAGAGGCTGTGTGTCTGTTTATCTCTTGCCATGTAACCTCAGTGGCTCAAATAACAAAAATTATTCTATTTTATTATCTCTTGGCAATTCTAGAGGTTGCCTAGGCTCAGCCTGACAGTTTGCACTTAGGATTTTTCCTGCAGTCATTGCCAGATGGTGGCCAGGGCCGGCACCACCTTGAAGGCTTCTCCCTTACGTCTTTGGTGGCTGATGCTGACTCTTGGTGGGACCTCAGGATTGTCAGGCATCACACCTACACATGGCTTCTCCTCACCACCAGGGCTTCCTCATCATATGGTGGCTGGGTTCCAAGGGCAGCCTCCTGAGACAACAAGAGGGGCACCATGTGCATGGCACTTTCATGACCTAGCCTCAGAATGACCATGATGACTCCTGCCAAACTCTGTGGGTCAAGGCAGTCATAAAGGTCTGCCCAGGCTTAAGGGGAGGGGACAGGGACCCAACTCCTCTGTGGGGGGAGTGTCAATGTTACACTGCAAGAATAGCAGGTGGGCTGGAAATGCTGTGTGTGCTGGGAAGATATAGTCTGCTACAGCGGCCCATGTTCAGCAGTCACAGTATTCCCTCCAAAGTGGTTGTGATCTGAAAGACGGCATGAGAGTTAGAGAGCAGGCCACAGCCCTGCTGCTGCAGGTGGTCCAACGTCATGATGGGTCACCATCCTCTGCCACTGGCAACCCTTGATTCCCCAACCCTCGCTGGCCTGAGCTGTTTACTGGTGGGGGGACCCAGACCTTGATCCCTCAGCAGTCTGAGCTCTTGCTGTTCCTGTTCTTATTGGGCTGAGGTCGTTGTAGTTGTCTCTTGACAGTTCTCACTGATGTGGAAGTCCTAAGCTGCCTGCCCGCCCCCCCCCCTGGAAGTGTCCCCACCTTCAGAAACTAGGGCCTCCAACCTGGCAGCATCTCAGGTTTAGGATATGGGGCCACTTCTACTTCATTATCCTTGGTTCTCCGACCCTGGTATTGTAACTGTAGGGCACACACATGGGTGGGTCCAAGTTTTAGAGGCCTAACGCTTATATAAATTTTGGGTCTGTGGTGTTGAAGGTCTCCAAGATCAGCCCCAGAATCAATGATTTGCTAGGGGGACTAAGAGAACTCAAGAGTATATAGTTGTACTCCTGGCTAAGATTTCTTATGGAGTGAAAGAACAGTCTTGCTAACAGCTAACAAGAAAATAAATTCCTAACTGGCAGCCACTTAGAGTAGCACAAACCCTGCCTCAAAGGGTATAACCTGAATATCTCTCCTACAGAGATGTTTGCCTAGCAATTAAAAGAAGCTGACCAAGACAAAAGAATGTCTAAATCCTCATTAACATTCACCAGAGCTGGTGGATTCACATTCCAAAAGAGAAAGTGTCTCCAGGAGACTGAAAGAAAGGGTAGACTATCTGATGGACTGGCATAAAAAATTCACTGCCTTTGAAAAGGTTTTTTGAGTATTGTTAAACAGCCTTGAAGAAGTTCATGAGCTGACAGTTGGCGTGCAAACTTCCCCGGCTTCCTCAAGAAGAGACAGTACCCAATGCCTCCCACTATCAAGAGGAAAGAAGAAACTAATTTCTGTTATCTGCTACCTTAGAAACAGAAAAAGCCAACACAGCAGTTTCTCAGCTGTCTTCTGCTAACTGGGCTACAGTCATAACCCCCTTCCCTTCCAGCCTGCCTGAATAAAGAGTCAGAGTCCTGCAAACTAGTGCAACCTCTGTGGAAAGCAATATGGAGATACCTTAAACAGATACAAGTAGACCTACCATTTGATCCAGCAATCCCATTATTGGGCATCTACCCAAAAGAACAAAAGACATTCTATAACAAAGATATCTGCACCCGAATGTTTATAGCAGCACAATTCACAATTGCGAAGATGTGGAAACAACCCAAGTGCCCATCAATACATGAGTGGATTAATAAAATGTGGTCTATGTATACCATGGAGTACTACTCAGCTATAAGAAACAATGGTTGCAGTTACATTAATGCTAGAAATAAAAAAAAAAGAAAATTAAAAAAAAAAAGAAAAGAAAAAAAAAAGAAACAATGGTGATAATACCTCTTGTATTTTCCTGGAAAGAGTTGGAACCCATTCTACTAAGTGAAGTATCCCAAGAATGGAAAAATAAGCACCACATTTACTCACCATCAGATTAGTTTCACTGATCATCACCTAAGAGCACATTTAGGAATAACATTGATCGGGTGTCGGGCAGATGTGGGGAGGGGAGGGGATGGGTGTATACACACATAAAGAGTGCGATGCACACTGTCTAGGGGATGGACACGTTTGAAGCTCTGACTGGGGGGGGGGCAAGGGCAATATATGTAACCTAAACTTTTGTACCCCCACCATATGCTGAAATAAGAATTTAAAAAAAAAATTCAAAAAAAGAAAAAAGAGTCAGAGTCGTTTGGCCCCAGGGCTGGCACCTCTCTTTATTTTCTGGCACTGTGCCCTTGAAAGAGTAAATAAACTTTGTGTTTCTGTCAATCCTAAACTTTTGTCTGAGAATTCTTTCTCCCCCCCACTGCGTATGGACTTTACACAGAAGACAGACATAAATCAAAGTCAGCAAAGGGAAAGGCACAAAGTCTAAAGGAAACCAGGTGCTTCCAGAGTCTTCTCCCAGTGGACTCACACAGGCACTTAATTCCCCAGCAACAAGCTGGGACAACGTGTATGAAATGCTGCCTTCCAGGGAAATTTGTTAGAGACTCGGAACCCCGGAGACTTTTGGGAGGGCTGGTCACAAAAGCACCCTCTGCCAGGAATGTACCCAAATTCTAGACTCCCAGGAGGAAAGCAGGTGTTCAACATAAGCCATATTTGTTTATACAAACAGTTTAGGCCAAGAGAGCCACTCTTATCAGGGAATGGTGGGAATCTTTCTGAAACTCACATTCCCAGATACCAGCCAACTCTGCAAGCTTGCGTTGCGGTTTTTTTTATTTTTTATATTCGTTTCTGATGAATAGTCCAGGGAGAAAGTTTGCCTTTTGAAGAAGAACAGTCTGAGGCCTGATGTGTTAACTCTACTCTGCCCAGGGTCCTCTTTAAGAAATAGAAGAGGCTGGGTGCAGTGGCTCACACCTGTAATCCTAGCACCTGGGAGGCTGAGGTGGGAGGATCGCTCGAGGTCAGGAATTTGAGACCATACAGTATTTGTGCCTACCGTAAAAACAAAAACAAAAACAAAAACAAAAAAATAAAATAAAATAAAAAGAAAAAAAAAAAAGGAATTTGAGACCAACCCTGACCAGTTTGAGAGAGAGACCCCGTCTCTACTAAAAAAAAAAAAAAAAAAATAGAAAGAAATGATTTGGACAGCTAAAAAATATATATAGAGAAAAAATTAGCCGGGCATGGTGGCACATGCCTGTAGTCCCAGCTACTCGGGAGGCTGAAGCAGTAGGATCGCTTGAGCCCGGGAGTTTGAGGTTGCTGTGAGCTAGACTGATGCCATGGCACTCTAGCCTGCGCAACAGAGCGAGACTCTGTCTCAAAAAGAAAAAAAAAAAAAAAGAAATAGAAGACAAAATTATATATCACACATTAGGTGAATAAAGTGAGAAAAGAAACCCCATGTAACAAAAATTTTAAAGTTGACAAATACCACAAACATCACAAAATACAGAAAACCAATGTAATATTAATATAATGTTAATTAACTGCCTGGCATGTAATTAACTGTAACATATTTATCCTGCATTTTTTGAATGCATATTCCGATGGCCTTTTAAGGTGACAATCCTTTATGATGCCACCTTCTATATATAGAGAGAAAATAATTCAGTCTCCTCTGACATGTTTTATCAAAGTTTACTTTTATTATTTATAGGTTAGATAAGTTGCTATCAGGTAACAGCTCCTTTGGATAATATCATGTACATTTTTAGGATTGTTGTTAAATTTTAGGAAACACTCTTATCAAATTTCTTCCACATATGAGCCATAAGATTTCAGGGCCTTTGGGTTTTCTTGCTTGTGACTAATCTTAGATACTCATTGAGCTGATGACCCTTGTTAGCCAATTTCGCTAGCTTGTGCTGTCATAACACGCGGCGGAGGAGGTGGGTGTGTTTCTGGAAGCCATTTCTACCCCAGAATCACTTGCAGTAGCATAGATATATCAGGAGGTGACTGTTCTCATTAAACCCAAACTAAATGTCCCCTCAACTCAACCTACTCAGAGCTGGGTCCCACATGCCTTCTCCAGCTCCACGAAGCAGAGCATGTCATAGTGGGACGAGACAGTCTTAACTGACTGTGGTTAAAATATTTTATGTTTGTAAACTTTACTATAATAAATACACAAATAATATTGCTGGGGTGAAGGGCTGGAGGAGACCCTCATGGCTTCATGGTGAATCTGTCCCTAGAGCCCCGACTCCTTAGGGTGACACAGAGCATCTCAGCAGCGTCCCACCCAGAAGGGGATGACATCCAGCTGGCAGCGTGGCTGGGCCTTCAACAGATAGCACCACCCCGTCCTAGGCTGATGGGGAATTTGGGAAGACCAGGAAGTCCCAATGTTGTGAGCTCATTGCCACAGGTCCTAGGGTCTGGGATGGGTCCTTGGTGTGCAATGCCACCCAGTGGGAATGAGGGCATTTGGGAAGGCTGGGAGGTAGGTACTGGCAGAGGAACTACAGGCAGGAAGGGCATAGTTGTTTCCAGAGTAGGTGCCGGTTCTGGGAAGAACAAATGACTGCCCACTCCAGGGAAGAGGGACCTGAGGATGTTGGTCACTGCTGCTACATGTTGGGCATTTGGCAGCAGCAGGTGGACCACACAAAGCCACCATCCCAGCGACCATGGCCACTCTATTCATAGGCCTTTGTATAAGCAAAGCTGTGCCATCTTTGCCTGCAAAGTCCAGAATCTGGCCCCTTCAAGGCAGTTACCACTGCCTGCTCGCTCTCCTGAAATCAGTATTGGAGGGACACCTGCACCCCCATATTCACTGCAGCACTATGAACGATAGCAAAGATATAGAATCAACCCAAGTGTCCATCAACAGATGAATGGATAAAGAAATGTGGTATATTTACACAATGGAATACTATTCAGCCACAAAAAAGAATGAAATCCTATCATTTGAGGCAACAGGGATGAAACTGGAGATCATTATGTTGAGTTATATAAGCCAGGAACAGGAAGACAAATATTGCATGTTCTTACTCATGTGTGGGAGCTAAAAGAGTTGATCTCATGGAGATAGAGAATGGAATGATTGTTACCAGAGCTGGAAAGGGTGGGGATGAAGAGAGGTTGGTTAATGAGTACAAACACACAGGTAGACAGAAGGAATAAATTCCAATGTCAATAGGGGAATAGGGTGACTATAGTTAGCAACAATGTATTGTATATTTTAAAATAGCTGGAAGAGAGGATTTGAAATGTTCCCAACACATAGAAATGATAAATGCTCAACGTGGATGATAAATGCTCGGGATGGATACCCCAAATACCCTGACCTGATCATTACAGATTCTACCCATGTAACAAAATATCCTATGTACCTCATGTATATGTATACATATTATTATCAATAAAGAATTTTTAAAGAGGTATATTATCCTGTTTCCTTGTATGTCTCATTATTTTTTGTTGAAAACTGGACATTTTGGGTGGGCACAGTGGCTCACGCCTATAATCCTAGCACTTTGGGAGGCCGAGGCAGGAAGAATGCTTGAGGCCAAGAGTTTGAGACCAGCCTGAGGAAGAATGAGACCCCATCTATACAAAAATCGAAAAATGAGCCAAGTGTGGTGGTGCCCAACTGTAGTCCCAGCTACTCAGGAGGCTGAGGCAGGAGGATCACTTGAGCCCAGGAGTTTGAGGCTGCAGTGAGCTATTAATATGATGACGTCACTGTCCATTGGCCTGGGCAACAGAGTAAGAACCTGTCTCACAAAAAAAAAAAAAAAAAAAAAAGAAAAGAAAAGAAAAGAAAAAGAAAGAAAAGAAAAGAAAAACAACTGGACATTTTTGGATAATATGTTGTAGCACCTCTGGATTATGATTCGCTAACTCCCCTTGGCCTTGGTGTTTCTGTTTTTCAGTTTATTTCGTTGAGCAGCCTGCCTGGATCGATTCTGTGAAGTCTGTTCCCCCACAGTGCGCAGTGTCTGATGTCACTGCCCAATTTTCCCCCGAGTTCTTATTTTTAACAACTTCTGGCTTCCTAGAAGTTGCATTGGGTCAGTATCATTTAGTGTTCAGCCACCAATTGGTCAAAGGCAGTGCTTAAGCTCTCGAAGCCAATGAGACTCCTGTAGGGTCCCTCAGTCCCCCCGCTTTTTTTCTGTGTCCTGATGGAAAATCACAGAGTACTTGACCACTCTCTGACCCCAACCAGCTGTAGGTTTCCCCAGCAGGCTCAAACCCAAACTGGGGCCTTGAATATTCCTAGGCACTGACAAAGGTATCTAGGTTTACTAGAAAGAAACTGACCCCAGTCCTAAGCCAAATTCCTTAAACCCTCATATAAACTCCATACCCTGACACGTTGGCTGCGGACATACCTGGGGAGAATACCCTATTCTCTCACTGTCTGTCGTGAGGATACTGCAGCCTCTGTATGTAAGTTCCCCTAGTAAATGCTGTGGACTGAGCACCCTGGCATTCAGTGCTCTCTTTGGAATCCCAAGCAGTCCCACCTCTGACAGTTTGGGGCACTCTCTTGTGGGAACTCCTCTGCCACTGCTTTTGGGGTAACTTCAGGTGTGGTTTCAGTGGGATGAAGCAGCTCCCATCCTTTGCTGATGTATCCACGTGTGGTTGGGTGCTTTCACGTCCCCCCACATTTAGCCAGTGTGATGGGCTGAATAATGACCTCCAACAATACTTAGGTCCAAATCATGCAAGCCTATGAATGTACCTTATTTGCCAAAAGGGACTCCTGTGATCAAGTTAAGGATCTCGAGATAGGGAGATAATCCTGGATTACCCAGGTGGGCCCTGGATGGGCCCTGGGTGTAGTTGCAAGCACCCTCACAAGAGGGAAGCAGAGGAAGGTTTGACTGCAGAAGAGGAGGAGGCTGTGTGACCACATAGGCAGAGATTGGAGTGATGCAACCAAAAGCACAGGAATGCTGGCAGCCCCCAGAAGCTGGAAGAGGCAGGGAAGGAGTTTTCTGGAACCTCCAGCAGGAACCATTCCTGTGAAAACCAACCAACCAACAAAATTCCTTGATTTTAGCCCCAATAAGACTCAGCTTGGACTTCTGGTCTCCAGAACTATTAAAGAATAAATTTCTGTAGTTTTGAGACTGCAAGTTTGTGGTAATTTGTTAGAGCAGCAATAGAAACCAATACACCCAATGACCAGTAGCTCTCCCGAGTGGTGCGGCCTAGCGCCTGTGCATAGCCCTGGACTCCCAGGGATGGGTGTGGCAGTAATGGGGTCCTTTTTCGGTTGTCTCTGTCCCTGTTTTCTATGTTAGACTTCTGGCTGGCCTGCCAATTAAGCTGTTCCTATTAGTTTCATGGCGCTGTTAGCTTTTCCATAATGTCTGGCCACCGAGGTTTCCACTGCCGTCCACCATGCTCAGGCATGGCTTTCTCCACACTCAACTTCCACGTGCAGTTGGTGTGTGGCACTGTGCAGCTGTGCCCTGCCGCCTGGCCTCTTGCCCTGGGGGGGGGGGCGTCTGGGGACCTGGGGGTGGGCAGAGCCTGCTTCCCCAGAGCGATGCCCTGCTCCATGGGGGGATGTTGGGGGAGCCAGGGGAAGGGGAGCCCCGTATTCTTGGCTGCCCCTTTGGGAGTGGAGCTTTCATAACAGGGAGCTGGGACCCTGGGAGCAGGTCAGGCTCAAACACCACAGATTCCTGCTGTTATGACCAACACTCAGTGGATCTTCTGGAGTAAATGCTTCCTGCTTTGCTATGTTCCCAGAGGGAGAGGCACTCCACCATCCCGGGACTCCTGCAACTCCAGGGTTCTCAAGGGGAGGCCTGGAACTGTCACTTCCCCACGTTCTTCCATACAGGCTTGTTCAGATTCCAAGGACTGACAGCTGCACCCCAGCCTGAGGCCAGGGCAGCCCAGGCATCTGAGGGTGGCAGCATTGCTGGTGGCCACCTAGGCCCAGCTGAGGCCACTGACCAGTCTGAGGGCTCAAGGAGGCTTTGGATATAAGATTTAAGTGCATCCACCCGAAGTTCCCATCCCAGTTCTCAAGGCAATGACTCAGCCATGCAAAAGCTGCACGTGGCATTCCTCTGCAACCCTGCTGCCTTTCAAATCAGGTGGTGAGTCTCCCTCAATACAGGAGGCTGTGCTAGTGTTTTTTGCTGTGTAAAAAGTTGCCACAAACATAGTGGCTTAAAATCGTATCAGTTTATTAACTTACATCTCTATAGGTCAGAAGTCTGGGCACAGGGTGGCTGCCCCGAGAGAACTGGTTTTGAATTACTGTCTTTGAATTACTGTCTGATGTTGTTACTTCCTTTCAGCCCAAAGGACGTTCTTTAGTATCTCTTATGAGGTAGTTCTGCTAGCAACAAAACAAAGTCTCTGTCTTTGTTTTTGTTTTTTTTTTGTTGGTTTGTTTTTTGTTTTTAAGGCTGGGAGTGGAGAAGGAACAAAGGAATCCGTAACTGGTTGTGATGAATTACAAAGTCTCTGTCTTTGTTTATCTTGGACTGACTTTATTTCACCTCTATTTCCAAAACATGGTTTACTGAAGGCAGGATTCTTGCTTGACAGTTTTTTTCTGACTTTGAGTGGACCATCCTATTGTCTTCTGGCCTCCACTATTTCCACTGAGAATTCAGGTGTCAATCTTATTGGGGTTCTCTTATATGTGATGAGCTATTCAAGTTTTGTGATGAGTGATGAGTCATTACATTCAAGTTTTGTGATCAATCGATGAATCATTACTTTCAAAGTTTTCTCTTTGTCTTTGCCTTTCTCTCTTTTTGAGACAGAATCTTGCTCTGTTGCCCAGGCTAGAGTGCTGTGGCATCACCTTAGTTCATAGCAACCTCAGACTCCTGGGTTTGGGCGATCCTCCCGGCTCAGCCTCCTGAGTAGCTGGGACTGCAGCCGCACACCACCACATCCAGCTAATTTTTTCTATTTTTAGTAGAGATGGGGTCTCGCTCTTGTTCAGGCTGGTCTTGAACTCCTGACTTCGAACGATCCTCCTGCCTCGGCCTCCCAGAGTGCTAGGATTATAGGTGTGAGCTACCACACCCGGCCTGTCTTTGCCTTTCAATATTTTGTTTATAATATGTCAGCTCCTAGAGGCCATCAACATTCCTTGCCATGTGACCCCCTCCAGCAGTGGAGAACTTCCTGTGCATAAAATCTCTTTTATGTTTCCAGTCTTTTCTACCAAGAAGAGGCTCGTCCTTTGAAGGGATCACCTGTTTCAGTCAGGCTCAGCCCAAATGATCTCCCTTTATTCTCCAGTGGTGCCAAATAACATAACATAACACATTCATGGGAGTAGAATCCATATCCTGAGGAAATGAGGGTGTGTGCAGCAGGAAATTCTGGGGCCTTCTTAGAATTCTGTCTGCCACAGTCTGCCTTCTGGCTTCTAGAGAATGTCTGAGCTAGAAGTTGACTGACTAAGCCTTTCATTCTTTTGGGGTAAAATATCTAGTACTGTCAGAAAAACTCTACTCCATAATCCTTAGAATTGGGATTATTTCCTAATTATAAGAATTATTTAAATTGTCATGATTTCCATTGAGGTTTAGTGCAGTTGCTACCTAGTCTCCTGGAGCACTGGTCTCAGTGGTGCCAACCCCTAGCCACCACAGGTGAGAACTCCCCACCGGGGGCCACTGTGCCCCACTGAAGTAGCCAGCAAAGGGAATATGAAAATCCTATGAGAATCTACAAATTAACAAGTGGAAACTACATCCATCAACAAGCAAAAAGGCAAAAAATGATGTGAAATAATCATGATGTAAAAAAAGGCCACAAAATCAAACTGACTGCAGAGAAGTGTCCCTTTAAAACACAAATTGGATAAAAGAAGAAAGTCCTTTATATGATCTAAAACGCAAGCCTACTGTCACCCTTGGGGGTAGCTCGCCTGTCCCTGGGGAATCCCGTCCTTAGGCCCAGGTGATTAGCCACCAGGCTGTGGCCAGATATGGTTCTTCCTCCAGGGCACCTGCAAGCCCGCTGCACCCTCCAAGTGACAATGCTATGGCCCTGCTACCCCTGTAACAAGCCCAGCCTGCCTTGTGGTAGCACTTAAGATGGACTGCTTGGTCCATCTTTTTGCCTGCAGCCCCATCCCATGCTGTCCTAATGTGCTCATTGGCACACCCACACCCATGCAGTGCTGACCTGCCCTGGTCACCTCTGTCCAGCTCCTGCTGTTGCTGGGCCAGAAATGCTCCCTTCCTGCAGGGCAGCTTACATACCTATCCTCCCTGACCCCTTAGATGCCATGTCAACTGTGACTGCCCAGATATCATGCCCAGGTGCCCAGACTCACGTCCTGGCACAGGCAGACTGGGAAGCTACAGCTGGTGGCCAGTGGCAGCGAGGTGGGCATGTGGGGATGTCTGGATCCCCTCTCTCTCCCCTCATAACACACCTGGGCTGGCCTGGGACAAAGAAGCTTCCATCTTCCAGGAGGGGATTTCTGGAGGGACCCAGAGGCCTAGGGCAGGTCTGGGCATCTAGTGGTCATTTGGCTTTCAGGGGCCAGAGATCAGAGGTTAGGTGAGCCCCACCATAGGTGGTCAGAACAGCTGGGCACTGACCCTGAAGTCCTGGAATGTGGCCAAGACATGGGGGCAGGGGCAGCCGCTGACCTCATAATGGCAGGATCTGCTGTCCCTGGCCAGCCCGCCGGCTGCCGGCCAGCTGCTGCCCCTGGCTGCCGGGCATGTCCCTCCTCAGCAGCTATGAGGGCCTGCGGCAGGAAATCCAGCGGCTGGCACAGGAGAATGAGGAACTGCGGCGGCTTGTGCAGCTCATCCAGGAGAACCAAGAGCTGAAGCTGGTGCTCAGGAACCGGGGCAGCAGCCTGGGCTTCTGTGGCTCCGGGTTCCTGGCTGAGGTCACTGCCAGTCCCCGGCTGCCCAGGCGAAGAACAATCAAATTCAAGGATGCTGACAGAGGTGAGCAGTGGTGGGGGCTCTTCTCAGAGGCCCATAAGGGTACACTCATTCAGCTTGTGCCAAGACAGTGAGAAGCCAGGCAGAAGCCCTGCCCCCATGGAGCTGTGCCCGGCCAGGTGCTGACTAGTGCTGTGGCGATCTCGAGGATCTCAGAGCAAAGAAAAGGGCAAGGGGGCACAGTGGGGCTCTTTTAGGAAGCACAGCAGGGAGAAGGTGACATCCAAACAGAGCTGGAGCCAAGTGAGGGAGCCATGAGGCTGAAATGTGGCTTTGCAGGCCAAGGAAATAGTCTGTGCAAAGGCCCTGAGGTGCCGGCAGGTTGGGTGTGCCTGAAGCACAGTGATGAGGCCAGCGCTGCTGCAGCAGCAAAGGGCAGAAAAGGACCAGGAGGGCCTCACAGTTAGAGGGAGCCTGAGGGCAGACTCTGTCCCCTGGCCCTGTGCTCTCTGGGCTCCCTGGACTGATACAGGGGTGGCGGGGAGGAATGGGGACAGTCCCACTCCTGGAGAGAAGGGACAGAAGCCTGGTCAGGGTGGAAGTATGAAAAATATCAGGCTCTGGATATATATTTCGTCTTTTTTCAAAAATGACACCTTGACATGCAGAGATGGATATGTATTTTGAAGGTGAAAGTAACAGGACTTGTGGCAGATTGGGCATGGGGTGTGAGAGAGAGGGCCTTGAGGGCAGCTCAAAGGGTTTGACCTGAGTGCTGGAGGGGGAGCTGCCCCTGGAACAGGCATGCTGGGAGGTGACCTGGATCTTGATGGAATGGGCCCCTTGCTTGGGGAAGTGTCTGGCCATGCAGGGAGAAACAGGAGGTGGGCGGATCCCACAGGCCTGGTCCCTGCCAGAGACAGACATCACCCCAGGGCGGACATACTGGAACAGCTGGGATGCTGACATTCAGGGACAGATGAAGACAAGGAGCTGGCAGGGGCGGGGAAGGTGGGGTGGCTAGGGTGATGCTCATGGGCAGTGAGAGGGTTTGCGGCCCCGGCATAGGTGAGGTGGGCAGCAGGTGGTGGTGGCTGTTGTGCAGGAGGTTGTGGAATCCTCTCTGGTGCACCCTGGGCTAAAAGCCAGGCTAGAGAGGCATATTGGGATTGGAGGAGTAGAGAGGGGGCAGCACCCAGGAGCTTGGGGGTGTGAGTGGGCTGGCCCCAGTGGGAGGCTGCAGAGGGCTGTGGGGGTGTGTGTGTGTCCTGAATTGAATGGGGTTGCTGAGCAGAGCAGTTGGGGTGGGGCTCCTGCAGCTGGGCAGTGGTGTGATGGTCTAGGCCCTGGCCGGTGTAGGGGTAGAGGTAGAAGGGAGGTCCACGGACCAGGGGTCTGGGGGCAGCACAATGGAGGGCACCTGCCATTCAGCGGCTAGTCATACAGACATGGCAGCAGCCCACTCCTGGGGCAGTGGGTCCCATGTGCCTGATCCTGGGCCAGATCCCTGTCTACTGGGGAGCTGGAGTCCCTGCCCTTTGGCCCTAGAAGGGCTGAGCAGCCCACGGAGGAGGCCGAGAACCTGGGCTGGTGGAGGGGCCGGGGAGAAGATCAGAGGGCATAAGGCGGATGCCTCGGGGCCTGGATTGCCCTGAATCAACCAGATCTCGTGTGTCCCCGTACGGTGGGCCAGTGGACCAAACACTGGGTCCAGTTCCTTCTAACGACGTCTCCTTTCGTCTCCCTTCCGCCCTTATTCCCCCGTCGCACGGAGGACACCAGCCAGGGCAGCCTTTGAGGACGCCCACGCTTGGCCAGCTCGGGCCGCGGCCAGCAGCGCCAAGGTGCCCTTGAGCCGGGCCGCGGGCCGCCGGGCTTGCACCGTTCGGGGCGGCCCGGGACTGACGCAACCGCGAGGGCCGGGCCGGGTTGTGCCGGGCGGGCCTACAGGCCCCTCCCCAAGGCGCGCCGGCGCAGGCAGGAAGGGCCAGGAGCTGCTTGGAGCCCAGCCCGCAGGTCATGTGGGCGCCCCGCCGGGTGTCCGCCCCTCCCTTGCCTGCGCCGCCTTCTCCTCCCCTGCCCTGCCCTCCCCGCGCCACCGCCCCCTCTCCGCCCCGGCCACACGCCCCGTCCCGTAGTGGCACAGGCTCCGCCCCATCCCTTGGCCTGCGGGGGCCGTCCCAAGGTCTAGTCAAGCGGGAAGTGCGGCTCCCTTGCCTGCCAACCCCGACCCCGTGCCTCTTAGTGCTCGAGGAGCCGGGACCGCCCGCCGGCTCTAGAGTCCACCGGCGCCTCCGCCTCCGAAGCGCCTGTTCCCCGGTTTCTTCCGCAGCCCAGAACACTGAGAAGTGGGTAAGGGGTTGGGGGAACCGGCGGGGTGAACGGCTTCTCCAGCTCTGGCTCTGACTCAGGCCACCCTCTCAGTCAGTCCTGCAGCTCTGGCTCTGCCCAGAGTCGTGCCCGTGGGTCTCTCCCCCAGGACCCCTCCTGGACTGGGAAGCCCCCTTCCCTGATCTCACCCTGTTCAGGGATCAGCCCCACTGCCAATGCCCCCAGGCTGACCCCCACCTCTGTCCAGTTCTCCCAGGGCTACCAGCTGAAGAGCCGCTACTGGGCACCGGCCCCACTATCATGGGCAGCCCAGAGGGGCGCTTCCACTTTGCCATCGACCGTGGAGGCACCTTCACAGACGTCTTTGCCCAGTGCCCCGGTGGGCACGTGCGGGTCTTGAAACTGCTCTCAGAGGACCCTGCTAACTATGCAGATGCACCTACTGAGGGCATCCGCCGCATCCTGGAGCAGGTGGGCCGGGGCAGAGTGGGTGGAGTGGGGAGGGACCCATGGCCAGAAGCCTGACGCTGACCATGCTGTCCCCAGGAGGGGGGCATGCCGCTGCCCCGGGACCGGCCACTGGACACCAGCCGCATTGCTAGCATCCGCATGGGGACTACAGTGGCCACCAATGCACTGCTGGAGCGGCGGGGGGAACGGGTGGCACTGCTGGTGACACGCGGCTTCCGAGACCTGCTGCATATTGGCACCCAGGCCCGTGAGGACCTCTTTGACCTGGTGAGCTTCTCCATGCCAGCAGGGGGCCAGGTTGTATGGCTCACACATCTCCAAGGGAGCCGTGACCCCATGGGGGGGTAGGCAGTTGGAAGCGTTAGTGGTGGCCCCAGGGCACCCACTAACAAGCAGTGTCCTCCCACCCCTTTGGGCACATGGTACCCTGTTCCTACCTGCCAACATACCCTATCCTGGACTCCGGTGTTGGGCAGCCCAAGCCAGCCCTGTTCAGACTGAGGGAAAGGCAGGAGCCCTGCCCCCACTGCTGGATTCTGGGAAGAAGCTGCCCCTATCGGGGCGGGCCAGTTGGCTGTACTCAGTTGCCTGGGGGCAGAGAGCCTATTGCTGGCTGGGCCCTGCCAGGACCGCCCAGTCTGACTGTGTCTCCTGGGCCTGTGGACTGGCCTGCTGGGACACATCCCCTCGCCTGCCCTGCCCACTCACACAGGACCCTACCAAGGACCCTCAGGCCTGGGCCTCCTCTGAGCCTCTGCCCACCCCCAGGCCGTGCCCATGCCTGAGCTGCTGTATGAGGAAGTGCTGGAGGTAGATGAGCGCGTGTTGCTGTACCGAGGGGAGCCAGGCGCTGGGACGCCCGTCAAAGGTGCGGGTGTGGGTGGCAGGCATAGGATGTGGGGGCTGGCAGATCCTGGTGGCCTTTGTGCTGTGATGAGATTTCTGGCAGGCCGCACAGGGGACCTGCTGGAAGTGCAGAGGCCGGTGGACCTGGGGGCCCTGCGTGGGAAGCTGGAGGGGCTCCTATCTCGAGGCATCCGCAGCCTGGCTGTGGTGCTCATGCACTCGTACACGTGAGTGAGGGCCTCTGGTGGCAGGTGGGGGGGGGGTGGGCCTCAGTGGGCACTGCAGCACCACGGGTTCTTGTCATAGGTGGACCCAGCACGAGCAGCAGGTGGGTGCACTGGCCCGGGAGCTGGGCTTCACTCACGTGTCCCTGTCCTCGGAGGCCATGCCCATGGTGCGCATCGTTCCTCGGGGGCACACAGCCTGCGCCGACGCCTACCTTACACCCACCATCCAGCGCTACGTGCAGGGCTTCCGCCGAGGCTTCCAGGGCCAGCTCAAGGTGAGGCCCCTTGGCTGCCCATACCTGGCCCCAGCCCTGTGCCTGCCTGGCCCTTCACTGCCACCTGCTGCTGGTTCACAGGATGTGCAGGTTCTGTTCATGCGCTCTGATGGCGGCCTGGTGCCCATGGACACCTTCAGCGGCTCCCGTGCTGTGCTTTCAGGCCCCGCTGGTGGTGTAGTTGGCTACTCAGCCACCACCTACCAGCTGGAGGGTGGCCAACCTGTCATCGGCTTTGACATGGGAGGTATGAGGGCTCAGGGGCAGAGTCTGGGGGAGGCTCAGCTGCCAGGCTGAGCAAAGCTGGGCTTCTAGATCTTCGAGTGACTCCCAGCACCATCCCTCCAGGCACATCCACAGATGTGAGCCGCTATGCTGGGGAATTTGAACATGTCTTTGAGGCCAGCACAGCCGGTGTCACCCTCCAGGCCCCTCAGCTGGACATCAACACAGTGGCAGCTGGGGGAGGGTCCCGTCTCTTCTTCAGGTCAGCCACCCCCACCACCTCTTGGGTGGGGACCCCCAGCCCTGCGTCCTTCCCCACCTCCAATTCCAGTCCTCCGTTTCTCAAGGTCTGGCCTCTTTGTGGTTGGGCCTGAGTCAGCAGGAGCTCACCCAGGCCCTGCTTGCTATCGCAAAGGTAAGAGCCAGTATCTGCCTGGCCAGGCCTCTCTCTCCTCCCGCTGCCCCCAGCCCTTCCCTTCAGCCTCATCCTGGCTGCCCACTCCTGGTCCCCGGCCTCCAGCTCCAAACCCCACTCCATGCCCACCTCCCAGGGGGCCCTGCGACAGTGACGGATGCTAATCTGGTCCTGGGTCGCCTGCTGCCTGCCTCCTTCCCCTGCATTTTTGGGCCAGGAGAGGACCAGCCACTATCCCCCGAGGCCTCTCGCAAGGCCCTGGAGGCTGTGGCCACTGAGGTCAACAGCTTCCTGACCAACGGACCCTGCCCGGCCTCCCCGCTGAGCCTGGAGGAGGTGGCCATGGGGTTTGTGCGTGTGGCCAATGAGGCCATGTGCCGGCCCATCCGTGCACTCACGCAGGTACGTCCACTTCTGCTCGCCTTCCAGCCCTGCTTCCTGCCCCCAGGAAGGGTACAGGGTTAGGAGGGCAGGGTAGGAGAGACCACTGACCCCTTCTGGCTCCCCAGGCACGAGGCCATGACCCCTCAGCCCATGTGCTGGCCTGCTTTGGGGGAGCTGGTGGGCAGCATGCTTGTGCCATTGCTCGGGCCCTGGGAATGGACACAGTGCATATCCACAGGTAGGTCTGGGTGTGTTGCATTGGTGTGTGTGTGCTCTGGGCTGGGGAGCCAGATTTGGGAAGTGCCCCTATTACCACGGCCCTGTCCCCGCAGGCATAGTGGGCTGCTGTCAGCGCTGGGGCTGGCCCTGGCAGATGTGGTACACGAGGCACAGGAGCCCTGTGCCCTGTCCTATACACCTGAGACCTTCGTGCAGCTGGACCAGAGGTTGAGCCGCCTGGAGGAGCAGTGCATGGATGCCCTACGGGCCCAGGGCTTCTCCAGGTGGGCTCCCAGGGCTCTCAGGGCAATGGTCAGAAGGGGCTCCTGGACTCCAAGTGCTGGAGAAGGCAGGACAGGTGTCCTTGTGGGGTGCTGGGTGGGTGAGGGGCAGGCCAGCAGGCTCTGTGTGAGTGCCGCATCCACCCACCTACCCCAGGTCCCAGATCAGCACTGAGAGCTTCCTGCACCTGCGATACCAGGGCACGGATTGTGCCCTGATGGTATCTGCCCACCAGCACCCGGCCACAGCCCGCTCACCCCGGGCTGGCGACTTCGGGGCAGCCTTCGTGGAGAGGTATGTGAGCTCCTCATCCTGGGGGCCCTGGTGGGTGGCCAGCCAGCCTGGCCACCTTTCCCTGATGGTTCCCTTGGGCCGGGGGCGGCAGGTACATGAGGGAGTTTGGCTTTGTCATCCCTGAGCGGCCGGTGGTGGTGGACGACGTGAGGGTGAGGGGCACCGGTCGCAGCAGGCTTCGCCTTGAGGACACCCCTAAAGTCCAGACCGGGCCTCCCCGGGTAGACAAGGTTGGTGGTCCTGCCGTGCCAGCCCTCCCACAGCCATGGGACGTGGGAATAGGTGTTGGTGGGGTGACCATGCCCTGTCAAGAAGCCTTGGGAGGGTGCTGGACTGAGAGGCTGTACTCACCCTACACTCCACAGATGACCCAGTGCTACTTTGAGGGGGGCTACCAGGAAACCCCTGTGTACCTGTTGGGAGAGCTTGGCTATGGACACAAGCTCCAGGGGCCCTGCCTCATCATCGACAGCAACAGGTGCGCCAAGGCTAGCCAAGATGGAGGTGGGACTGGGGCCCCTAGTAGGGGCTTTTCTGGCTGTAGGGGTCTGCGGGACTTTGTGTGTCCCATCACTGGCTTGGGGCTGTGGGCCCCCTGGTTGGGGGGCTCTGCCTGGTACTTTGCAGCCTCTCTGTTCTCCCTGCCCCCAGCACTATCCTGGTGGAGCCAGGTTGTCAGGCAGAGGTGATTGAGACAGGTGACATCCGCATCTCTGTGGGGGCCGAAGCCCCCAGTGCAGTGGGCACTCAGGTTGACCCTATCCAGCTGTCCATCTTCTCGCACCGTTTCATGAGCATTGCTGGTGAGTGGCTGCTGCCATCCTCCCCACAGCCCTAGCTCCCTGTGGGGTAGGGTACAGGAGTTCTGCAAATGGTACAGAGGTAGGCACAGGCGGCATGGCTAACAGGCAGCATGGCCGACAGGCAGCATGGCCGACAGCACTGGCCTTCTCATGTGTGGTGGCTGGTAGGGGTGTACAGAAGGAAAGCATGCCCACGGCAAAAAGCACAGGGTCTAGGGGAGGTACCAGGTTCTTGCTGGTAACTCCAAGTAGGGCTGGGAAGAAGGTGGTGCCCTTCACACAGGCCAGGACATGGTCTGGCTGTAGCCTCACTACCGTGGTGGGCAGACCACCACCTTGGTCTTCCCAGGGCACAGGAAAAGTTACTGAGTCCTGGGTTTGAGCCAGGGAGGCCTTGACCCTGGTGGGTCCTGTTCCTCCCTTTCCTGGGGCCATGCTTTGGGTGGATGGTGCCAGCATGTGCCTGGTCACTCTGTGTCCCCAGAGCAGATGGGCCGTATCCTGCAGCGCACAGCCATCTCCACCAACATCAAGGAGCGCCTTGACTTCTCCTGTGCCCTCTTTGGGCCTGACGGGGGGCTGGTCTCCAATGCTCCCCACATCCCTGTGCACCTTGGTGCCATGCAGGAGACTGTGCAGTTCCAGGTGTGGTGAGTCCCTCCCCTGCTCCCCACCTACCCATGCCCCACTCCCCATTCCCTGCTCTGCACCTGTCTCCTTGTTTCAGATCCAGCACTTGGGGGCTGACCTCCACCCTGGTGATGTATTGCTGAGTAACCACCCCAGCGCAGGGGGCAGCCATCTTCCAGACCTGACTGTCATCACACCGGTGAGGGGTACTGCCTGGCAACCTTTGGTGGGGCAGGGGCGGCCAGTACAGCTGACCATTGTTCTCTACCCCCACAGGTGTTTTGGCCAGGTCAGACACGGCCTGTGTTCTACGTGGCCAGCCGAGGGCACCACGCAGACATTGGGGGCATTACCCCGGGCTCCATGCCCCCCCACTCCACCTCGCTGCAGCAGGAGGGGGCTGTCTTCCTGTCTTTCAAACTTGTCCAGGGGGGTGTCTTCCAGGAGGAGGGTGAGTGGGAGTAGGAGTGGGGCTGGGGTGGCATTCAGCATGCTGGGACATGTGGCTACTGCTGGCAACCAGGAGGGGCTGGACCTGGGGATGGAGATAGGTGGTGACCCCTGGGGGTGGATGCAGATCACCTCTCTGAGATGATCGCAGGAGCTGAGAATTCTGCCTGGGCCCAGGAAGGCCTCCTGGGAGGTGGTTTTGAGCGTGGGGAGTTGGCCAGGACACCCAGGGTCAGGCTGCTGAAGGGGGAGGAACTGTTTGAAGGTAGGCAGTGGCTCGTGCTGTGTGCTGTCTATGCTGGGTGGGGGCCTTGGAGAAACAGCGGGGCCAGGATCAGGGGCTGCAGGCTCCTGGAGAGTTTTATGGGCCTGGGTGTGAGTCACTGGGGCGGCTGTGAAGGGCTTTCAGCTGGGCCCACGCTGGTCTGCCTATATACCCAGGTGCAGAGAGGACGGGGGGGGGGGGGGGGGGTCTGAGTTGCCCCGTGGTGGGGCGGGGTCAGTGAGGTAGGAGCAGCTGCATTGCCCCAAGTGATGCTGAGCCATGAGCTAGGCCGAAGGCGGGGCTGTTGTGGAGGTGGGGGCAAATGTTTGATGGGATATAGGGGAGGTGGGAGGGGTCGAGTCAGACAGTTGGAGGGTGGAGCTCTGGCACAGGGCAGGGAGCCCAGGGAAGCATCTGGAGTGAAGGGAGGAGCCGTGGCCAGGGTGGGGGTAACAGAGCCACAGGCTGCTCTGGGCGCTGGGAACACAAGTAGGATGTCCAGGCCTGGCTGATCCCTTGGTCATTGTGAACTGGGGCAGGGGCAAGGCTCATGGAGGGACACGTGCAAACACATGGCAGAGGCCGGGGCTAGGGTGCCTCAGAAAGGACCCTCACCCAGACTCCAGGGTGGAGGGGCTTTCCCAAGGTGGGGAGTGGTCCTGGGTCCAGGCCTCACTGCTTGCCAGGGGCTGGAGACCTTGTCCAGACCTGGGAAACCTGGGGGAGGGGTGCAGATGGCACTGACAGGTGCACCTTGAGGTTCTTTGAAGGCACTTGGCTGGGGCAGCTGGCAGGGCTGAGGGCAGGCAAGTGGGGGAGAGTCAAGGGGAATGGGCAGAGAAGGTGGGAGGGATGAAGGAGGGAACAGAGTTTGCTGAGGGATGAAACTGCCCCCCACTCCAGGCACCTCCAGCTCCAGTGAGGTCATTAGCAAAGCTGCTTGCCCAAACCTAGGGTGCCCTGGGGTGCCGGGCTGTGGTGGGAGAAGGGTGGAGGCTGGGGTCTTTAGGGTACTGCAGGAGTTAGCAGGGGAGGTAGAGAGCCAGTGAAGGGCCAACATGGGGGCCCCCAGTGCCCAGTGGGGGTGCAGTGGGTGTGGAATAGGGCACCAGGCAATCTCCAAGCTTGGAGAGGGGCTCAGTGGTGACCCTGTCCATTCAGCGGTTACTGAGGCCCTGCGGGCGCCAGGCAAGATCCCTAGCTGTAGTGGAACCAGGAATCTGCACGACAACCTGTCAGATCTTCGTGCCCAGGTGGCAGCCAACCAGAAGGGCATCCAGTTGGTGGGGGAGCTCATCGGGCAGTATGGCCTGGACGTGGTGCAGGCTTACATGGGCCATATTCAGGTGGGCCTGGGTGCATGAGTTGGGGGGAAGCACTGTGCCCGCCCCTAGGCAGCTGGGCCACCCTGAAGGTGACATGACTGTTGCTGAACCTCCTCCCTGCTAGGCAAACGCTGAATTGGCAGTTCGTGACATGCTGAGAACCTTTGGAAGTTCCCGGCAGGCCCGGGGCCTGCCCCTGGAGGTGTCTGCAGAGGACCACATGGACGATGGTTCTCCCATCCGCCTCCACGTGCAAATCAACCCGAGTCAGGTCAGGCTGCCTGGGGAGTGCATCCACTTGGGAGTCAGGGGCATGGCCGCCCACCTGCTGACGTCCTCTTCCCTCCCCTTGGATTGGCAGGGCAGCGCCGTGTTTGACTTCAGCAGCACTGGGCCCGAAGTATTTGGCAACCTCAACGCACCTCGGGCCATAACGCTGTCTGCCCTCATCTACTGCCTACGCTGCCTAGTAGGCCGGGACATCCCGCTCAACCAGGTCTGCAGGGGTGTGTGTGTGAGGGGGTGCCTCACCGAGTGCAAGGTAACCCTGAGTGTGCCTGAGAGTTGGTCAGCCCAACTCCAGACTGATCGCAGGGGTGCTGGGGGGTGTGTTTCTCCCGGAGCCTGAGAGTGAGGCCCACCCCCAGTTGCCCCCACCCACGCACAGGGCTGCCTGGCACCGGTTCGGGTCGTGATTCCCAGAGGTTCCATCCTGGACCCCTCCGCTGAGGCGGCGGTGGTGGGCGGCAACGTGCTCACGTCGCAACGCGTGGTAGACGTTATCCTGAAGGCCTTTGGAGCCTGCGCAGCTTCCCAGGTGTGGTGGGGCAGGGTGGGTGCAGTTCTGGGGCCTGCTGGGCAGGGAGGGGAGGCTCCGTCCCAGCTGAGCGCAGCAGCCACTTGCCCTGGACAGGGCTGCATGAACAACGTGACCCTGGGCAACGCCCACATGGGCTACTATGAGACGGTAGCGGGCGGCACAGGCGCGGGCCCTGGCTGGCACGGGCGCAGCGGTGTGCACAGCCACATGACCAACACTCGCATCACCGACCCCGAGGTCCTGGAGAGCCGGTGAGCAGCGCAGGCCGGCTGGGGGCTGGGGAGCGGGCTGGAGTTGGAGCCTGGGCCGGGGGCTGCGCTGAGCCTGTGCCTGCGCAGGTACCCGGTTATCCTGTGCCGCTTCGAGCTGAGGCCGGGCTCTGGGGGCCGAGGCCGTTTCCGGGGCGGTGACGGTGTGATCCGTGAGCTGCTTTTCCGCGAGGAGGCTCTGCTGTCGGTGCTGACCGAGCGCCGTGCCTTCCGGCCCTATGGCCTCCACGGTGGGTGGCCTCCTAAGCCCCTTTAGGCTTGATGTGCCCCCTTCCCCGCCCTGCTAGGCCTCCCCTTATGTCCTACCCTTCCAGTCGGGTCTCTCTTCCTGGCCTCCCTGGACACCTGGCACGTGGCCTCTCCCCACAGGGGGTGAGCCTGGTGCCCGTGGCCTAAACCTGCTGATCCGTAAAGATGGCCGGACGGTGAATCTGGGTGGGAAGACGTCGGTGCCCGTGTACCCCGGGGTAAGGTTGCGGCCTGTCCTGTTCCCACCTCCCCTGGTGGGCCCTATTCCACAGAGGGTGAACAGAGTTGTAAAAATAACCAGAGACCGAGTTAACTTGACTCCCGAAGGGAGGGGCGCGTTCTGGGCCCGGTGCGGGTGGATGCTGCCCCACTGGGGAGAGGGCTGCAGCCAGAGACAGGGAGGGGCCACGCCTGCGCTGAACCTGCTCCTCTGCCCCTCAGGATGTATTCTGCCTCCACACGCCGGGTGGCGGGGGTTACGGGGACCCAGAGGACCCCGCCCCACCGCCAGGGTCGCCCCCGCATCCCCTGGCCTTCCCGGAGCGCGGCAGCGTCTATGATTACCGCCGGGCCCAGGAGGCTGTGTGAGGGCCTCCACAATAAAGATCTGTTCAGTCGCCTGGTTCTCAGGGCGCGGCTACCGGGCCAAGTTCGAGCTCTGCATTGTGTTGTTTGTGTCGGCCCGCGCCTGTCTTCCGTGTGCCTGCGTTAGGAGGCCACCGAAACTCGGAGCTGCAGGCTCACGGCCAGGTGGTCCGTGAGCCCCGCCAGGGCCGTACTGAACGTCACCTGTTCCACTTCCTGGGGGCGGGAGTCAGGTTCGGTGGGGGTCGTCCCAGCGCCTGCAGGCCCAGCCCTGAACTCTGGCACTTACTGGATTCAGCGGGCCCCCGGGCACTCCCCGGTACGTGATGTAGTCCACACGCCGGCCCCGCCAGGATTTGGTCCAGCTCCTTCCGAAGGGAGGGCTTGCTAGGTATAGGTGGCGCCCTTTCTCCTGCTCCAGGGCCCTGGGGGAGGGGTGGTGTCACCAAGGCAGGGCACCCCTTGGGCCGAGGGCGGAAGGTGCCTGGCCTCCAGGTCGCCTCTCACCTCCGCAGCATCTCGGGGGAGCTGGCCACCGAGTGGTGGAGCTTGCGGGTGCTCAGCATCGTCCCTGTGGGAGGCCGGGGGAGAGCCGTGTCAGCTAGAGATTCGGCCCACGGGCCTTCTGCATGTCCACTCTCCCCTTCACACTGCCCCCCACCCCCCAGGCGTGGTACCCAGGGCCCAAGGCTGCTCCCGGCCGGTCCCCTGCCGGCAGGGGTCCCGGAAGCAACTGAAGAGCTTGTGCCGCCGCTCCTGTTCATGGTCTGCAGAGAGAGAAGCTCGTGCTGGGTGGGCGGGGCCAGGCCTCCTGGCCCCGCCCCCAGCCTCCCCTCACATTTCGAGTTATCGAAGTTTAGATCGCCCAAGAGCACGCTGAAGGCCACGACTTCATCACTCTGGCCACTCTCGGCCTCAAACTGCTCGGCCCAGTCCAGCAGCAGCGTCAGCTGTTTACAGCGCAAGGGCCCGTCCTCTGCGGGAGGGGTGTGAAGTCTAATCAGCCCAGGGTGGGGATCCACACCCTGGATACCCTCCATCCTACCGCTCCTGATCTGTGAGCCTACCCAGTCACTTCTCAGAAATTCCGGTGCCTGGGAGATGAGGAGTAGAGGTGCAGGTAGAATAGGGACCTAAGCTGCCACGGAGAGAGGGGCAGGGCCGCCTGGCTAAGTTCCGAGGACACCACCCACAGGGCTTACCAGGCGGTGCATGCAAGTGCGTGCAATGCAGGAATCCCACTATGCGGCGCCCGTCCAGGTGGCCCAGCTGCGCCTGCAACACCAGACAGCACCGGCTCCCCTTGCCCGTTCCACCCAGCACCCTGGCTCCTCCCCAACCAGGGCGTGCCTCCGCCGGTGAGCCGGTACCTGTGCGGACAGTAGTCCCTTGGAGGCCAGCGCGTCCTCGCCACGCGCGTTGGGGAAGCAATGGAAGGTGGCACGCAGCAGCGGGTAGCGTGAGGCCAGCAGCAGCCCGCTGCCCAGCAGCTTGAGGTGCGGCCCGGGCTGCAGGCCGAGCGTACCCACGTCGTACAGCACCGGGCCCAGATTTGGCGCCAGGCGGCCCACCAAGCGACGAGCGGCGCGCAGATCGAACACCTCCTGCAGGCACACAAAGTCCAGATCCGCGGGCACTGCGGCCACCACCACCCCGCGCTGCGCCCGGTGCCACGGCTGACTGCAGTCCGTAGCTCTGCAGAGCGAGGGCCTCAGGCCCGCTAGCAGCGCGGCGCCAATGGCCTCGGCCCGCCGCTGGCTGTGCGACAGGTTGTTGAAGCGCGCCAGCCCGTCAGGGAGCAGGCACAGATTGGCCGAGAGGAAGACGAAGCAGCGCACCTGCTCGGCGGGCGGGCGCCAAGGCGCAGGCGGCACCCAACAGGGCGGAGCCGGCCGGTAGCAGAAGGGGCGGCGCCAAGCCTGCAGCGGCAGCCAGAGCAGCAGGCCCGGCAGCGCTACGGGCAGGCCGACCACCAGCAGCAGCAGCAGCGCCGCCCAGCCGCCCGCCGCGGCTCTCAGCCACCCCAGGCGGGCTGCGCGTGTCGCTGGTGCACAGCAGCCCAGCAGCTGGTCCAGGGCCCAGTAGGCTGGGAAGAGCAGCACGCGGCCCACGCTGTGGAGGGCGTGTAGCAGGGGGTGCGGGAAGGGCGAGGGCCGCAGGGCGTCGGGCGTCGGGGGCCAGTCCGGCGGGGATTGCATGGCGCACGGGGCTTCTCAGCGGCGGGCGCCCAGGCGCATCAGCGCGAGCTGGGGAGCGACAGAGGTCAGCGCCAGTAAGGCGCTGTTCCCAGCCAGCCTGGGGGTTCAGGCGTAGGCAGAGAGGGGTGCTTCGGGTAAGTTGCCCTCTCCTCACTCGCGATTTCGGCGGCCCTTGGGAAGAACAAAAGAAAGCAAAAGGGACCCTGACCTTATAGCCCCACCCAGATTCTCTTTGCCCCACCCCATCCACCCCTGAAGGCCGCAGGGGGTACCTCAGAGCTCCAGGGTGCAGCCAGCCGTAGGTGGAGGCGACCCTTCTAGAGTACCAGCGGGCGCAGCGCTGGCGAGGGGAGAGCAGTGTGCTCTGCATCCAGCTCCCCACTACCCCCACTCCACCTTCCCCCTCGCCCCCCGCAAATCAGCATGGAATGGGCCGGGCACTCGGCTGCCCAGACTGCTGGTCTACCCCGCCCCATCTCTCCGCAGTTCCGCGGTGTCCGGCGCCTGAGTTCAAAGACCCGACACCAGACAGAGGACGGACTAGGAGCCGCCTAACCAGCCTCCCGCCCAGCGCCCAGCAAAGTCCTCCAAAGGGCTGCCGCATCGGCGGCGGCCCTGTGACCCTACCCCAAAGAGCTTCAAATCCGGGGGGAAGGGACCGTTGGTCCTGCCCAGCGCGGCCGCTGCGCCCGCGCGCGAGCAGCATGGAAGCCAGCTCCCCCATTCGCGGAGCCCTCTGGCACTTGTTCCGTTGGTTCCCAGGACAGTGGTGCCTGGAGCTCCCAGGCGCTGCTTACCTCCCACGTTTCTGAAGCACCCTTGCTTTAGAAGCACCCCTTTCTGTCTCTGCCTGACCCCCCAGGCTCGCTGGAAACAGCGCCTTACCGGCTCTGACCCTTGTTGCTCAGCTGAGTACAAGTGTCTTTTACATAGCCCTGGAGGTTTGGGTCAGGGCTGCCCTTCCCCCTGGCTGGCAGGGAGTGGAGGGGCTTCTGGGCCCCACATGGCCAGGCTGGCCCTAGAGTTGCCCTCTGGGTCAAGAGTCCTTCCCTGCCCTTCCCAAGAGCTATTGGGCTGGATCCCCTGAGGCCTCAGCAGGCCTGGGAGTAGGGAGGCCAAAGAGGCAGCCAGCCCTGGGCCTGGACATTCTGAAGGGCACCCTGGAATGAGGCTCCCAGCTTTTTGGACTCTGATGAGATTCCCATTTGAACCCAAACCCTGTGGCTCCTCTGGTCCCTCCTGCCATCCTCTGTGGCTAGCAAGCACTGGTGCTCTGGGACCCTCCTTATCCCCTCTCCTCCCATTGCAGCCAGTGCTTTCTTGCCTTCTCTCAGGCAGGCTCTCCTTTTCTACCTGTGGGCCAGAGGCCACTCTGGACTGTCCCACATTGCCCGTCTCTCCCCCTCAGGCACTCCCTCCCCAGGGACAGCCTGCCCTGGCCAGAACCCCTCAGTTTCCTGCACTGTCCACAGGCCCTTCCATCTCCATCTACAGGTTCCCTCCCAGGATCCCTCCCTGCCCCATTTCACCTGCTCCCTCATCCTGCCTGTGCCTTTAGCCCCCGTGACAGGTGGGCTCTGTCCTTGCCAGCTCTGAGGCCCCCACCCCAGGTCTCCAGGACCCTGTGGAGTGGGTATCTCTTCCTAACCTTGGGTGTCTTGGGAAGGGACTGCCATGTGCCTGGGCTGCCCCACACCCAGGTTTGGGTGAGCTGCAGCTGCACTCCCTCTAATGCCCTCCTGTCTTCAAGAAGATACCCCCCAGCCCCAGCCCCTGCCTAGTAGGGAGGAAGGGACTCCCACACCCACATACTTGCCTCCTCCTACCTCTGCCTTGTGCTCTGCACTGAGGTCCCTGCTCGGTGTCCCTCACCAGTGCAGCTGACCAGAGCCACAGCCCTTCCCTGCCCTCTCCACTCCTTCCCAATTCCTGCTTTTCCTGCTCCAAGTTTCAGCAGCTCCTGCTGCTCCCTGCTAAGTGAGGGGAGCCTGGGGCCTTCAGACCAACCTCTTCAGCCAGACAGTGCTGAGCCCCAGGGATGAGTGTGGACATCCAAGGCAGGCAGGACTGCAGGGGCCCAGTGCAGGGGTCTGGCAGGCCACCCCAGGGGAGGCAGTACCACCCAGGAGTGCTGGCGCGGGCCCAGCGGCCAGCGTCTATGGAAAGCTTTAATGGCCCTGCACAGGGGTGCGGGACAGAATGAGCCTGGGCCGCCGGGCGCCAGCGTCACCAGATGAACATAGGCTTGCCGTCATCGTGTGCCAGCTGGTTGAGGCAGGAGAGCAGCAGCAGCGCATCAGTGAGCATGCTGGGGTGCACAGTCTCCACCAGCACACGCTGCAGGAAATCCACGGTGTAGGAGCCGCCCTCAGACGCTGCCAGCTCAGGCCGCTCTCGTAGGATGCCATAGGCATTCACCAACTGCTCTGTCAGTGCGGGGTGCACCCGGCCATTGTAACCCAGGCTCTGCAACCTGTTCATGATGCTCACATAGCGCTGTGTGAGTGTCTGGCATAGCTCCTCATCCAGCTTGTGGTCACTAGGGTTCAGGGAGGCCTGTGGGGAGACCAGCCATCAGGTCCCTTCCACTCCACACCCCACGCACAGGGGCAAATGATGCTGAGGGAGGTTATTGGGAGGACCATGTTCAGAGGGGTGGACGTGGAGGGGGTCCTGTGAGGGGCCTGAGGGTCAAGAGTAGGAGAGCCCAGTGGGCAGAGCTGACAGAGAGGTAGGTCCCCCAGGCCTGACTCAGGCAGGGCAAGTGGGCCCCAGAGCTCCCCAGTGGGGCCTCAGCCACAGGGGATGAAGACCACACCCCATCCTCATCACCTGCTCCATCCACCACCAGGGATTTGGGACTGGGCTGAGGCCACTAGGGGCTGAGGCCAGGGAGCCTGGCTGGAAGTCTGGAAGTGAAGGAAGGATGGAGGCGGCTGGGGGACTCCTAATGCCCCCCGGGCTGCTACAGCCAGGAGTCACAAGCTTTCCTGGGCCTCCTCCTGGCTCCCTGCCCTGTTCTCTCTCCACCTCCTCTGGAGACCCCTCCCATCCTCAGCACCTCCTGGCCTTCATGCCCTGTGCGGCTGCCTTTACTTCCTCCTCGTGCCTGGACCTGGGGATCAGCAGCATATGGTCACTTCCTCATTGCCCTTGTCTCACCAGCCAGGCAGTGGCTGCACCCTGCCATTGTCTCCTGGACGCGTCACCTGGGCAGTCACACAAAGCCCCATGCTCAGCTTGATGCTCTGCTGTCCCCATCCCGAAGTTCTTAATATGTTTTGAGCAGGCTCCCTCTGTTTTCATTTTGCCCTGGGCCCTGGCACTATGTTGTAGCCTGTCTGCTACAGGTGCCCCTGTGCCCTCTCTGCACAGACCCACAGAGCCATGGTCTGAAGTCGGGGTGGGTGGGCTCTCCCCTCCTGAGCCCCTCCTGCACTTCCCATTGCTCCCACTCTTGGCGCCAGGGCCAGCCTGCAGGGTTAGGGTTAGGGTTAGCCCGATCTGGCCCTGGTGCTGACATGCTGAGTCCCAGCCTGCTGGGAATACTCTTCTCCACTGTGCCCAGACAGGCTGTTCAGGCATCACCTCCCTGGGAGACTCCCTTGGCCGCACCTCCCAGGCTGGTTGTATAAGCAGAGAGCACCAGGTAGGCTGGACTCAGGACTGGGCTCAGCCTGAGTAACCCCTGACCTCTGGCAGGTGCTCCCAGAGCCTTTGTTGCTGGGCAGCACCTGGGACAGCCAGTGTCCCCAAGTCTTCCAGGCAGAGAACCAGCACAAGAGGTGAGCAGGGAGATGCCAGCGGCACCCTAGCAACCAGGTTCGATGGCTGCTTGTGTTACCATGTGGGGTCTGAGCCTCAGTTTTCCTGCTGTGACGTGGAGGAAATCACAGCACTACCTGATGGTTGTTTTGAGGATTAAAGGAAATGACCCCAGTGAACGCTGAGCACAGTGCCTGTTTGGTCAGTGGGGACATGGGCTCTGAACCCCCACCATGGGAAATGTCAGTGGCCCCTCATACTGCAGCAGAATTGTGTTTCAGAAATATCACTCTGGCTGCTGCTAAAGAAATAGAGAAGGCAGGGGCGTCCAGGATGTTGAAGTTTGAGGCCAGGATCTGGCTGGGGGGAGGCTGCAAGGCCATGCCACCGTCTCTCAGCACCACTCCCTCAAACGCTCCTGCCCCCACAGCACACAGCACCTCCTAACCCCTCTATCTAGGGTTTATTGCAGGCCTCCCCAGCAGAGGAGGCGCTGCCTGAGGTCAGGGGCTGTGCCTGTCTGGTGTGCACTTGGCTCTTCCCCAGGGAAGCGGGGACGGCATGTGAACTACAGGCAGGAGTGGAGGATGAGAGAAGTGAGTGGATGGGAAGAACATTTAGGGGGGCTCAGGAGGACCTAGCGTTGGACGGGATGTGGAGGAGAGAAGGCGTAACCACACACGTGCATTCTTCCAAGACGAGCGCATGTGCTCACCACCCCACTTTCCACCCTGGAGCACCCACGATGCCAGCCACATGCTCTGTAAGGGAATGGCAGCACATGTCACAAGACCAGTGTTCTCTGAACACAGGGCAAGTGGGTTAGAAATCAATAAAAAGACAGCCAAAAGCCCCTGTGAAAGTTGCCAGTACGAAAAAGGAGTCACTTATGTCAAACCAATAAGAGGGAGTTGGGAAGCCGTGAAGAAGCTCTCACGCACACAGGCCTGAAACAGGACTTAATCGCGAGAACTTCCTGAAGGTTGCAGTGTTCTAGGTATGCCGCTTGCTCTAGGACACTCGCCTAACGATGGCGGTCTCCACCAACAAACTAGGCACACTGCAGTGAGCTTCTGTGCTCTGTGACTTTGTTTCAAAACAGCTTTCATAGGCTTCTTTCTCTGTCTTTAAAAGTTTCCCCTCTGCCCCGATCCCCCTGGATATGCCTGTGATCCATCGTAGCCTGCATACTCTGATTGCAATCCTCTGCTATTCCCAAATAAACTCATGTGTTCTGGAGAGCTTGTCTTTCTGAGTTTCTTTGTGGATTGACATCATCTGGTGTTAGAACTAGGACCCAAAGAAGATAAGCATTTCCCAGACTGGCAACCCCTGGAACCATGCAATGGTACCCATGAGAGCCCACGTGCTCTCAACCTCCACAAGTCATCATCCCTGGATGGTAAATCACCTCTTGGATCTGAACTCCCTCCCTTTGGTTGAGTTCTCTAACTTTATTTGGGATCTCGTTTTATAAGACCTTTAGAAAAGGACATGGTCCTTCTGGTGAGTTCCTTTTTGGTTTCATTTTTGGTTGACTTGCATATCCGGTTAAAGATTTTGGTGAGTTAAGTGGCCATGATGGGGATCAAACTCCCCAAGATTGTTTTCTTAGGACTAAACTAGAAGAACATGGCTATAGGGTTAAACAGGCTGAAAGGGACACATATTTCAGTTGGAAACTTGAGGTTTAAAACACATCCAGGACTCAACAATTGTTTCACCGCAAATACCATCTCAAAGGCAGCTGCAACACATACACAATTTAAAGAGGATGTAAAGGTCTTCTCCCACTCTGGAGCCTTCCCCTCCCCTCCTACCGCCCCCTCTTCTCACTCTTCTCGGGCTGAGCTCCCTCTCTCCCCAGACTCCTTGGTAGCTACTCCTCAGCTGGAACTCGTTAAAACCTTCCCCTTTAAATAAAATCCTCTGATGACACCGATAAACCCTGAGTCTCTGGCGTTCCTTGGACTAAGGCTGAACTGAGTCATTGCCAAGGAATTTCCAAAAGCCACTTGAAGACCTTCCCTGATTGGCTGATGAATTCAACATAGTAATCCAGTCTTATCAGCCTGACTTCTCTGATCTAAACCAGTGGGGTCACATGTTTGTCAGTGAAGGCAGGTCCAACTGGATGGCTAAACCTGAATGGACTCACCCTGACCAACACTTAGAAAAACAAATACCCCAATATTGGAAAGAATCTTGTAATTTAGCTAGACTCCTTCATAAGGCCATTGCCACAGCCTTTCCTGAGGCTAGATTGGAACAAGATACAAGGTCGCACCCAAGAACCTAATGAGCCAGTTCATAATTATTACGGCCAACTCTAGGTTGTCTTTCAGGAAAATCCTGGACTTCCAGTGGATGCCCATTCTACTTGAGTAGCCTTTAATTTTATGGTTGTGAATGGCCTCTCTTGAGAACTTTCCCAACTTGTTAAAAGAACCTGCATGGAATGGGAAACTATGTCCACTCTGGATTTAGTAAATTTGGCTACTCAGCTAGCCTGTACTCTGGAGGATACTGATAAATAGAAAACTACCCAAATCCTCAATCTCCAGCTCCAACAGACAGAGGCCCCCAAACAAAATCCTCCTGGTCTCTGCCATTATTGCAAAAAGCCTGGACAATGGATGAGAGATTGTGATATGTGAAAGCAGGCCCAACCTCTCCCTCAGGAACCTCTAGGTACACATTGCCAGAGACGGGGCTCTGTGGAATTACAGGGCCACTTCCCCATCCTTCTCTCAAGTCATCTTGGGAAGGGAAACCACCCTTCTGACTGGGAATGAGGTCCTCATTGACACTGGAGCCAATCCCACCAACCCCCTAAGCTGCCTTGGAGTGATACTGAAGTTCAATAGTGGGGTCTCACACAGCCTGCAAATGTCTTTCTGTCCCTACCTATCCCTTTCCACCTTGGTCCTTTATGGGACACCCACTGCTCTTTACTTAGAAACTCTGCTCCAACCCACCTTCTTGGCCAAGATTTTTTGGAAACATATCACGTAGGAATTTCTTTCTCCTGAAAGGGAGAAATATTTTGGACTTTGGTAAATCAGGTCAAACTGGCTGACTCCAGAGCCCCTGTCTCTCCTAATCCCCTGGTTTACTATATTGTTCCTCATTCAGATAAAAAATGCCTAACTCACTCCTTCTACTGGGTCAAATACTATCTCTTTCTTTTTCTTTTTAATTTTTATGGATACATAATAGTTGTACATATTTATGGGGTACATATGGTATTTTGATACAAGTATGTATAATGGTCAAATCAGGGTAATTGGGATATCCATCACCTCAAACATTTACCATTTCTTTGTGGGGGAACATTCCAATTCCATTCTTTTAGTTATTTCAAAATGCAGAATAAATTATTGTTAACCATAGTCACCCTGTTGTGCCACTGAACACTAGCTCTTATTCCTTCTGTCTTACTAAATATGCATATCTTAATGGACAAAATTATCAATATATGTAGGCAGGATTTATAGTGCACCCCCTATTAAGATTCAATTTGACCCATTGGAACTTCTGTCCAGGATTAACCAGTACTCTTTAAGAGAAGAAGCTCTATTGGGCATTAAAGCCATCACTGAAGAGTAGAAGGCAAGGGCTCATTATCTCATGTACCAGCCTTTGTAACAACCCAATCCTGCCTGTGAAGAACCTGATGCCTGTGGGTGGAGATTTGTTTAAGGCCTTCAAACGGTACACAATGTTGCTGCACCTCCACTGGGCATCCCCTCCCTGTCCTTGCTCACCCTGATTCCAGCCGGGAGCACATGCTCCACGGTTACTGCTCTGTGCAGTGCGTTCTTCAGTATCCTGGTCAACGAAGCCAGCCCATACCTTTTTTCCTTCTCTTGGGAAGGCCAACAATATACCTGGACGGTCCCGCTCAATATTCACTGAAAGCTCCTCTTACTTTTCACAAACTCTAAAGGCCAACGTACAGGATGTTTACTTCCCTCAGCAATCGTCTCTACTGCAGTGTGGTGACCTTCTCCGCCATTCTCCCTGGTAGGCAGCATATCAGGAAGACAGTGTACACGTATTAAAACTTTTAGCTACCAAGGTCATAAAGTTTCTGAACTTTATGTTCAGAATGTTACAACTGGTAAAACCCCAAGTAAAATATTTTGGCTACTTAATTTCAGAAAGTGGATGACGCTTATATGCGGACTGATACAAGGCGTCTTACAATTTTCTCAACCCAAAACTAAGTGCCAATTCCTTTACTCTAGGAATTCTCAGAGACTCTACTGCAAAGGATATTGCTACACAACAACACTCATTAACTTCTCTTGCCAGGGTAGTCTTAGTTAACAGCATTGCCCCTGATTAGCTGTTTGCTGAACAAGGTGGTGTCTGTGCTATTGCTGATGCCAGACGCTGTTCCTGGATGAATTTGTCTGGGGAAATTGAGAACCAATTACATGAAATAAGAAAATAGGCCACATGGCTACAACAGCGCTCACCCAGCTCCCCATGGTCATTTCATTTGTTTAGTTGGTTACCTTTGGGCCTTCCGTCATGGCTCAAAACTATTGTGCAAACTGGGGTTGTCATATTACTGTTATTTTTACTCAGTGTTATGCTATTAAAACTTTGTCCTCATTGCCTGTCAAATTTCTGCAAAAGTACAAAGTAATACTGGCCTAGCATTGTGAGATGATGGCCAACACCAGTGAAACAGAAAAAATTAACCTTAACAATGAAATCTAGGCAGACTAAGCCTGAGAGCTTCTTTGGCCCCCTTGTTGCTCAAATATAGCTAAAAAGGTTTTGCCATTGACTACTAATTGTTAGCCATTTCCTCCCGACATGGGACCAGACCAACCAGAACAGGTCCATCTTGGCACTGAGGGACAATCAAATCTGACTTTAAAATCATTGTTTAGGCTGGGCACAGTGGCTCACACCTGTAATCCCAGCACTTTGGGAGGCTGAGGCAGGAGGATCACTTGAGGCCAGGAGTTCAAGACCAGCCTGGGCAACATAGTGAGACCCCGTCTCTACAAAACATAAAAAAATTAGCTGGGCATGGTGGTACATGCCTGAGTCTCAGCTACTCAGAAGGAGGCTGAGGTGGGAGGATTGCTTGAGCCCAGGAGTTGGAGGTTACACAATGAGCTATGATTGTGCCACTGCACCCCCTGAATGATAGAGCAAGACCCTGTCTCTGGGGGAAAAAAATGGATCAGCAATGCTTTCAGAGAAAGATCTTGATCGAAAGGGGGAAACGTGTGAAAGCTGCTGGTATGAAAATGGAGTCACTTATGTCAAACTCTAAAAACATGGAGTCGGAGGAGGCTGTGAAGAAGCCCTCATGTACATAGGCCTGTAAGGGGACTTATCACAACAAACTCCACAAGGTCACCCTAATCCTGTAGGCCCTCTGTGTTCTGGGCCCTCTGGTGCTAGGCAAGGGGTTGTCCATGCTCGGGAGAAGGCCATCTTACACCATCCACAGTGGTCATTTACGTGAGTCAGAAACACGTGAAAAAGAAACTTTAAACCCTTAGAAGAAAATATAGAATAACTTAGAATACGGAAAATATAGAATACTTTCTGGACTTTCTGAGAGGGAAAGATTTCTTAAACAAGACATGAAAAGTACAAACAATAAGGGAAAAGGTTGATAGTTTTGACCACATTAAAACCTAACCAAAGGAAAAGGCAAGCTGAAACCTGGACCCCAAATCAACCCATTTATCCCAAAGTTGTTCCTGCCCAGACTCCACACAGAAGGTCTGTCTCTAATCCACAAAGACGGCCTGAGAGAAAAAGTGGCCGGGAAGTCAGTAGGGCTGTTTTCCCAAGAGAAGCTGGAGTGGGGATCTGTGCCCTGCACCACCTGCCTGCCCACCTCAGAGGACTAGTTCAATGAGATGAGAAGAGACTGGCAGCCTGTGGCCCAGCCAGGCCTTGTCGCTGTAGGCAGAGCAGCTGCTCCCCCACTAGTGCTCATGGTGCTAGAATATCCTCGTCTTCTGCAGTAAGACCTACTACAACATGCCAGTGCTGGATGGTGTCACCCAGTGCATGGAGGAGGACAAGTTCTCCTACCAGAGGTGATGCCAACCTGCCTTTCTGCAGCCACCTCAGCCCACAAAGGTGCTGATTCTCGCAGGCAGCGACAGGGCATTCTGCGAGAGGTGAAGCACCCGCCATGGAGTTCACGGTCCAGTGGAAAACTGAGGAGGATGTCATTCAAGCCTCTAAGAAGTTCCTGCTGGGCATGGCCGGTGGCTACTCTAGCTCAAAGCTGACCCCCTACACATGGGCTCATGAAACATAACCAGGATGCCTTCAACGTTATCAGCTCTGACTCCTCAGACCCCACAGGCCCCACTGAAAGCCTCTTCAAGGAATCCTATCACCAGCTCATGAAGACGGCCCTCAAGGAGGGTGGCAGGGTGCATGCCAGTGGCTCACCTCGACCTCATCAAGGAGATGCAGCAGTTCTGCAAGTGGCTCTTTCCCATGGTGGGCTACTCCTCCTGGACCATCCCCACCTACTCCAGCAGTTTTGTGCTGTGCAACAAAAACCTGAACATCAACTTCCAGGAGCCTGTGCAACAGCTGACACAGAAGCAGGTGGAACAGATGTAGGGAGCCTTTGTACTGCCTGAGTTTGCCTGCAAGGCCCTGAGTGATGTGAGCTGAGCCCAGGTGCCACCACCGACACCGCCCAGAACCTGGGACCAGGGAGCCTCCAAGGTGCCTGGGCCCCTCCAGCCCTGGACCAGACCTGCTGGCTCTTGCCCACCAAACAAGCATTATAGGCCCTGGAATGCTGCCTGGCTTGCCCTGCTGGGTGGACGGTCTGTGTTTGTCTCTCTCTCTGTGCAGCATTCGGCCTCCAAACCTATACCAGCTGTGTACAGCACTGTCTCTCTGCCTTTGTTGCCCCCTGCCCACCAAACATGTGTATTTATAACAAAAAAAGTAGAGAAGCCCAAGTGATGAATATGTAGGGACATGGTGGTCCCACCCTGTGGTGGCCAGGGAGGAGAGGGTCTGGCACTCACTGCAGACCACCCAAACACCCAACCCGAATCCCTCCTCAGTGTCTTCTACAGCCTGCCACACACGGTGGCACAGAGACACGCATTTCAACACGTTCACAGAGGTGTCGTCCTCCACGCTCTTCCATGGAGGAGGCTGAGTGGATGACATCCTGGGGAATGCGTGGGAATGAGCCTGGGGTTTGGGGTCCCCAGTAACCAGGCCCACCACTGCTCAGAGGCTCCCCCAGGGACCCTGGAGAACACGGACAGCACAGGGGAGAGTACTCCTGGGAGCCATGGTTGGAGGCCACCCTGGTGGCCCAGAGGGAGAGCTGCCTGGCTGTGCTCTGAGGAGGCTGTGCCTTGGGGCTATCTCCCTGAAGCTCTTGCTGGCTGTATGGGCTGAGCACTGTGCTTCCTCCGACCCCTTGGATTCTGGCATGTTTGGCCTGCCTGGAGTCCATCGCCCCTCAAGGGTCCCTCATGAGCCAGCATGCCCCCATCCCTGCAGGCCCCTCTGGCACTGTGTGGGAGACAGACAGCCACATACCTGGATGATCTTCTCTGGAATATTGGAGACGGTGAAGCCGTAGAGGCGCACACGCTCTGGGAAGATGCTGGACAGGATCCTGCGGTCCAGCTGGAAGGCGATCTCCCCTACCAGCCTCTCCCAGGCCAGCTGCTTCGACTCTGGGGACAGCAAAGGGTCTCTCAGCTGAGCTGCCAGTGGAGGGGGTGGCAGGGGAGATGGCTCAGGGGGTCCCCAGACTCCTGCTGAGCCCCTGCGGGTCACTAACCTCGAGCACTTTCGGGGAACTTGCTGATCTTGCGGTGGGTCAGCTTCCGATCCAACTCTATGACACTTTTCCGAGACGGTTCTGTGGTGCGTGGACTCCGGGCATCGTTGACTGAAGCCGGGGAGGATGAGGTGCGAGGCGGGGAGCAGGGGTTGCGTGGAGGAGAGTGGTGGGTGGGCGGGGTCCGGGTGGGGGAGTGCTGCGTCCGGGCCACGTGGGGTGTGCTCAAGGGGGTGCAGCTGGTGGCAGCTTGGGAGGGGAGGTTGGGGGCTGAGGCAAGCACGGTGACAGTGGGGGAGGTGGTAGTGGTGGGGACAGAGGCAGGGACCATTTGTCCCTGGGGGTAGCTGGAATGGACCCGGGCATCCGCAGTGCTGTAGGAGAAGGCCGTTGGGGGGCCAGGTGTGCCCATGGTGCCCACGGGGGTGGAGGTCTGCAGGGGTGTGCCCACAAACGTCATGCTGAGGGGCTCTGGGTCCTGGGCTGGCCGGGGGTTCTCAGTGGAGAGTGGGGCTGGTGATTGGGAGGGACAGAAATGAGACGAGGGGGATTAGAGCGAAGGGGGAGGGGACCACCCCGGCACTCTGTGCCCGCCTCCCCACACCTGTTACCTTTGGAGGTGGCAGCAGGCACCATGCAGGCTACGTGGGGACCCGAGGGGCACCCGCGGAGTGTCTCTGCCAGCCGCACCCTCGGGGCCTCTGACAGCACCAGGTTGTTCATGGGGTTGGCCATAAGGTTCTGTGAGACGCCTAGAGGGGCAGCTGTGGAGCTGAGCAGGGGACTGCTCAGAGAGACGGCCACTGGGCCTGCCACAGAGGCCATCAGGGGGCTGCTCTTAGAGACGGCCACGGGGCCACCCAGGGCACTGCTGGGAGTCAGGGGCCCAGTAGAGGGCAGGCCCAGGGAGTTGGCCAGGGGGCCGGTCAGGGGGCTGCTCAGGGGCCCAGTTGAGGGCAGGCCCAGGGAGCTAGCCAGGGTGCCCCCGGGGGGCACAGCCAGGGGGCTGGCCAGGAGGCTAGTGAGGGGGCTGTTCTGTGGCACGGGCACCGGGCCGGACAGCAGGGTGTTCAGTGGGCCCACCAGGGGGGTCACGAGGGAGCCTGCCGTGGGGCCGGGCTGCGGGCTGCTCAGCATTTCGGCCAGGGGTGCCAAGGCCACAATCCCCACTTCTTCCAGGACTGGTTCGTTTGCTGCTGCTGGGGACGGGGGCAGGAAGACACCTGGGGGACACAGAGAAAGCACTGAGACCCCAGATGAGCCCCTCCAGGACCACGGGGCACAGTCATGGGCTGTCCTGTGGCGGCAGAGCCTGGCCAAGGTGTCCGTCTGCCTCTGATGAGCAACTGGTTTCACCTGACCTCTCTGACTCTCACTTCCTAGGTGGGCTGGGGTGGTGACCTCTCTGCCTCGAGGGCAGTCTGTGGGGTGGGGAGAGGACACTCTTTGCTGGGCTCAGAGGACCCTGGACTTGGGCCTGCCTTCCTACCCTTCCCCCAGCCCCCCACCAAAGGCCTCATCTCTGGCCCCGACTCTCTGGTCAGTCCTCTCAGGCTTCCCTCTCTGACCACCTGCCTCTGAGCCACACAGGGACATTCCTCGACCCTCCCCTCAATTGTGCCCCCTGCACCGAGCAGCTCACCCCCACCCAAGAGAATAGAGTCTCACAGGCGCTGGACCCCCAGGTTGCCAAGTTGGCCCCTCTGTTCTCTGGTGGGAACGAGGGGGCCCCAGCCTCCTGACCACCATCCTTGCGGGAGAGATAAGCCTCTCCAGGCGGGGGTCCCTCAAGGGGTCAGGCCCACAGCAGTCAGAGCACCTCTCGGCCCAGCACCCGAGCGTGGTTCTTGCCCTGCAGTGCTCCATGTGGCCACTCGATGGGGAAGTGCCGGTGCAAGAGGGCAGGTCAGACCCAGCCACGCACCCCGAGAGGCCCAGACTTATGCTTTATACTCCTGGAGCCCTTCCTGGGGCCATGGCGGCCTGTTCTCTGGGTCCTGGAGGAGTGTTCCCTTCAGTGACCACGTTCGGGGAAGAAGCCCCTTTGAGGAACAGCTGCTGGTGGAAGGGGGAGTGCAGGGACAGTTTTTGTGAATATGCAATTTAATTGAAAATTTCCACTTTTGTTGCCGTTGTTCTAAAAGCAGCACCTGCTTATTATAGGAAAAGAATGGAAATACAGAAAAGTAAAAAAGGATGAAAAACTACAGTCGTCCCATGGCTAGTCACTCTTGAAAAGTCCCGTTGCCTTGGAGACTTCCTCTACATATTTATATAGACCAGGAGTTGGCAGGAGTCTTCTGTGAAGGGTCAGGTGGTAGATATTGTCAGCTTTGCCGGCCATATGTGGTCTCTGTCGCAGCCACTCAAGTCTGCATTGTAGCAAGATGGCAGACACAGACAATCAGAAGTGAGTGGAGGACGGGTGTCAATAAAACTTTATTTCTGGACACGAGTGTTTGAGTTTCACGTACTTCTCACGTGTCACAACACAGTATTCTTTTGATTTTCTTTCTACCATTTAAAAATGTAAAATTCATTCCTTATTCACAGGCTGTGCACACACTGGTGGTGGCCACATAGATCTGTCTTTTTGTACTTTGCCTCTTCTTATTGGACTCACGCACGGCCTCACCCAGCATCCTCATTCTTTGAAAACAGTGTTTGTTGTGGCTGCAGAGATTTCTGTCCATGGATATGCCATTGTTTACTGAGCTATTCCAACTGTTGAGCATTTAAATAGATTCCAATGTTCCCAATGACAAACAACCCTATTATGTAAATCTTTATTATTGACTTTTTTCCCTGGAAATGGACATTTTAGAGGTTCTTGATGCACACTGCCAAATCTCCCTTCTTTAGGATCCCTCAGGAGTATCCTGACACTCCCCTGGGTTTGTCACTTCAATCTCTGCCAATGCTAACACTGCACAATGTGTGGCAAGATGTTTTGCTGCTTTAATTGCCTTTTAAGTTCTAAGTTTTGTTTTCCAAACAAACAAACCATTAGATTGCATAATCTAATCAATGCTTCTTTCTTTTATTTCTTGCTTTTTTTTGGTATCCAAGAGATGATAGAGCTTGTGGGCCATGGGGAGGCAGCCTGTGGAGAGAGAAGCCGGAGTCTGGTGGGAGGACAGAGGGATGGACAGGAGTGTTGCAGAGAAGGATGGAGACTGGCATGTGGATGTCTGTCCTCTTGGCCTCTGTTTCCTCTGGGAGAGCCTAGGGTATGGGTGATGTGGAAAGAACCACTTGGGTGGCATTTTTAGGATGGCAGGACAGGACAGTCACTGCTCATTGTCTCTGAACGGCTAGGGCAGCCCAGGGAGCACCTGTGGTCCTACTGGTTGGAGCAGCAGGCAAGGCAAGAAGACAGGACAGAGGTGTCACCTTGGTGCCTGCTCTGGGAAGATAACTGTGGTGGAGTGACTGGCCCATCAGGGCTGTGAGGCAGAGGAGTGCTGGGCAACCTTGGCCATCTCTCCAGAAGAACATGGTTCAGTTTGCGCTTTGACCAAGTTGTATTCCAGGCAAAACCATCAAACAGGACAAAGAAGGTAACTTTATGACCACAAAAGTTGCAATTCACAGAAAGTACATAAAGCAAAATATATAAAGCAAAACACACAGGGACTCCCAGGAGGTGCTGGAATAGTAGCTGTACCCAGATCCAGCGCAGAAGGAACAGGGCGCAGGGATATGGTGATGTAACTACGGAGTCAGGCTAATGTCTAACTTGACTGTGCACACAGAGCGGGTGGCTGGGCTGCAGTGAGCTGGATGCTGTTCCTGGCGGGATGAGAGCAGCCTGAGAAGAAAGTGGGCAGCAATGACTGTATTTGGGTGAGGGCTGAGGGGCGCCAGCAGTGGGATCATGGGCTCCAGGGAAGGCCAAGTTCAGATCATAGACAGGAACAGCAAGACAGAATTGATGGGGGGAAGACATGTGGGAGATGCCAGTCCTCAGAAAGACCCATCCTGTTTGTCTGTTAATGGTAAGAGCTGGCACAACCAACCACCAAAAAAATCGTCCAGCAAACCATGAAATGTGCAAATGTACCTTAATGTGAAATCATTTAAAGTGCTGTTTGCAAAGAAAATATGAAAACACAATGAAAATGTTTATAGTAAGTATTAATGTTGTAATATTAAATATAGAAATATGAATTAAAAACTGAGATTTACAGTTTCCATTCTGTTTGGAAAATAGGTGAATAACTACTCCTGATGTGTCTGGTGATGTCCTCTCCGGTGGAGGGTTGCATGTGAATATAGAGTTGATTTTTTTTTCTTCTTTATTATTTCCATATACTTTCCAAAATTTTCACAATATGAGTATGCATTTTTTTTTTTTTTGAGACAGGGTCTTCCTCTGTTGCCCAGGCTGTGAGACAGGGAACTGGGAGGTACTGCTTTGGGTGCGGCATTGCTGCAGGGGATGTCTTGGGCATTGCTTAGGTCACTGCTGCAGCAGTACCTGAGTCAGGAAGTCTTAAGACAAAGTTTCAAATTGTCCTGATCAAAACAGGATGGAGGCAGGGCAAGTTCCAACCAGTTAGAACCAAGATGGTGGAGGAACACCACCTGCCCCTTCCACGAATATCCTCCCCTTGTTTAGCCCATTGCTTAAATAGAAAGACAACAGGAACTAGGGGGCTGGTTCTCTTCTGCAGGGGGAACCTGCCTCTTCTCTGGCTGTGGAGTGGACTTTCTATAGTTTCTGAATAAATCTTGCTTTCACTTTGTACTGTCAGCTCCTGAATTCTTTCTTTTATGAAGCCAAGGACCCACTTGGACTTCAAGTGGCTCCCAGCATTGGGAGTCACTTTTCCTGTGTTATTTTGAGTGTAGTGGTGTGATCATAGCTCACTGCAGCCTTGAATTCCTGAGCTCAAGTGATCCTCCTGTCTCAGCCTCCTGAGTAGCTAGGACTACAGGCAGGTGCCACCATGCCCAGCTAATTTTTCCTATTTTTTATAGAGTTGGGGTCTTGCTATGTTGTCCAGGCTGGTCTCAAACTCCTGGCCTAAAGTGATCTGCATGCCTCAGCCTCCCAAAATGCTGGGATAACAGGTGTGAGCCACTGTACCTCATAGAGTATGTATTTTAAAAAACAAACTTTATAAAGAAAAATGTATTTTCCCAAAAAAAGGAGAATGTATTTCTACCTGGTTTCATCCTGAGACCAGCAGGGGCCTCATAGCCCTGTTCACACCCAGCAAACAAAGCCAGGCTCCTGAGGGCAGGACTGGTCAGGGGTGGCACTCAGACCTGAAGGGATGCCCCAGACACAACCAAACCCATGTGGAGGGAACTGAGCTTCCTTCACCAGCCTGCATGTCATGGGAGGCCCATGGCATGCCCCAGCCCTCTTTCTGACACTTGGGCTGCCCATCCTCTACCATGCCCTGGACAACATGCCCTTTCCCAGGTGCCCACTTGTCTCCCCTGGCTGCCTCCCCAAGGCTGACTCTGGGCCCTTGTGGTCAACTGGGAAGGGCCCTATAAATAGAAGTCTAGCTACAGGGGAAGTTGGGGGGATGTTCAGATCAAGAGAAGTGAAGAACAGACCCTGGAAAGTAAGGGGTTTTCAAGTCCAAGTGGCTTGGCTGCATCATGCCTACACAAACTCAACCTCAGCTCTTTCAGGTGGAGCAGAGCTCCCCCAGGACCACCTCCCCATCAGGACTCCTCCTCTTTTCCTTCCTTCCTTTCCAGATTGGACCAGCCTGCCAATGCTGATCAGTGATGTGGTTACCTCTCCCTGTGCTTCTGCTGGTGGTAATTCCCAACCTATTTTATTATGGACTGAGAAAAGCCAACATTAGCATGAAACCAGACCCCAGACGGGGGCACTAGAGACCCTAGAGTCACCAAGAACAGTGTACGCCTCCTACACCAGCCTGCAGGGCCAGCCACACCCACTTTCACTGCCCATGGAGTGAGGCCATGTGCAGTGAAACTGTCTTTCCCTTTGGATTCAAGACTAACCAGATAGGATATAACTGAAAATGGAGGAATAGGGAGCTCCAAAATACCACCCTTCTACCAAAGCCATGATTAAGCTGGCAAAAACAATCAGAATAAGCTTTTTTGGATCTCTAGAATCTAATGAAGAACTTACAGTAACCAGGGGAATGCTTAATGAAGAAAGACGCAGCTAAATTTTGGTAAGAAAGCATTGTGGTATTTTAACTTTTCTTGTTTCATTGCATGCCTTATAATTTTTTGCTCTTTGTTGAAAACTGGACATTTAAAATATTATAGTTTGGTAACTCTGGAAATCAGATTCTCCCTCCTCTCAAGGGTTTGTTGTTGCTGCTTTTTTGTTTAGTGACTTTTCTAAACTACTTTTGTGAGGGCTGTATTCTTTGCTGTATGTGTTCCTGGAAATCCCTATCCACACACCTGATACATGGAAGTCACCATCTTCATAGACACTATCTCCCACTCTTCAAATCAGTGATGGCCATAGGGACACTGGTCTGCATTCCTGGTGTGGCTTGCTGGTGCCAGAGGGAGCAATATCAACAACAAAAAAAATACAATCTTAACAAAAAAAACAGTTTAGAAAAGTCATTAAACTACTAAATAAGTACAACCCACAATGAGCAGCAACAAACTTTGCGGAGGAGGGAGAATCTTATTTCCAGAGTCACTACATTATAATATTTAAAATGTCCAGTTTTCAAAAAATTAGAAAGCATTCAAAGAAAGAAGAAAGAATGGCCCATTTATAGAAAGAAATTAATTGATACTCTTCCTGAGGAAGCACATACATTGGACTTATCAGACAAAGACTTTAAATCAACTGTCTTAAATATGCTCAGAGAGCTAAAGGAAACCATGGACAAAGAACTAAAGGAAACTAGGAGAACAATGTCTCACCAAATAGAGAATATCAATTAAGAGATAGAAATTATTAAAAGAAACCAAAAAGAAATTCTGGTGCTAAAAAATACAACTAAAATGAAAAAATTTACTGTAGGGATTCAAAAGGAGATTTGAGGACACAGAAGAAAGAATCAGCAAACTTGAAACTAAGGCCATTTAGATTAAACAGTCTCAAGAATAGAAAGGATTAAGAACAGATCCTAAGGGACCTGTGGGACACCATCAAGCACACCAACATACACATAATAGGAGTCCTATAAGGACAGGAGAAAGAAAGGAGCAGGAAAAAAAATTTGAAGAAATAATGTCTGAAAACTTTCCAAATTTGATGAAAGACATGAATGTACATATCAAAGAAACTCAATGAACTCCAAGTAGAATAAACTCAAAGAGATCTGCACTGAGACACATTGTAATCAAACTGTCGAAAGACAGAGAGTATCTTGAAAGCGGTAAAAGAGAAGTGACTTATGATGTACAAGGGATCCTCTGTAACTGTGGCCCCCAAACCTCGGGCTGTGGACTGGTACAGTAGCCTGTTGGGAACCGGGCAGCAGACCTCCGCCTACCCCCAAGTTCTGCCTCCCACCCTAAGCTCCACCTCCCACCTCCGTCTGTGGAAAAATTGTCTTCCATGAAACTGGTCCCTGGTGGCAAAAAGGTTGGGGACCACTGCTCTATAAGATTAACAGCAAGTTTTTTTTTTTATCAGAAACTATGCAGGCCAGAAGGCAGTGGCTTGATATATTTGAAGTGCTGAAAGAAAAAAAAAAACTATTAAACAAGAATTAAATATCCCACAAAACTATCCTTCAAAGATGAAGAAGAAATTAAAACATTTTCAGATAAACAAAAGCTGAGGGAATTTATTGCCAGTAGACCTTCCCACAAAAAGTGCTAAAGGGAGTCCTTCAGGCTGAAATGAAAGGAAACTAGACAGTAACCAGAAGCCATGTGAAGAAATTAGAACACTAGTAAAGGTAACTACATACACAAATGTAAAAGCCAGTATTATTGTATTTCTGGTTTGTAACTCTCATTTTTCCTATATGATTTAGAAGACAAATATGTAAAACAATGATTATAAATCTATGCTAGTAGACACATAATGTATAAAGATGTAACTTGGGACAATAAGAACACAAAAGGGCTGGGCTGTGGTTCACACCTGTAATCCCAGCACTTTGGGAAGCCAAGGCAGGAGGATTGCTTGAGTCCAGGAGTTCGAAACCAGCCTGAGCAACATAGCGAAACCCCATCTCTACAAAAAATACAAAAATTATCTGGGTGTCATGGTATGCACCTGTAGTCTCAGCTACTTAGGAGGCTGAGGCAGGAGGATCGCCTGAGCCCAGGAGTTTGAGGTTGCAGTGAGCTACAAGGACACCACTGTACTCTAGCCTGCATAACAGCAAGACCCTGTCTTAAAAAAAATACCACCAAGGGGAGCTACATATTATTTGTATGCTGTATGTATATTTTACATACTATTAAAGCTAAGTTGCTTTTAGCTCAACTAGGTTGTTATAAAGTAACCAAGAAAATAACTAAAAAATATATACAGAAGAAGACATGAGAAGGAATCAAAATTATACACTAAAAAAAAATTGATGAAACACAGAAGACAGTAAAGGAAAAATCGAGGAAAAGCAACAACAACAAAACTATAAGACATGCAGAAGACAAACAGCAAAGTGGCAGAAATAAGTCCTTCCTTAATAGGAACTTCTTTTCTTTCTATTCTTTTTTTTTTTGAGATTTTTTTGAGACAGGGTTTTCCCTTGTCATCTGGGCTAGAGTGCAGTGGTGTCATCACAGCTCACTGCAACCTTGAACTCTTGGGCTCAAGCAATTTCCCCACCTCAGCCTCCTGAGAAGCCAGGACTATAGCTGCATGCCACCATGTCTGGCTAATTATTATATTTTTTTGTAGAGATAGGTTCTTGTTTGTGCGTAGGTTGATCTCAAACTCCCGGCCTCAAGCAACCCTCTCGCCTCAGCCTCCCATAGTGCTGGGATTACAGGCATGAATCACCTCACCTGGCCTCTTTTAATGGATTAAAATCTCCAGTCAAGGTCAGTTGTGGCTCCAACACTCCAGCCTGGGCAACAGAGTGAGACTCTGTCTCAAAAATAAATAAATAAATAAATAAATAACAACATAACGTACACCTTAAGGAATTAGAAAAGGAAGAAGAAATTAAACTCAAAGTAAGCAGAAGGAAGGAAATAAGATTAGAATGGAGATAAATAAAATAGGGGATAGAAAAAAATTGAGAAAATCAGTAATACCAAAACTTGGTTCTTTAACAAAAATCAGCATAATTGATAAAACTAACTGAACAAAGGCTAACCAAGAGTCCTCTTGATGCACAGAGGGAGGGACAGGGCACAGACACTTACTCAGAGTTTTACCCTCACCTTCCACTGAGATGCTCTTGCAGGGTCACTAGTGACCCTGCGCTACTAATTCAGCACTCAGTTCTCAGATCCGTTGAACGTGCTGGTGGTAGCATTCACACTGGATTGCTCCTCCTTGTTGAAACCCTCTCTTGGTTTGACATCCAGGTCCCTGGTCACTTCCAGGTCCTGCTGGTGCCACCTCATCTGCCTTCCTGGAGGTGTCCTAGGTTCCCACTCGATTCTACTTTTCCTTGGCAAGCTGATGCAGCCTAGGCCCTGGGGATGGGCCACATGCTGCCGGCACCCTTGCTGACCACCCAGAGTGGACCTCTCTCCTAGACCCCAGACCCACACCCCAATCTCCTGACCCACTTCTTCCCCAGATCCTGAGGAGGTTGCAGCTTAGTGCTCTCCCACCCCTCTGCAGCCCTGGCATACTCCCCCATCCCTGTCAGCAGGCACCTCTGCCCTTTCAGTAGCTCATGCCCAGAATGGTGCAGTTAGCCTCAATGCTTCTTCATCACTCACACCTCCCATGCAATCTGTCTGCAGCACGTTCCAACAGATCTGGAATTCAGGCATGTGGCCTAACACTGCCCCACTGGTCCACATTGCTGCCACCCTGCCTGGTCTCCTGATGCTGGTCTTGTCCCTCAAACATCAGCCAGAGTCCTCGGTCAAGATCCCCACAAGTCCACTATCTCGTTCTGAGTGCCAGGTCATTTGAGGCCGCCCATGATCTGGCTTATAGCTTCTCTGACCTTATGCCCCCTCCCTCTTGTCTCCTCCTCACTCCCTCTGCTTCTGCCCCTTGGGTTTCCTTGCTGGTCCTCAAATGCTCCAGGCACACTCTTGCCTTTGTGCTTGTGTTGGCAGTTCCCTTTCCCAGAACACTGTTTCAGTGTGTGCGGCTGGCCCCCACATTTCCACCTATCCCTTTGATTGTGACCTCCTCCGTAAGGTCTTCCCATCTAAAATCACCAGCTTCTTCCACCTCAGCGGTTCCTGCCCTTTCTCTTGAACTTCTTCCTCCCCAGTATCTCTAAGATACTCTAGTTTAACTTATTGGTTTGTCCTCTCTCTCTCTGTTAGAATGGAAGCTCCATGAAGGCAAGGGATTTGTCAGTTTGTTTTCCCAGTGCCTAGAACAGTGTTTGGGCCACAGAAAGTGTTCAATAAATACAAATAAAATGAGTATGTATATGAGCAGAGATGAAACTTGATGCAAAAAAAAAATTGGTCAGGGTAGGAATTGTGGTCTATTTGACTCAAGTTGTGCCCCCAAACACTAAGAGCTTAATCTGACCACAGAAGTGTTCATAGAATGACCTTATAAACTGTGACCATCCAGACAGCCATACGAGATATGAAAAATTCAGTCAGATAGCATGTTATTAACAGAAAAAGTCATGTTGCCCTCAGAACACAAAGAGTGCCAGGTTCATCAGGGTCTACAAAAATCAATTGTATTTCTATATAGTTTCAATAAACAATCTAAACGTGAAATTGAGAAGACAATTTATAATAGCATCAAAAAGAGTAAGACATTTAGGAATAAATTTAACAAAAGAAATATAAAACTTATACTCTGTAAACATTGTTGAAAGAAATTAAAGATATAAATAAATGGGAAAACAACTCATGTTTATGGATTGGAAGACTATTATAAAGACAGCAATACTTCCCAAATTGACCTACAGATTCAATGCAATCTGTATCAGAATACCAGATGGCTTCTTTGTAGAAATTGACAAGTTGATCCTAAAATTTATATGGAATTGTAAGGGACCCTGAATGGCCAAAGCACTATTGAAAAAGAAGAAAGTTGGAGGACTTACTTCTGAATTTCAAAATTTACTACAAAGCTACAGTAATCTGAGTGGCAGTGGCATAAGGACAGACATATAGATCAATGGAATAGGATTAGGAGTCCAGAAATAAACCCATAGGTTCATGGTCAACTGATTTTTAGCAATGGTGCCATGACAATTCAATGGAGAAAAAATAGTTTTTTTCAACCAATGGTGCTGGGACAACTGGATATCTATGTCCAAAAGAATGAATTTGGACCTCTGCCTCACACCATATACAAAAGTTGAATCAAAATGGAGCAAAAACCTAAATGTAAGAGTTAAAACTATAAAACTCTTAGAAGAAAACATGGAGGTGAATCTTCATGACCTTGAATTTGGCAATGGATTCTTAGATATGACACTAAAAGCATGAGCAACATGACAAACAATAAATAACTTGGACTTCATCAAAATAAAGAGCTTCCATATTTCAAAAAGCACTATCAAGAAAGTGAAATGACAACCCAGATAATAGGAGAAAATATTTACAAGTCATACATTTGATAAGGGACTGTATTCAGTATATACATGAAGAACTCTTACAACTCAACAATAAATGATAGCCCAGTTTTAACATGGACAAAGCATCTGAATAGACATTTCTCAAATAAGATATGCCAATAAGTACGTAAAAAGAGGCTTAATATCATTAGTCATCAGGGAAATGCCAATCAAAACCACAAGGTAATACCACTTCATACTCACTCTAGTAAAAATAAATCAGATGATAACAAGTGTTGGCAAGGATTTGGAGAAATTGGAACCTCATATGCTGGTGGTGGGAATGTAAAATGGTGCAGCTGCCTTGGAAAACAATCTGGCGGGTCCTCAAACAGTTAAACACGGAGTTACCATCCAACCCAATAATTCCACTCCTACATATATAGCCAAGAGAAATGAAAACATGTCTACACAAAATTTGTACACAAACGTTCATAGCAGCATTATTCATAACAGCCCCAAGGACGAAACAACCCAAATGTCCATCAGCTGAGGAATGAACAAAATGGAATATTTAGCCGTAAAAATTCAATTGTTTGTTACATCAGACAAGTGAAGGTTTTTTTAAAAAAGCAAATGTCTTAGACTTACAAGTGCCGTTTACAATGTTTTAAACTGTGTAACAGAACTCCCAATTTCCTCCCCAGACCTGCTGCTCCCGGTCCCCGTAGGTCAGGAAATACTGCCAATTCGGCGCTCAGCTGCCCCCACCGCTGGGCCCCTTGGTCCTCCAGGGCGGCCTGGCCGGTCCAGCGCGGGGAGGGAGGCGGGGCTGCTGGCCGGGGACCCAGGGGCCTTCCTCCCCAGAGTGGCCGGTAGCAGGAGCTGGGGGCACTAGAACACCAAGTGGCCCAGAGGCCCTCAGAAGGGGTGGGGCGTGGCCATTGTGCCTGGGGCAGGGCCCTGGAGGAGGCGGGGCCATAGCATATAGGCTCGCGTTCTGGGGGCGTGGCCCGTGCGTAGGGGCGGGACCAGCCCTGGGGCGGGGGGGCGTAGTGCCGGGGCGGGGCCCCGGGTGGGCGGGGCCCCGAGAGCTTTTTGGCGGGAAGCTGAGGGCCCAGAGAAAGGACTGAGAGGGGAGCTGGTGAGTTGAGGTGGCTCTAGCGCTCTAGGGAAGGGTTCCAACGCTCCAAGGTGGGGAGGATGGCGATGGGTCCTGAGCTGAGGGGGTAGGGCTCTGAGCGGGGAGGGTCCTGAGGAGGCAGGGTCTGAGGGGCGGGTCCTGAGGGGGGAGGGCCTGAGGGGCGGGGTATAAGAGGGGGAGGGTCTGAGGGGGAGGGGCCGGTCCTGAGGGGGAGGTCCTGAGGCGGGGAGGTCCTGAGGCGGGGAGAGGGGATGGGAAACGGGCCCCTGGAGGAGATTGGAGGTCCTGAGGCGTGGACGGGCCTGGGTGTGGGGCCAGCCTCAGACAGATGACGCCGTGTTCTCCTGGAGAAAGGAGAAAGGCTGCCCTCTGCCGGAGGAAACTCCCAGCCTGCAGACCTGGGAGGAGGGAGGGGACAGCCGGGCGTGAGTGGAGGAGGGAGGAGGGAAGAGAGAGGAGGGAGAGGACAGCGGGCTAGTGGAGGAGAACAAGGGCCCTGGGCGAAGGGGAGGGCCGCAGACAGGGAGGACCGCCAGGCGGCGAGTGCGGCTATCCTGTCCTGACCGCCGTCCCACCCCGACGGCCTGTGTCTCCTGTCACCTGACCTCTATGTGGAGGAGCCAGTTCTCGGTGCAGTTACTGTTTTTAGGGTCTTGAGCACTCAGTTGGCCCTTCATGTCCTCTCTCCTCCCTACCCCACCACCCTGCCTCCCCGACCGCTTCTGTGGGGAGACTTCCCAGTGTGTGGCTCTGAGCAAGTACCCAAGCTCTCAGGGGCAGGAGGCCCTACAGTCTGAGTGTCCTGCCCCGTCCTGGAGCCTTCTCGCTACTGCCCTGTGCACAGGGCCAAGTCTGAACCTCTGGGTGCCTGTTTTTTCCCAGTGAAGTTAATTTGGCCAAGGGCCAACGTTTTCTGATTTCCTGCCACTCAGATTACCCATTCTGGCCACACAGTTGTACTTCTGGCTTGCTCAGAAGATCACTCCTGGCCACCTGGTCTTCCAGCCTCTCCAGATCTCTAGTACACTGGCCTCTTTATTTTCTCCCCATCTGACAGCCTTCTTGGTTTTGGCTTCCCTCAGCCAGTGCAGTCTTTGATGAGCTTAAACTCTGGCTGAGCCCTCCTCAGAGCTCTGTCTGCCTGCCTCCCCCATGCCTGCCCCCAGGCTGAAAAATGCTGCTGGAGAAGGCACGAGGTTGGTGGCTGCTGCTTTTATAAATCCAAAGATGGCTAGTGCCATTTGGTCACTATACAGCCAGACAAAGCTCCCAGGTTCCCCTCTCAGTTCCTCCCCCATTTTCACTCTATTTCAGACCTTCCCCACATTCCCCACTCCATCCTTGCTTTCAGAGAGGGACATTTTTACAGAGAAAATTGAGGCCATCAGTTTGGAGTTCCCTCAGCTTCCCACCACCTGGCATTCACACTCACACTTCCCTTTCTTCTTCCCTTTCAGGACAGTGGAAAAGATGTTCTTCCTTCAGTCAAGGGCACTATCCCATAAAGTACCCTTTTTCTCCTGCATCTTTTCAGAGTCTTTCCTGGCCCCTTCCTTTCACATATAAACAAACTCAGGTCTCTGTTTTCTTGAAAAGAAGCTCTGGACTCCATGCCCCTCTTGAGCTACTGTCTTCTCCTTGCCCACTCACACCCTCCTTTCCCCAAAGCCAAACTTCTTGAATTAAGTGTCCCCATCATCTGTTTTCTCCATTTTCTCACTCAGTCTTCACTTCATTCTGGTCAGCCTTTCCCACTTATAGTGGGGTTGAAATCTTTCTAACCAAGATCATGAATGCTAAGCCATTATTCACTAAAGGCTGTGGACATTTTTAGTACTTTTCTTGCTTAACTTCATGGCAGCCTTCACCTTGTTGACTTTCTGTTCCCTTTGAAGCTGTCTCTTGGCTTTTTTGATGTTACACTTTCGAGGTTTCCCTTTCCTCTCTGGATGCTCCTTTGCCAACTTCTCTACTTGTCCTCAGTCAGGACTTCTCCCTCAGTCTCTTCTTACTGTGCACTCTCTTCCCAGAGGGTCTCACCTCCACCTCCACCTCTCCAACCCTCCCAGTGGGGCTTGAATTATCAAAACTCTTGAATCTTTTCTCTCTACCCCTGACCTGTCATCTGAGCTTCAGGCTCATAGTGCCACTGCTTCTTGGACATTCCATGTGGATATTGTGTGGATATCTTAAAATCAGTTTGTCCAAAATACAATTCATTTTCTTCCTTCAAAGCTGCATTTGCTTCTCCCAGACTCACCTCTAACATTTGCAGGGCTGTGAGCAAGAGCACAAATGGAGGCCCACATGCCATATATCAGAGTAGTTAAAAGTTACCACTCAAGCTAACTGTTACAATTACATTTTCTTTTCTTTTTCTTTTGTTAGAGAGGAGACAGGGTCTCACTCTGTCATCCATGCTAGAGTGCAGTCATCGTAGCTCACTGCAGCCTCCAGCTCCTGAACTCAAGTGATCCCCTTGCCTCAACCTCTGAAGTAGCTGGGACTACAGATGCGTGCCACCAGGACTGGCTAATTTTTGTATTTTTTGTAGAGACGGGGTCTGACTGTATTGCCCAGGGTGGTCTTGAACTCCTAGCCTCAAGCCATCCCCCCACTTCAGCCTCCCAAATGCTAGGATTATAGGCATGAGCCACTGCACCCGGCCACATTCTGTTTTCTTACTCTGACAAATAAACCCTTTTAACAACCTGAAAGGTCAGATTTGAATTTAGAATTCTTGTGCTCCTTGGACTTCTGTGCCAGGATGTGGTAGCTTGGGGAGAATTGGCCCCCTGGCCCCGACCCCTCCTTCTGCACCTCTTTTCTTGCCATCTGGGCTTAGTCCTGTACTGTGAGGGGCCTGATGCACATACTTGTGAGCATCCTTAGCCCACTAGTCCAAGCTCTGCTCCTGCCTCCTAAGTACTTCTCAATAATACCCAAATCTAGAATAAGAGCCTGACTCTATGAAAAAGGGCAGTCACAAGGATTGGGTGGGGAGGGGGAACAGGCAGGATGAGGAAATGGCCAAAGAAAGATCCTCTGAGGCAACTATATGGATCTGCCTTGTCTGGGCCTGGGAATGGTGAGTTCTGCAATCTCCTAGTCCCCTCAGCTGGGACAACAGACACATTCTGGATGCTGTCTTTGTCATCCCTCACATCCAAGCAGTTAGGGTTTCTATTTTCTTAACAAATAACTTGAGTGGATTTCTCTCCACCTGTAGTTCATGCCATCATCTCCTACCTGGATGACTGCAACAGCCTCAGTCTAACCCATCTCCCTGCCTCAGTCTTGTCTCCCTCCATTCCATTTCCCCTATAGTGGCTGGAATGATGTTTGTGAAGTAAAAACATCATTACTTCCTGTTAGAAACCACAAGTCCAAACTCCTTAGCATGTCATTTGCAGCCCTTGGTGATCTGATCCCTGCTGACCCCCTAGCTGCATTGTTCACCTCTTACTGGCCCTCAATACATGCAAAGACACCACACACATACCACATAAACTCACATAAACAACACACTCACAGTCAGAATATCAGACATACATCATAAACACTCAAACACCCACACAACATACACATTCATACATACCATACACACACTTAAAAACATTCATACACTATCACATACAAAAACACAGTCATATGCACACATTCATTTACAGACCACATGCTCTCTCAAAGCACACATAGCACATACTCTCACACACACTCATGCACATTTTCCACGCACATACTCCACACAGAGCTCACTCACACACATCCATACACAGTCATATACACATACGCTGTACACCCGATTCACTCACACACCCACACCACACAATCCACATACACATGTCACACTACACACTTATGCACCACAAATACTCTCACACCACATTCATACACATGCTCACACATACATACCCCCATACTCCACATCCACCACATACTCCCTCACACCACGCCACACATACACATAGAATCTGGGCTTTAACCTCACTGATCTGTTTCTCATTCCCATAGTCCCGAGAGCCAGGGCTTCATACAAGTTGCTCCTTCTCTTGACATGCTCCTTACCCCATCACAACCAGCTGGCTGGGCTCACCTCCTCCAGAAAGCCTTTCCTAAGCCCCGAAGCTTGACCCTTTGGGAGTTGGAAGATCTGAAGTGGTCATGGACTCCCTTAAGAATCAAACTTAAGAGGATAAGGCTTGCTTGGTTAGCCTAGGAGTAGGAAATCAGAGTCTAGCATCTTAAACTGTGTGATTTCTTTCTTTCTTTTTTTTTTTTTTTCTGAGACAGAGTCTCACTCTGTTGCCCGGGCTAGAGTGCCGTGGCATCAGCCTAGCTCACTGCAACCTCAAACTCCTGGGCTCAAGCAATCCTCCTGCCTCAGCCTCCCGAGTAGCTGGGACTACAGGCATGCACCACCATGCCCGGCTATGTGCGTGTGATTTCTTAAATGTTGTATCTCCCCAATGTGTATTATTTTTTGTCACCCTGTCTGTTGTCTCAGTGTCATTAGAGGTATAACATTTAAAACCAGGGAGGCCTGCATGCTTGTGATCAATAAGGGGGAATGGAAGGCCAGCCCCACACCACTTTCAGGTTGGATGGCAGGGAACTCAGTGGAAAGGAAGCAGGGAAGTAAAACGGCAGGGGAAGGAGCACACACACAGGCCTGAGGGGCTTTAGCATCCTGCAGGAAAGGCCCAAGTTCTTAGAAACGTGTCTAGTTTGAAGTGAGCTAAGTTCCAATGACTCCTTGGGCCTTCAGGATCTTCTGAGGGGCTCTTCACTTCTAGTACAGTTTTGAAGCCACACAGTGGGTGGGCTGGCTGAAGGTTGAGGGGCAGAACCTGAACCCCGAGCCTGGGAGCAGCAGTGATTAAGATGAGCCAGAGGGGTGGGTGAGCCAGCTTGGGAACTCAGAAAGAGGGACATGGAGGAGGGTTATCAGTCTCGATGCCATATAGAGGTGGAGAAGGATGCAGCACCTAGAAGGCCACCTGCTACCTTTCTAGAACAGCAGCATTGGGGTCAATTACCAAGCTGTAGAGGCTTAAATAGGCAAAGAGCAAAAAGAGCAGAGTCATCATCTCAGGGAAGGAAGAAGGTTTCATGACTGATGGTGGACAGAGTAGAGGGCCAGGAAGGGAGGACAAGGTGCAAGGCCTGTGACAGGGGGGCAGGTTGCTGCAGAGGTTGGGGGGTTCTAAGCACACATGGAGAAGTTCACCTTGGACAGGAGGGAACATAGGTTTCTCCGGGACAGGAAGGACATTGTAGGGAGGGAAGTGGATGTAGCAACCACTGGCATTTCGTCACCTGCTTTTGTCCTTGGTAACCTTCACCAATACACCATGTCAGCCACAGACTCCTGTGGCCACACCCTGGGGCCTTTCTACCACCAGAATTTCTCCCTCTGACATCTTCAATGCTGACCACTTTCTGTGTACAGCTTTCCATTCTTCCAGAATCTCCCTTGTTCCTGTCACCACACTCAGCTGTGTGGCCTCTGGCCTCCCAGCCTCTGCGTACCCTCTTAGCCTCAGTCCCTATACTCCAGGCCTAACCCAAGGATCATCACTTCAACTATTTTTCTGCAAACACCTGCAATTTCTTTGCCCATTCTTCTGTCTCACTCTACTCTGTAAATCTTCTCCAGCCCCAGGGCTTCTGACACATGTTAACAAATTTCCAAACCTCAAACTTCAGTCCTGGTTTCTCTCTTCAGCTTCTAGACCTAGGTTGGCAATTGCCCACTGGCCATCTCTAACTGGAGAGTAAGGGTGGAGAAAGATGGGGTGCTAATGGCAAGGGATGGGGGTCAAGGGTGGAGAGGCTGAGGGTTAGTGACATACTGGACCCAGTAGGACAGCATATTTGGATTCCAGAGCTGGGAAATTCTGTCTTTGGAGCTGCTTGGAAATTCAGTTGAGGCAAGGAGTGTGAGCAGGGGCTCCTACCATCAGGTGAATGGGATTGGGGCATAGTTTTGCCCTTTCATCCTGATAGTCCTGTGTTCTCACACTACTCTCATCTGGTGGGGCCAGTGTCCCCCAAGTTTGTTACTATCTATGCACACCCTGTATGACTTCCTGAGACCCCAGCATGCAGAGTCTCTCCCCTCTGGTGCAGCCTCACCCTTCCCTCCCCGTTCTCCTTGGACCCAGGCCTCTTACAGTTGCTCTGGTGTGAAGGAGGGCCTGCTGCCACCTCGCCAAGCCCGCTGGTGAACCCGCTGATGCAGAGGCCACCCGCCTGATTCTTGATCGCAGACTTGAGTTCGTGATTCTCCCGAATGAGCCGCACCAGCTTCTTTAGTTCCTCATTTTCCCGCACCAGCCTCTCTATCTGATGCCGAAGCCCCTCATAATTGGTGAGTAGAGACATGCCCCGGGGCAGCGGGAAGGGTGCGGCCCACGGGAGGGCACTGCACCTGGAGGCTGCCCAGGGCCCCGGGCCTTGCCCGGGCTGAAGGAGGGCACAGAGCCTGCAAGGCTGGCCCAGTGGGCCCTGGGTATTGTGAGGTCAGAGGCTGGGCCCTCCTCTTTGCCCTCTCTGCTCTAACAGGCTCAGCTCTCAGTGCCTCCTGGTCTGTGCACAGGTCTTGCCTCAGCCTGAAATGTCCTGACCCCTTATCTGTCTGGCCAACTTCACTCTCAAGGTGCCTCCTCTGTGAAGCCTCTTCTTGCCTACTGCAAGCTAATCGCTGCCTGCTGGGCTTCCCCAGCAGATGTGTCCTGTGTCTTAGCACTTTCCCTAGTTCCATGCAGTTTGCTTCTTAACACTGTCCACTCACTTTACAGGGAGGGCAGAGATTGTGCCACTCCTCTGGACTCCCCAGCATCCAGCAAAGGGCTTAGGTAGGTAACCAGTGAATATTTGTTAAATGAAAACTCACCATCCTGCCTTCCTGGCCAGGGTGCCCCTTCTTGCAATCTTAGACATGCCTGGATTTAGCCTGTCAGGATCTGGGGTTGCTCTGTCTTGGATGCCTGGGCACTGGCCCATGATTTCTTCTGACCCCAGGTGCTCAGAGTCTTTCTCTGACTGCTGGCCCGGGAGCTTCTTCCTCTAAGCACCTGGTTCCCTGCAACTTGGAGTTTCCATTTCTGGTGGAAACTCAGGTTTCCTGATTCCAAATCCCGCAGTGGTGCCTCCTCTGCACCTGGGTCTCTATTCCCCAGCTCCTTGAATTTTCCTGACTTTAGTCCTTCAGGAACCCAAGACCACATTCCTCATCTGGTTCCAAGAACTTGGGACTTTGAATCCTCATGGTGCTCCCTTATCTTAGAGCTATCTACAGAGAACTCCATGGACCTGACCTTGGGTATTGAGAGAGGGCTTTTCCTCATGACCTCCACTGGCTCTGTGGGCATCTGGTCTCAAACCTCTTCACAGGGCAGGGAGAGGATGGTGAAATCCAGGTACAGGACAGAGGGCAGACTCCTGGTAGAGGGTGGGGATGAGGAAGGGGCAGAAGATCAACTGCGATCAGTGTGAGTTGAGCATTCTACCTGGACCTCACAATGGGGGGCCTGCCCCCCTCCTCTGACACCCCAGACTATAATTCCAGCTGAGTCACTCTGGCCACATGGACCAGAGCCCCCCAGGGACCAGGGCTGAGGTTTCTTCAGCCACCTCTCTATAGAGTATCTCTGCTGGGCTTTCCTGCAACGTGTAAAAATAAGCTTATCATGGTTTTGTCCCACTGTTGGCCTCTCCTTGGGTTGATGCTGTCTGTGATAGTTACATTTTATGTGTCAATTTCACTAGATTATGATGTCCAGGTGTTTGATAAAAATATAGTCTAGATGTTGCTGTGAAGGGATTTTGTAGAAGTGACTAACATCTACAAAATGTTGACTTTAAGTAGGTTACCTTCAATTGCATGTGGGCCTCATCCATTCAGTTGAAGAACTTACGAGCAAAAAGACCTGAGGTTTTCTGGGGAAGAAGGAATTCTGCCTCAAGACTGTAACATAGAAATCCTGCCTGAGTTTCCAGCCTGCCCTACACATTTCAGACTTGCCGGCCCCCACAATTGTTTGAACCAATTCCTTAAAGTAAACCTCTTAATATAAAAGAACTCTGACTGATACACCCTCTCTATTTCGCTTTGTACCAGTGTTCTTTCCTCCAAAAAGAAAAATTTTGAGCACCAATTGTGTGGCAGGCATTGTGTTAGGAATCAGGGGTTCAGTGCTAGTCATAACAGGCATTGTCCCTGCCTTATCAGCCTTACGGTCTAGTGGGGAGCAGTCATGCATTGAACGATCCCCTGTGATGAGCACTGACTGGGGAAGGCACTGGTGCTGGGAGAGGGCAGATCCAGTCAGTCAGGGCAGCTTTCCCTGAGGAAGAGCTGATCGAAATGATGTGAGGGAGGAGTATCAGGTGTGGGAAGAGCTTGGAAGTCATTAGGGATTGTGCTCCCTAAAGGAAGGGAAAGAGTGGTAGAACAGTATGAGGGGAGTGGACATATGTGCTGGGGAAGGACGGAGAGCCTAGGACAGGACAGAGCTTATGGCTATGGGACTGATGTTGATCTTTATCCTAAGGCCTTGGGAAGTCCTCAGAGGGCTGTAAGGAAGAGGGTGTGGGAACAGATTGGAGGGGAAAGAGCTGCTGAGTGGTGCATAGTGAGGAGGCAACTGCAGTCAACCAAACAAATGATGAGGGTGGCCTGTTTGCTGGTACTGCTGTGGAAAGAGTGGGCAGAGCTGAGAAATGTTTAATGATACTGGGTGGACTGGTCTTGGGGATGGCTTCTAAGTGGGGATGAAGGCAAGAGAGAGAGCAGGGACAGCCTTGCCATTTGTGGTGTGGATGGTGGAGCAGTTGATTATACCAACCTAATAGGGAAGACCCAGTTTATAGCAAAGATCCTGAGCACATCAGGTTTGAATGTGCTGCTGAGATTAAGATGTCAAGGAGATATGTCAAGGAGGCAGGAAGTTACCACCCCAGGTCCCAGAGGAGAACTTGCTGTGTGGACTGGAAAGATACACTTTGCAGTCGTCAGCTTCTAGATGGCAACTGAAGTCATACGAGTGGATGAGGTCACCCAGGAATTAGTAGTGAACAAGAGAGAATAGGTCTTAGGCCCATTGTGCCTAGCAGGGCCAGAACAAGTCTGCAGAGGACATAGAGCAGAAGCACCCACAGAGACAGGCAGAAGACCTGGGAAGGCTGGGCTGGGGAAGCCACAGTCAGAGGATACTTCAAGGCTATGAGAAGCAGTGCTGGTGTTTAATGCTGCTGAGAGGTCTTATGAGACAAAGACTGAAAAGTGTGCATCAGCTTTAGGGACTTGGAAGTCATTAGGGACATACCAAGAGCTGTTTGGGTGGAGTGATTTGGCCAATTCCAGATTCACAAGCCTGAGAAGTGAGCAGGAAGGTAAAGTGGAGATGGGGCACACACAGCCCTTGGGCCATGTGGAGGAGGAGTATGGGCAGAGCTGCAAGCAGATTCTTCTTGCCCTATTCCCTTCCTCCTCTTGCAGCCGGGAGCCAGGGAATACTGTGGTCCTCTCTGCCTGGCCACTGTACCTCTGTTGCCTCCAGCCTCTCTTAGAGTTGCAGTGTGCAGTAGAGGTCCTCAGAATACCCAAAGGCTTCCCCAGAACGTTAAGCTGCAGCCTCCTGCTCCTTTCCTTGTACTTACCTCTGCCAGGCTGCATCTGTTCTCTCTACTCTTATTTCCACTTCATTCCAATTTTCTTATCATTATTTTTATCTTGTATATACAGAATATCCTTTGGTATCCAAATCTACTGGGTTTGAGTTTGGGATATAGAGTAGCACAAGTTTGGAGAATGAGATTCATCCAAAAATTTCTCCACATCAATTTGGATCATGTGTTTGGGGTGAGAGTCTGGGAAGTGAGAGACACTGGGCCTCACTACCCTGTCTTCAGCCCTGCTTGTTTGAGCTCCTGGACAGCATCACTTCACGGGCCACAGCTCTTGACTACAGGGAGGTCGGACCCGCAGGACTGACGGGAACCTCCTGGCATCCACTCAGAGTTTGCATTCTTAAAATTAGCCGGGCATGGTGGCGCATACCTGTAGTCCCAGCTACTCGGGAGGCTGAGGCAGGAGGATCACTTGAGCCCAGGAGTTTGAGGTTGCTGTGAGCTAGGCTGACGCCACGGCACTCACTCTAGCCCGGGCAACAAAGCGAGACTCTGTCTCAAAAAAAAAAAAAAAAAAGAGTTTGCATTCTTCATGGGCTTGTTAGGAACTCGTTGTAAACAACCCTCTGTGTTGTTCCACTTGCTTATGCTGCATCAGATCTCCTCCTTGGGTTTGGGTCACTGGCTTTTGTGCAGTTTGTCCCTATTCACATTTGCCTCATTAGATTCAGCTCAGCATTCCAGTTTGGCAAGGCCTCCAGGGATCTTTGCTCCCCTCTTGGCTTTGGATTCTTTGCAGGTTTAACAAGCTTTCTTCTAAAGCCATCTTTCAAGGCATAAAGTTGCTGAAGAACAGGGGCCTTTAGCCTGGAGCCTTCTGTCCATGCTCCTCTCCCTCCTTTTACCTCCACTCTCCACCCACAAGGACAAGCTGTAACACATCGCCCCCATGCTGGACGTGCTGAGAGGCACCTGCTGGCAAGGAGCCACATACTGCACGTGGCCAGCGCACATCCTGGCAGTACTGGCCATGTGATCATTTCAATCCTGCCTGCTGTGGTTGTTTTTGACCTCTGGGTCTGCCAGCATGTGGTTAGTCGTGTTGCTGACAGGGAGTTCCTGGGCAGATTTGTCCAGTCATCGCTACAACAGATTTAGTTGGTCTTTGACTGCCAGTGCCTTCGTGGATGTCTGTGGCAACTCTTCTCTACCCCCTTCCTATAGTTCAGACAATGAAAGGGCCATGGATGACACTTACCGAGTGCTTATTGTAGACCAGGCACTGTTGTGACAGTCCTAACAACACCCTGAGGTGGACAGTACCCCATCCAACAGGTGAGGGCACTGAGGCACAGTCAAGTCATGTGCCTAGGCTCCCCTCTCCCCGCCGCTCCCAGGCCCTTGGGTCTTTCAGCTTTTTCCCAGGTGCCAAGGTCAGGACTTGATGCAGGCAGCCTAGCCTCTGATCTGCTCTTCTTGCTTCTAGCCTCATCTCTCATTGTAGTCTCTCTCTGTGAGCTTCCAGGGGGAAGGGGGCATCTTTCTGATACCCTGTCGGGTGTAGGCTCTGCCCAGAGGGAAGACTCAGAGTGATATCCTGGGAGAGGACAAGGGCCACAGCATATTTTCCTCCATATCATAGAGCCCAGCACAGGCCCTGGCACATAGTAGGTGCTCAGTAAATGTATGAATGCACTTTTAATTTAATGTTTTTTTTCTTTTCTAAAAGAATCCTATCATGAAGCTAGAGAAAATGTGCTGACTAGTAGTTGAAAGAGGCAAGGTGCTAACTGGTCTTCTGAGTGTCTAAGGACATGCCCCTGAGTTTCTGAGAGAGCCCGTTGTCCCCTGGATGAGTCTGGAGGGCCTTGGGAAGGCAGATGACCCCCAGAAGAACAGGGACATCTGCTTGTTTACCCAGGGCCCTGCCAGATAGGAGATGGGAAGAGGGGCCTCAGGACAAAGGCTCCTGATGTCTTGGCTAGAAGCAGAGACTTCTGGAGGTATGACCTTAGTCACCAACCCCAGGGGTTACCAGTTACCCCTCAGGAAGGGCTGAGGGACTAAAGGCCAGGGGCAGAGACAAGGAGGGCTCTGTCAGGCTTCCATGTTGTTAGTTCTTTTCTACTTTTTACAAAGCATTGTTTGGAAGGCAGCAAGGAAAGAGAGAGCTGGGGAGATCAGAACTTAGGCTAGGAGTTGAAAACCATGAAGGGTAGAGCGGTAGGCTCTAAAAGAAAAGAGCAAGCTGACACGAGAGCCTACCAGAGACTTGTGGTTGGGGTTCCAGACCCTCAAACTCTGTCTTAGGCAGTTTGGGCTGTTAAACAAATTATCATAGATGGGGCAGCTTACACATCAGACATTTATTTTTCACAGTTCCAGAGACTGGGAAGTCCAAGGTCAAGGTGCTGGCAGTTCTGGTGTCTGGGTAAGGATTCGTTTCCTGTCTGCGTTCTTGTTGTGTCCTTACATGGTGGAGTGTAAAAAGACAGAGAGGAAGCGAGCTCTCTGGCTTCTTTTTATAAGGGCTCCACCCTCATGACCTAATCACCTTCTCATACCATCATATTGGGGGTTAAGATTTCAATATACAAATTTGAGGTGGGGACACAAATATTCAGTTCCTTGCAGACTCTGAAGCCACAACCTCAGACCTGTGCTGCCCTCAGCCCTGACCTTCAGTTAACCCCTACTCCTCCTTCAGGGCTCAGCTAGCATGCCACCCCTCAGGGTCCCCCAGTCTCCATCAGTCCTCATCAGGCTGGACGCTCTCCCTTCAGCAGTAGCACAGCGAAGATAGAAGCCCCACTTCCCAGCTTCCTCACGGTGGGCTTGGGGCAGGCCCTGACTCTACTTTCTGTGTTTCTGTCTCTTCATCTGTCAAGTGGGGACAGTAATGTTTCTTTCTCCTGCTGTTGCTGTGAGTACCAGACCAGGCAGTGCATGTAAAGCAGTGAGAGCATTGCCTAGCAGAGTACAGCTAAATGCATTTTCTCATCCACCCATGGATCTTGAAAACCTGCCAGGCACCAGGCATGCTGTGGGTCCTGGAGGAAACAGCAAGGAACAGCCAGACGTGTGGGAGTCCCTGCTCTCTCTCTGGCTCTGTTTATATTGCCAGGAGCTGCCAGCATAGCCAGGCTAGAAGCTGACAGGGGGATGGGGAGCACCAGGCTCCCCTAGCCCCATTCCCTGCCCAGAGGGTGTTCACTAAGTCTGGGTGGAGAGACAGGAGGGCACAGAGGATCTGACAGGCCTGAGTGAGGGTCTTCGCTGTGGTAGTTATGGTCAGGTGACCAGGGACTGTGTGATCCTCTCCATGCCTCAGTTTCCTTCTCTAGAGCATAGGGTGGTGATGCCATCTCATGGTCATTGTGAGGACTGTGCATTCGATTCTTTGCTCCACAGTAGGCATTGAGCACCATCTCTTACCAGTGCAGGGAGTACAGCAAAAGCCCTGCTGCCCTGAGGCTGACATTCTGGAAGACAATGGGCAGTCAACAATATAAAGGGATGATGATGTGGGGGTGTGTGCCTTGCCTCCTGACGAGGGTGAACCGGGGAGGTGAGGGCAAGAGGGCAGAGTGCTGCCTGGTGCAGAGTGGTTGGGAGGCCTCCCTGACAAGGGGCTGCTTGGGAGAAGACCTGAAAGAAAGTAGAGAATAAGAAAAGGCAAAGCCTTCCCAACAGAGGGGACAGCCAGTGCAAAGGCCCTGGGGTGTGTGATCAGGCTTTGTGTGTTTTTGGAGACCATCAAGGAGGACTGTGAGATGGAGGGGAATGAGCCTTGTGGGGAGAGGGGACGACTGAATCAGAGAAGCCCAGGATGGGGTCTGCAGCTGAGATAAGGGCTTTGGATTTCACACCCAGTGAGATGGAAAGGCTAGGAGGGTTTACAGTAGAGGAATGAACTGGTCTTATTCAAAGAACTATCCCTGTTTTAAAGGACCAGTTCACATGATTATATGATTGGTGAGCCCCAGGGATGCAGGATAGTAGCTTCTGTCAGGTCCCTGAGGTCCACTGTCAGCACTTCCGAAGGTTCTTGGTAAGTCCTTGTGGAGCAAACATGTGAACCCTGCCTGGCCCTGCCTACTTCCCTTGCTCTTTGGCTTCAGGGTGAAGGCTAGGCCTCTCTGCTGGCTCCCCCATCTCCTGTATCTCCACCCCACCTCCAACAGCTTGCCTCGGACTTTCTGCCTTTACAGATGTTGGTCCAGCCGCAGACGCTCTACTTACTCCTCTCCCAGTCTCTTTTGAGCTGGGTGCTGTGCTCACCCCATGCACCACATAAGCCTGCCTTGCTCCCAGTTTGTGCCTTGACCCTGCTCTGGGACGCTGGGCCTGACCTGGTGCCTGTGTCACACTCTTGCTGGCCCCCGCAGCCAAGGGCAGACCTGGAAGGTACTGTCTCTTAGATATAGCCTGTTCCTGAGTGGACAAGTGAGCCAGTCCTCTCCCCAGCCCTCAGCTCAACTGAATCGGAACAGACTCTGGAAAAGTTTTCATCAGGAATCTCCATGAACACAGAGGGAAGTGGCAGGGGACAGAGGGGCCTGATTTTAGGCCCTCATCTGGGGAGCGGCACTTAAATCCAGTCTTCCACTGGCTGTGTGGGGTGGGAATGTAAGGTCATTGCAGACTGGGCTGCCTCCTGGGTGGAGTGGGGATAACACCTGCGCTCAGTTTGTCTTAAGGGGCAGACGACGTCTGGTAAGTGGTGAGGCCAGTGAATACCTGCTTGTGATTCCAGACTTCTGAGACTCAGGTTCTTCACCTGCCTGAGACCCAGGGCTGCAGGAGGGGGGACTACAGCAATGGTGTGCAAGAGTGGAATGGCCTAATGATTGACAGACCTTACTAGGTTATGCTGATAAGACCACCAAGCTGAATCTCATATGTCAGGATTGGCACAGGATTAGAGCATCCGTAGGGCATCTGCCAGTCCTCTCTGAAGCCAGTCAGGCCTCCCTGCCCTTGGCCCAGAGGTTGCCCAGGCTCCCACACCTGTACTAGTTAGCCCTTGGGTTGGGGTCTGAGTTCTGGACCTGGGGTTGGCTTTTCTAACTTGTTCATACCTTGCTGGGTTCCAGACAGAGCTCAGTGGCAGGCTTATCCCCTGGGGAAGCTTCGCTTCTTCCCTTGACATTTTTGGCCAGCCTTTTCTGCCTGGTCCTAGGAATGTGTCTTTGCTTTTCTTCCTTCTTTGGCCAGATCAAAAGTAAAGACTTTCTCAAACCCAAGGAGCTCAGGTTTCTGACACAAGATCTTCCTAGATCTAAGTATAAGACCTTTCTAGATCTTTGCTGGGTGGTGATGATGGACACCTGCTTAGGCCAATCAATGCTCAGACCCTGCTTTGACCAGTTTTGCCTCCACTCCCTGTGGGTGACCCTCCCTCCCAGGCAGTTCCCCCCGCAGGGTCTAGGAGTCTAGAAGTCTAACCTTCAGGCCATTGTCCCTCAGAGAGAAGACTTCTGAACTCAAAACCTCTCTTCAGCTTGTCTGGATCCTTCGGCCCATTGTGCTGTAGTTTTATGATATAGATGAGTAGAAGTACCCTCATGTGGTATAGTTGGGACTCTTAGTTTGTTATGTTATAAATGGGAATACTTTGAGCATAAAGCACATTTCATGTTTGTTTGTGTGTGATTTTATCCACGAGAAACATTATGTGAAAATAGAAAGCAAAAACAGCATTTAGCTGAATGGATCACAGCCACATAGGAGTACACAAAATACACACACCTCAGAGGTCAACCAGTTGCCTCAGTCTGTCGAACGTCATTGTGTGTCCTATGAGTCACGCCTGCCAACACCTGGTATTACATCTTTCCACTGGATTTCAGATGACCCCCTTCACAATAATCCACAAGTCATAATCCTTCCCATACCCATTTTCACAAGCAAACTTCGGGTCTTTTTCATGGCAAATGCTATGTTTATTGTAATATTTATGTATTTCTTAATTATTTAACATATGCAAAACTGTGCTATCATTTTTGGTAGGTTCCTATCACTTTAAAACATTTTATTATTTAAAAAATTGTAGTAGTTCCTTCATGTTGAATCAGAGGAAAAAAAAAATTGTAGTGAAATGCACATAAAATTTACCAGCATAGCTATTTTTAAGTATACAGTTCAGTATTAAATACATTCTTAATGTTGTGCAAACATCATCACCACCCAATTCAACTCTTTTCATCTTCTAAAACTAAAACTCTGTCCCCATTAAACACAAACTCCCCATTCCCTCCTCCCCCAGTCCTGGAAACCACCATTCTACTTTCTGTCTCTCTGAATTTTACCACTTTATGTACTTCATATAAGTGGAATCATATAGTGTCCTTTTGTGACTGGCTTATCTCACTCAGCATAGTGTCCTCCAGGTTCATCCATGTTGGAGCACATATCAGAATTTCCCTCCTTTTTCAGGCTGAATAACATTCCATTGTATGTGTATACATTTTGCTTATCCATTAATCTGTTGATAGACACTTGGGTTGCTCACTTTTAAGCTATTGACTATCCCTTTTTATTTATTTATTTATTTTAATTGTTTAATATTTTGTAGAGACAGAGATCTCACTATGTTGCCCACACTGATCTTGAATTCCTGACCTCAAGAGATCCTCCCTCTTCAGCCTCCCAAAGTGCTGGGATTACAGGTGTGAGCCACTGCACCTGGCTGACTATCCCTTTTTAAATGTGTTAGTAATGAAGTTTTTTTTTTTTTTGAGACCGAGTCTCACTCTGTTGCCCAGGCTAGAGTGCTATGGTGTCAGCCTAGCTCACAGCAACCTCAAATGCCTGGGCTCAAGCAATCCTCCTGCCTCAGCCTTCCGAGTAGCTGGGACCACAGGCATGTGCCACCATGCCCGGCTAATTTTTCTATATATATTTTTAGCTGTGCATATAATTTCTTTCTATTTTTTAGTAGAGAAGGGGGTCTCACTCTTGCTCAGGCTGGTCTTGAACTCCTGACCTCAAGCGATCCTCCCGCCTTGGCCTCCCAGAGTGCTAGGATTACAGGCATGAGCCACCGCGCCCAGCCACTAATGAAGTTTTTGAGTGTTATGCCTCTAGCCCCATTTTCCTCATAAGTCTTTTGGTTTTTATTGTGCTGGTTGGACCCTGGCTCAACCTGCCTTATGACTGTCTGCAGTTATTTAATCTCCCTGAACCACAGACTCCTCATCTTTGAAATGGTGCTCATAATCCTGCCTCCTCCGTTAGTTTCTCTGTTTGACAGCACACAACTGGACATGTCCCTGCTGTGTATAGATGTGTTCACATCCCTATCCCCTGGGCATGCAGTATGGACAAGACAGTGAAGCTACTCCAAGTGCAAGGGCTGTGAAGACAGTAGAGCAGTGTGATGGGACAGAGGGGCCAGCTGAGCAGGGCAAGGGCCTTGGGGGGACTTGTGGCTGAGATCTGGGGCTGAGGGGGGACAGCAAAGGTCCTGAGACAGGAACCAGCATGCTGTGTTGAAGAACTGCCGGATGATGGTTGGACAGGACAGCATGAGCTGGGAAAGAGGCCAGGAGGAGCAGTCAGTGGGGGAGGCTGGGCAGCGCACATGGGGCCTGTACACAGGATGCATGCAGAGCAGGCTGGGTTGGAAGTCTGAGTGACACAAGGTATGTAAGACACAGGAACTGCTCTGCAAGTTTCAGCTAATGATTGACTCTGTGTGAGAGCAAGGGTAAAGAGAGGGGGTGCTGTGAATTTGGGACAGTGGAGACATGTCAAAGACACCCGGAACACCCTCCCCTGTGACTCTCCTCCCTGCCTTGGTCTGCCCCAGCAGAAAATGGAAAAGGCTGGTAGGGGTGTGAAGGCCATGGGACATGTGATATGGAGCAGGCCCTGTCCACCTTGGGGAGGGAAGAACAGACTCTGCCTGAGGGAAAGTCTAGGAAGTGGAAGGGAAGGGAGAGGGGGAGGGTGAAGGGAGCTGGTCCCTCAACAGTTCTGTGGAGGCCAGAGGGGCACCTGGGGATTTGCACCTGGGGGGCTGGAGGAGCAGGGATGAGAAGAGCCTGGCCAAGCCTTGACCCAGTTGTGCAAAAGGGAGTGCCCCAGACTACGAGACCCCCACATGGAATCCTGGTCCAGTCTATTCCCAAAGCAGATGGGTTGAAGGGTGCATCAGCTCAGCCTTGCTTTGGGAGCCTGGATATGAGGAGGTGAGGTCACCTGGGTGGAGAAAGGCTGAAATCCCTGCAGGGCAGTGCCTGTGTCAGGGCAGGGAGTTGGAAGAGCTGGGTAGGAAAGGTGAGGGCCATAAACCTGCTGAAGTCAGCACTGAAGTCTAGGAGAATGAAGAAAAAAAGAAGGGAGACTGGGCGAGTAGGATCTTCCAAGGAGTACATGGGAGGGCAGAGGGGAGCAGATAGATGACAGACACTTGAAAATAGACACTTGCAAGAAATGGCCAATTCAGGAGGAAATCAGACTGGCATTTTGTCAGGTAGGGCAGTATCTCACCCACCCACATGGCAACATGGCAAGGTGGGAGAGGGTGTGCCCACGGGCTGCTGGAGTACTCTCGAAGCTCCTGAGTCTCCTCTCAGGTTTGGTTCTCAGTTCAGTGACTGTTTATTTTGTGTCAGGGGCTATAGATACAAAATAAGATATTCTGCCCTTAGCTTACTGTCTCCTAGATCAAAATGGCCAGAGCAATGTGACCCTCAACTAGGACAGTAGTGTTGGGAATGGAAACGGTGCAGAAAGAAAATCATCACCTTCTTTCATACAAGTTAAAAGTCAGATCCTGAAGATTGGTATCAGGAAGTGAGTCACCTATGGGAGGGGTAATTCTTTTTCTTTGGGTTTCACCTACCTCTTGGGAGTTCTCTGTCCTTCCTACCCTTAATTCCACATTAGACTCAGGGACTCTTTGAGACAATTCAACAAAGATTGGATTTACTGAGCACCAATTTTGTGCCATACAGCATACTGGGCATTGAGGTAGCGTTGGGCACATTACAGAGAATTAATGAAGTGGCACACACAGATAAGTGAATGAGCAGTGACCAAACAGTGAGCAAGGGCTCTTCTAGGGAAGCTGAGGCAAAGGTCACCTAACCCTGGCTGGAAGGTCAAGGAGGTGTCTCAGAGGAATAACTTCTGAAGATCTAAGTCTTAAGAGGGAGATGGCCAGCTTAAAGGAATGTCAGGTGAGGTCAGGGTGGGTAAACACTTGAAGATCCAGAATCAAGGGAAGTTGGTGTGGCGGAAGTGTGCAGTGTGAGGACGAGAGAGGCAAGGCTGGGGACATCGGCAGAGGCATATCACACAGGGTTTGAGGCTGTGTAAGAGTTTGGATTTTATCTTGGGTGATGAGGGTGGGGCAGTGGTTCTTACCTAGGGGCTGTACATTTAGAAATGTGTGTGGGCTCTTTGGACTGTCGCAAGGACTGTGGGGTGTCAGTGCCAAAAATGCTAAGCCCCTTGTACTGTGCAGGATGGTCCAGCACAACGTTTGTTCAGCCCAAATGCTGGAGCATCCCTGTTGAGAAACACTACATCTTCAATGCTTAGCCAAGAAAGAGTATTTTAGTTTCCAAATATATTCTCCTGTTATCTTATTGTTAATTTCTGATTTTATTACCTTGTGGTCAGAAAGCAAGATCATTATAATATTCTTCCATATAGCTATCATTCTTTCATTTTGATTGCTGGACACTCTGTGCGTGTTCCACAGTTTATATATCCATAATCTTGCCTTTGGACATTTGGGTTGTTTATAGGTTTTGCTAATATGAACAGTGACACTGTGAACATTCCTATATATGTCTCCAGGTATACAAGTACAAAAGCCTGTCTTGGATATACCTAGGACTAGAATGCAGGGTTGTAGGAATGTGAATTTTCAACTTTACAAGATAATGCCAAAATTTTTGTTTGTTTGTTTTGAGACTGGGTCTCGTTCTTCTCAGGCTGGTCTCAAACTCCTGAGCTCAGAGTGATCCTCCTGCCTCGGCCTCCCAGAGTGCTAGAATTACAGGCATGAGCCACTGTGCCTGGCCAATAATGCCAAATTGATTTGCTAATTTACCTGCTTATCAGTGACGTGCAAAGTGATTCTATAGCTCTGTATCTTTTCCAATACTTGATATTGTCAAACTTCTTAATTTTTGCCTATGAAGTAGTATCTCATTGTGGTTTTGATTTCATTCAGTCATTCAACAAATATTTGTTGAGTGCTAACTCTGTGCCAGGCACTGCATTAGGACTAGACTTGCATCCCCTTGATGATTTATGAGGTTGAACGTACTGTCACATGTTTCATGGCCATTTGTGCTTACTCTTCTGTGAAATACCCATTGCAGTGTCCACCCTCTTAGTCTACTGAATATTCAGCCCCACCCATAAGACAACCACAGGCCACCCTTGGCACCCATCTGCTCAGAATGGTGTAGGCCAGGAAAGATAGTTGGCCAGCCGTAGAGTTATACCTTCTTTTTCTGCAGGAATCCATGCAGTGGTTTATGTAGCCATCAAGGCTGCATCTTTGGAACTCTAGGTGACAGCTCACATGCAAGGAGATGAGATCCATATCAGGTGGGGCAGGAGTCATCTTGGCTTCCAAACCTTATGCTTCACAGGAGCTATTGTGTTTTACGACAATTCCATAGGTGTAGCTTTCAGGCTCTTCAGGAGAGACATGCCCCATTTCAAGAGTCACTGTCCTCCAGGAAGCCCACAGTTATGGCTTCCCGTCAGGCATTCACAGTTCATCTGTGGTTCCTCCCTGTCCACATGCAACTTACCAATAGGGGCAATTTTTAACATAAGCTGTGTTGCCTAGTCACATACTTGACATTCTACCTTTATCTGGTTATCAGGAGAACATAGCTAGAGAGTTAACCAAAAGTCAGATTCTCAAGCAGAAGAGAAATGACTTTATTTACCCTTTGCCCACATCCATTTTTTAAAAATCTACTTTATTGAGGTGTAATTTTTGTGCAAAAAAATGCACTTATTTTAAGCGAACAATTTGATGAGTTTTGACAAATGTATATACCATGTAACCACCATTACAGCAAGGTACAGAATACTTCTATTACCCTAGAAAGTTCCCTTGGGCCTTTTCCTATTCCCACCCCCTACCCCTGCAGTAATAGATCAGTCTTTTCTAGAGTTTTAGTCATACAGTATATCCTCCTTTGTGTCTGGCTCTTTTGTTCAGCATAGTGTTTTTGAAATTCATCCGTGTGGTTATGTATATTATTAATTAGTTCCTTTTAATGACTAAGTAGTATTCCATTATATGACTATACCTCAATTTGTTTACCTATCTACCTGTTGATTGATATGTTAGTTATTTCCATTTTTGGCATTTATGAATAAAACCGCTATGAACATTTATGTATAAGTCTTTGAATAAAGATCTAGGAGTAGAATTGTTAGATCATATGCTAAATATATGTTTAATGTTATAAGAAACTGCCAAATTGTTTCCAAAGTGGTTGTACCATTTTACATTTCCACCAGCAGTAAATGAGAGTTCCAGCTGCTCTACATCTTTGTCATAATTTGGTATTGTAAGTCTTTAGATACTCTAGTGAATCTACTGGCATCTCATAGCAGTTTTAATTTGCATTTCCCTGATGACTAATGACATTGAAAATATTTTTATGTCTATTGGCCATTTGTATATCTTCTGTGAAATTCCTTTTCAAACTTTTGCCCATTTAAAAAAATTAGGTTGAGTGTCTTCTAATTATGAAGTTGTAAAAATACTTACACAGTCTGGACACAAATCCTTTGTTAAATATATGTGTTACAAATATTTTCTCCCAGTTATGGTTTATCTTTTCATTTCCTTAACAGTGTCTTTTGACGAGCAGAAGCTTTTAATTTTGATCAAGTTCAGTTTATCAAAGATTTTTTTAATGGTCCATGCTTTTTGTGTCCTACATAAGAAATCTGACTACTCTAGGGTCATGAAGATATTCTCTTAAGTTTTCATGTAGAAGTTTTTATAATTCATAATTTTACATTTAGAGTACATTAGATTTACATTACATTTCAAGTTAATTTTTGTATATAATGTGAGATAAGAGCTGAGGTTCTTTTTAAGACAAATATGGATATCCAATTTTTCAACCTCCATTTGTTTAAAGAAATATGCATAGGTCTATTTCTGGATTCTCTATTCTGTTCCACTGATCTCTATGTCCCTCCTTATGCACTGTCTTGATTATTTTTTATTAATATATTTAACATTTACTAAAATATTGAACATATTTTGGCTGTAGTAGTAATGTACTTCTTTTTTTTTTTTTTTTGAGACAGAGTCTTGCTCTGTTGCCTGGGCTAGAGTGCCGTGGCATCAGCCTAGCTCACAGCAACCTCAAACTCCTAGGCTCAAGCAATCCTTCTGCCTCAGCCTCCCGAGTAGCTGGGACTACAGGCATGTGCCACCATGCCCAGCTAATTTTTTGTATATATTTTAGTTGTCCAGCTAATTTCTTTCTATTTTTAGTACAGACAGGGTCTCGCTCTTGCTCAGGCTGGTCTTGAACTCCTGAGCTCAAATGATCCACCCGCCTCAGCCTCCCAGAGTGCTAGGATTACAGGCGTGAGCCACCGCACCCGGCCTGTACTTGTTTATTCACACATTAAATAATAAGATCTAGCAGTGGTTCTAATGACTATGCTAATTTTGAAGAAGTGATAGGCATGGCACTGTCTTGATTATTGTAGTTTTATAGTAAATCATGAAATCAGCTAGTATAGGTGCTCCAAATTTGATCCTCTTTTTCAAAATTGTTTTGGCTTTTCTAAGACTTTTGCATTTCCATATAAATTTTAGGGTGTTTGTCAATTTGCCAGCTGGGATTTTGACTGGGATTATGTAGAATATCTAGATAACTGGAGAGAATTGACTTCTTATTAATGCATCTTCTGATCCATAAACATGGTGTATCTCTATTTAGGTCTTTTAAAATATCTCTTAGCAGTGTTTTATAGTTTTCAGTACGTAGGCATTCCATATGTGTTGTTAAATTTGTCGTTGTGCATAAAAGAGTTAACACAGCAGGCCCGAGACTGCTATCCTTAGAAATGTCTGCTTGCAAGTTTGGTCCTTGGCTGTCATCTGGGAACTTGAGAATATCTGGGAATTTCAGGAGAATTCTCACCATTCCCAGAACTGAAAAGAGTGGTTCATCGTGTCTAAACAGTTTATTAGAACAACATAGTTTATGCCACGCTTCTGATTTCCTTCTGAAAGTCGGGAATTTTGGTACATGCTGGGCAGAGGATGGCTATGTGATCAGCCCTCCAATAAAAATGCTGGGCACTGGATCTCTAATAAGCTACCTTGATAGACAACATTTCACATAGGTTGTCACAACTCATTGCTCAAGAAATTAAGTGCATCTTATGTGACTCTACTGGGAGAAGACTGTCAGGGTTGGTTTTTGGGAGAGCTGTCCTCGTTCTTTGCCTCCTGGCTTGGAAGAATCACAAACCAGGCCAGTGTGATAGAGTGATGACAGACACAAGCAACTCACACAAGCACATTCACTGCAGGAAACAGGAAGCTTACAAAGTGAAAGTAAAGCGAGAATACATTTTGGAAAGAGGAATGGGTCTGTCTCTGTGAGTGGAGAAGACTGAGTTTAACAAGATTTCCCCTTTTATGTTGGTTCCCTAATTCTATGCTAAACCGGGGATGGAACATTCACGATTTCTCTGAGAAAGGGGTGGGGAATTCCTAGAATGGTGCTCTCCCACTTTCTGTCCTTGTATGACTGGCTCTGGAACTGTCATGGTGCTGGGGGTGTGCTTTTTACCATGTTAATATATGTTAATGAGAGAAAGGTTACCTTCGGCCATAGGCTCCTAACTTCTGCGTGTGCTCCTGGTGGGGAAAAGTCCCCAACCTCAAGTCCTTGCTGTTGTGGTTTCTTTTCTCTGTTTTCATTGGTCCTAACCCTCAGCCCTTGACCACATCCCCTTATCGCCTGCCCTGTTACCTACATGTCTAACCAACTGCCCTGCCACCTGTATACCTTCCTCCCCACCTAACAAAGGGTTTTGGAAGTTTGCATCTGGTTTCCTTCAACTTTGCACCATGAATCTTCCCTTTGCTAATTTTGCTTTATATCCTTTCTCTGTAATAAATCAGAGCTGTGAGCATGACCATATGCTGAGTTGTGTGAGTCCTCCTAGTGAATCGTCAAGCTTGGGGGTGGTCTTAAGGACCCTCAACCACATCCATAAACATTTTTTTATATATATTATTTATTTCAGCTTATTATGGGGGTACAAAAGTTCAGGTTATATATATTGCCCATGTCCTGCCCATCCCCCCAAGTCAGAGCTTCAAGCGTGTCCATTCCCCAGACAGTGCGCATCGCACTCATCATGTAGGTATACACCCATCCCCTCCCCCTACCCCCCATCATTTTATGTATATATAGAATACAGTTTTAAATTTTGAACTTAAAAGTGTTTGGTGCTAGTATATAGTAATGTGACTTTTTCTTGTTGTTGACCTTGTATTCTATGATCTCATCAAACTCATTTGTTAGTTCTAGTAGATTTTTAAAATAGAGTTCTTAGGATTTTCTATGAATGTGATCATGTAGCTGTTGCCTTTTTTTCCTTTAAGAGACAGGGTCTTGGCCAGACGCGGTGGCTCCTGCCTGTAATCCTAGCACTCTGGGAGGCCGAGGCGGGTGGATCATTTGAGCTCAGGAGTTCAAGACCAGCCTGAGCAAGAGCGAGACCCTGTCTGTACTAAAAATAGAAAGAAATTATATGGATAACTAAAAATATATATAGAAAAACTTAGCCAGGCATGATGGCACATGCCTATAGTCCCAGCTACTCGGGAGGCTGAGGCAGGAGGATCACTTGAGCCCAGGAGTTTGAGGTTGCTGTGAGCTAGGCTGATGCCACGACACTCTAGCCTGGGCAACAGAGTGAGACTCTGTCTCAAAAAAATAAATAAAATAAAATAAACAAAATTGAAAAACCTTTAGCTAGACTGACCAAGAGAAAAAGAGGAATGCAAAATTGGTTCAACATATGAAATTTAAACAATGTAATACATCATACAAAATTAATAAAGGGAGAGAAAACCACATTATCATTTCAGTAGATAGAACAAAAGCATTCATTCATAACAAAAAGAATCAACAAACTAGGAATATAAGGGAACTTCCTTAACCTGATAAAGAACATCTAGGAAAACCCATCACTAAAACCATACTTAGTGGAGAAAGGCTGAAAGTTTCCTTCCGAAGATAAGGAGCAAGACAAGGATGTCAGTTCTCACCATTGCTAGTCAACATAGTGGAGGTTCTAGCCAGGGAATTAGGCAAGAAAAGAAATAAAAGGCATCCAGATTGGAAAGGAAGAAGTAAAAGTACCTCAATCTTGTATATAGAAAACTCCAGAGAGTGCACCAAAAAACTATTAGAGCTAATCAGTGAGTTCAGCAAGATTGCAGGATACAGATCATTATACAAAAAGCAATTGTATTTCATACTAGAAATGAACAATTCAAAAGTGATATTAAGCGGCCAGGTGGGGTGGTTCATGCCTGTAATCCTAGCACTCTGGGAGACCAAGATGGGAGGATCGCTTGAGCTCAGGAATTCACGACCAGCCTGAGCAAGAGCAAGACCCCATCTCTACTAAAAATAGAAAAATGGCGCGCACCTGTAGTCCCAGCTACTTGGGAGGCTGAGGCAGGAGAATCCCTTGAGCCCAGGTGTTTGAGGTTGCAGTGAGCTATGATGACACCACTGCACCCCACGTGGGATGACAGTGCAAGACTCTGTCTCAAAAAAAAATGATATTAAGCAAACAATTCCATATACAATAGCATTAAAAATAATGAAATACTTAGGACTAAATTTAGCTGGAAGGGCAAGGCTTGTACACTGAAAACTATAAAACACTGCTGAAAGAAATTAAGAGGACATAAATAAATGCAAAGTCATCTCATGTTCATAGGTATTCATATTAAGATGGCATTACTCCCCAAGTTGATCTACAGATTCAATGAAATCCCTATCAAAATTCCAACTTCCTTCTTTGCAAAGATGGACAACTCCCAAAATTCATATGGAATTGCAAGAGGCCCAGAATAGCTAAAACAATCCTGAAAAACAACAAAATTGGAGAAATTATACATGCTGATTTCAATTATTAATACTACATAGCTACAGTGACCAAGACAGTGGCATAAGGATAGACAATAGAAAAGAATTAAGTCCAGGCCAGGCACAGTGATTCACGTCTGTAAACCCAGCACTTTGGGAGGCCAAGGCAGGAGGATCAATTGAGATCAGAAGTTCGAGACCAGCCTGAGCAAGAGCGAGACGCTATCTCTACTAAAAATAGAAAAAAAAGTGGCAGGGTATGGTGGTGCACACCTGTAGTTCCAGCTACTCAGGAGGCTGAGGCAGGAGAATCACTTGAGCCCGGGAGTATGAGGTTGCAGTGAGCTACTGCACTCTAGCCTGGGTGACAAAGCAAGACCCTTTCTCTGGAAAAAAAAAGAAAGAAAAAAAGAATTGAGTCTGGAAATGAACCTATGTATCTATAATCAATTGATTTTGGACAAAGGTGTCATTCAGTGGGGAAAGAATTTTTTTTTTATTTCTTGAGACAGAATCTTGCTCT
>CM052438.1:20492775-20529158 GCA_028533085.1 Varecia variegata
GCAAATCATTGTTATCTTATTTTATGAAATTGCCGCAGCCACCCCAACCATCAGCAGCCACCACCCTGATCAGTCACGCCATCAACATCGAGGCAGGACCCTCCACCAGCAAAAAGATTACAACTCTCTGAAGGCTCAGATGATCCTTAGCATTTTTTAGCAATAAGCTATTTTTATTTTTTTGAAACAGAGTCTCACTCTGTTGCCCGGGCTAGAGTGCCGTGGCGTCCTCCTAGCTCACAGCAACCTCAAACTCCCAGGCTCAAGTGATCCTCCTGCCTCAGCCTCCGAAGTTGCTGGGACTACAGGCATGCATCACCACGCCCGGCTAGTTTCTTTCTATTTTTAGTAGAAATGGGGTCTTGGTCTTGCTGAGGCTGGTCTTGAACTCCTGACCTCAAGCAATCTTCCCACCTCCACCTCCTGAGTGCTAGGATTACAGGCATGAGCCACCATGCCTGGTCAAATATCATCTTTCTTGTAGATTTGCATGAATGTGGCAAAAGGAACAATTTCATGTTTTCTTTTTTGTTTGTTTTGTTTTTAATTTTAATTTTTTATTTCAGAGTATTACACGGGTACAAGTGCTTTGGTTACATAAATTGCCTTTGCACCACCCGACAAGTGTGCCCATCCCCCAGACAGCATGTACCACATCCGTTAGGTGTAGATTTATCCATCCCCTCTCTCACCCACCTAACACCCTGTAAATGTTACTTCCTATATGTGCACATTAGTGTTGATCAATTAGTACCAATTTAATGGTGAGTACATGTAGTGTTTGTTTTTCCATTCTTGTGATACTTCACTTAGAAGAATGGGCTCCAGCTCCATCCAGGATAATACAATAGGTAGTTCATCACTTTTTTATGGCTGAGTAGTACTCCATGGTATACATATACCACATTTTGTTAATCCACTCGTGGATTGATGGGCACTTGGGCTGTTTCCACATCTTTGCAATTGTGAATCGTGAAACATTCAAGTGCAGATGTCTTTTTGTTAGAATGTCTTTTTTTCCTTTGGGTAGATACCCAGTAGTGGGATCGCTGGATTAAATGGTAGTTCCTCTTTTAGTTCTTTGAGGTATGTCCATACTACTTTCCACAGAGGTTGTACTGGGTTGCAGTCCCACCAACAGCATATGAGTGTTCCTATCTCTCCGCATCCATGCCAACATTTGTTGTTTTAGGACTTTTTGATAAAAGCCATTCTCACTGGAGTTAAGTGATATCCCATTGTGGTTTTGATTTGCATTGCCCTGATGATTAGTGATGTTGAGCATTTTCTCAAATGTTTCTTGGCCATTAGTCTATCTTCTTTTGAAAAGTTTCTGTTCATGTCCTTTGCCCACTTTTTAATGAGGTTGTTTGATTTTTTTCTTGCTGATTTTCCTGAGTTCTATATAGATTCTAGTTATCAGCCCTTTATCAGATGTATAGCATGCAAATATTTTCTCTTATTCTGTAGGTTGTCTATTTGCCCTAGTGATAGTTTCTTTGGCTCCGCAGAAGCTTTTTAATTTGATCTGGTCCATTTATTTATTTTTGTTGTTGCTGCGATTGCTTTTGGGATCTTCTTCATAAATTCTTTGCCTGGGCTGATGTCTATAAGAGTTTTTCCAAAATTTTCTTCTAGAATTCTTATAGTTTCATGCCTTAGGTTTAAATCTGTTATCCATTGTGAGTTGATTTTTGTGAGAGGCGAGAGGTGCAGATCCTGTTTCAGTCTTCTGCACAGGGCTATCCAATTTTGCCAGCACCATTTATTGAATAGGGATTCTTTTCCCCTGTGTATGTTTCTGTCTGCTTTGTCAAAGATCAGATGGCTATATGAGGATGGTTATATATCTGGGTTCTCAGTCCTGTTCCATTGGTCTATGCCTCTGTTCTTATGCCAATACTATGCTGTTTGGGTTACTATGGCCTTGTAGTATAGCTTGAAGTCTGGTAAATTGATGCTTCCCAATTTGATCTTTTTGCTTAAGTTTGCTTTAGCTGTAATGGGGTCTTCTCTGGTTCCATATGAAGTGTAGAATTATTTTTTCTAGAGCTGTGAAAAATGATGTTGGTATTTTAATAGGAATTGCATTGACTCTATAGATCATCTTGGGTAGTATAGACATTTTAACAGCGTTGATTCTGCTGATCTATGAGTATGGTATGGTTTTCCATCTGTTTATGTCCTCTGCTATTTCCTTCCTCGGTGTTTCATAGTTCTCCCTGTAGAGGTCTTTTGCCTCCTTAGTTAAATATATTCCTAAGTATTTTATTTTCTTTGTTGCTATTGTGAAAAGTATTGAGTCTTTGATTTGGTTCTCAGATTGACTGTTGTTGGTTATATACAAATGTTACTGATTTGTGTACATTGATTTTGTAACCTGAGACTTTGCTGAACTTATTTATCAATTCCAGTAGTCTATTGGCAGAAACTTTGGAGTTTTCTACATATAAGATCATATCAACAGCAAAGACTCATAGTTTGACCTCTTCTGCTCCTATTTGGATGCCTTTGATTTCCTTCTCTCGTCTGATTGCTCTGGCTAGGACTTCCAGCACTATGTTGAATAGAAGTGGTGATAAAAGGCAACCTTGTCTGGCTCCAGTTCTAAGCGGGAATGCTTTCAATTTTTCCCCGTTCAGTATGATGTTGGCTGTGGATTTGTTGTATATGGCTTTTATCATTTTGAAGTAAGTCCTGTCTATGCCTATCTTGTTAAGCATCCTTATCACCCTTTCTGTCTGGGGGCGGCCATCGGGTAAGCCAAGATGGGTGCATACAAGTATATCCAGGAACTATGGAGGAAGAAGCAGTCTGATGTAATGCAGTTTCTTCTGAGGGTCCGCTGCTGGCAATACCGCCAGCTCTCCGCCCTCCACAGGGCTCCCTGCCCCACCCGACCAGATAAAGCGCGCAGACTGGGATACAAGACCAAGCAAGATTATGTCATATATAGGATTTGTGTGTGCTGTGGTGGCCGGAAATGCCCAGTTCCTAAGGGTGCAACCTATGGCAAGCCTGTCCATCATGGTGTTAACCAGCTAAAGTTTGCTAGAAGCCTTCAGTCTGTTGCAGAGGAGCAAGCTGGACACCACTGTGGGGCTCTAAGAGTCCTGAATTCTTACTGGGTTGGTGAAGATTCCATGTACAAATTTTTTGAGGTTATCTTCATTGATGCATTTCATAAAGCTATCAGAAGAAGTCCTGACACCCAGGGGATCACCAAACCAGTCCACAAGCTCAGGGAGATGCGTGGGGTGACATCTGCAGGCCGCGAGAGCTGTGGCCTTGGAAAGGGCCATAAGTTCCACCACACTATTGGTGGTTCTCGCCGTGCAGCTTGGAGAAGGCACAATACTCTCCAGCTCCACTGTTACTGCTAATAATATGTTTGTAAAATTCATACCTAATAAACAATTTAGGACGGTCATGTCTGCTTAAAGGTGTTATTTGTCTGTTAAACTAGTCTGCAGATTGTTTCATGAATGTTTTGTCAAATTATCAAGTTAAAAGTGCAATACTGTTTGAAGACTATAAGTGATGGTGTATCTTGTTTCTAATAAGATAAGCTTTTTTTGTCTTTCCTTTATCTTATTCAGGAGTTATATGTCAGTGTTTAAAACATGCTGTGTGGTATAATAGATGTAAAATAAATTCTTTAAAAGAGGAAAAAAAAAGCATCCTTATCATAAGAGGGTGCTGAATTTTGTTGAATGCTTATTCTGCATCTATTGAGAGGATCATTTGGTCTTTGTTTTTACTTCTGTTTATGTGGTGAATTACATTTATAGATTTGCATATGTTGAACCATCCCTGCATCTCTGGGACGAAGCCTACTTGGTTGTGACGGATTCTTTTTTTGATGAGCAGCTGAATTCAATTTGCTAGGATTTTATTGAGAATTTTTGCATCTATATGCATAAGCAATATTGTTCTGTAGATTTCTTTTTTTGTTGAGTCCTTTCCTGGCTTTGGTATCAGGGTGATGTTGGCTTCATAAAACCTGTTGGGGAGAATTCCTTCCTTGACAATGTTGTGGAATAATTTCTTCAGGATGGGCATCAGTTCTTCTTTGTAGGTCTGGTAAAATTCAGGTGTGAAACCATTGGTCTGGGACTTTTTTTAGGAAGGTTTTTTATTTCTCTTTCAATTTCGGTACTTGATATTGGTCTGTTCAGGAATTCTGTTTCTTCCTGATTTAGCCTAGGGAGGCTGTGTGTTTCTAAGAATTTGTCCATTTCCTCTACGTTTTCAAGTTTATGTGCATAGAAATTTTCATAGTATTCAGAGATGATATTTTGTATTTCCATGCTATCAGTTGTAATTTATCCATTTTCATTCCTGATTGAGCTTATTAGAGTCCTTTATTTTCTGCTACTGGTTAATCTAGTGAGAGATGTGTCAATTTTGTTTATCTTTTCAAAGAACCAACTTTTTGGTTCATTAATCTTCTATATATTTCTTTTATTATCGATTTCATTTAGTTCTGTTCTGATCTTGGTTATTTCTTTCCTTCTGCTGAGTTTGGGATTGGTTTACTTTTCCTTTTCCAATTCTTTGTGTTGATTCATTAGATTGTTGGTTTGTGACCTTTCTGTCTTTTGGATGTAGGTATTTATGGCTATGAATTTTCCTCACAGGACTGCTTTAGCTGTGTCCCAGAGATTTTGATAGCTTGTATCCCTTTTATCATTTAGTTCAAAGACTGTTTTGATTTCTTTCTTAATTTCCTCCTTGACCTGAATATCGTTCAGCAGTAGGTTGTTTAGTTTCCATGATTTTGTGTAGAGACGAATGTTTCTGTTGGAGTTGATTTCTAATTTTATTCCACTGTGATCTGAGAAGATGCATGGTATAATTTCTATTTTTTAAAATTTGTTGAGACATGTTTTGTGGCCTAGGAAATGGTCAGTCTTAGAGAATGTCCCATGAGCTGATGAGAAGAATGTACATTCAGTGGTTTTGGGGTAGAATGTTCTGTAAATGTCTGTTAGGCCCATTTGTTCTAGAGTTCTATTTAAGTCCATTGTTCCTTTGTTTGTTTTCTGTTTGGAAGATCTGTCCTGTTCTGTCAAAGGGCTTTTGAAGTCCCTGGCTATTACAGTGCTGCTGTTTATCATTTTGTTTAGATCAAGTAGGATTTGCTTTATGAATCTGGGCACATCTGTGTTGGGTGCATAAATATTTAGAATTGTTATGTCTTCTTATTGAATTTTTCCCTTTACCATTATATAATGACCATCTTTGTCTTTCATTACTTTTGTTGATTTGAAGACTAAGTTATCTGATATGAGAACTGCTACACCAACTTTCTTTTGGTTTTCATTTGTGTGGAATATTTTTTTCCATCCCTTCACCTTGAGTCTGGATGCATCCTTGTGGGTTAGATGTGTTTCCTGGAGGATACTTGGCTTGTGTATATTTATCCATTCAGCCAGTCTATGTCTCTTCAGTGGGCAGTTCAAGCCATTTACATTTATTGAAAGAATTGATAAGTGGGGTGGATTTCTGTTGATCCTGTTGAGTAGAACTTTGTTACTTTGTTTTATCTCTTGAGCCATTATGGTGTCTGGCTTTTAACCTTTAGCTTTTGGATGATTTTACACCGGTGTCTATTGTGCTGATCTGTGTATAATGCAGTTCAAAGTACTTCCTGTAGGGAAGGTGTTGTCTTGACAAATTCCCTCAGTGTTTGCATGTCTGAGAAAGACTTTATTTCCCCCTCGTATGTGAAATTTAGTTTTGAAGGATATAAAATTTTAGGCTGGGAATTATTCTGTTTGAGAAGACTGAGAATGGGGCCCCAATCCCTTCTGGCTTGTAAAGTCTGAGTTGAGAAGTCTACAGTTAGTCTGATGGGTTTTCCTTTGTAAGGTACCTGCTCCTTTTGCCTTACAGCTTGTAGGAGCATCTCTTTCATGTTAATTTTGGCCAATCTGATGACTATGTGTCATGGTGTTTGCCTCTTTGCAATGAATCTCCCAGGAGTCCTTTGAGCTTCTTGTACCTGGATATTTAGATTTCTAGCAAGGCCAGGGAAATTTTCCTCAATTATTACCTCAAATAAATTATCCAACCCTTGTGTATTTTCTTCTTCACCCTCAGGGATGCCTATGATTCTTATATTAGGCCTCTTCACATAATCCTATATTTCTTGTAGGTTTTTCTGATTCCTCTTATTTATCTGCTCTATCTCTTTGACTAACTTGTTTAATTGAAGGCTATTATCTTCAAGCTCTGAGATTCTTTCTTCTGCTCAATGTAACCCATTCCTAAGATTTTCCAGCATGTTTTATAATTCCTGGAATGCATTTTTCATTTCCAGAAGTTCTGCTTGATTTTTCTTTAATAATTCAGTTTCCTTAGTGAATTTTTCATTCATTTCCTGTATTGTTTTTGTGGTTTCCTTGTGTTGTGTTTCCATTTTATATTGCATTTCATTCAGCTTCCTTGCAATCCATGTTTGAAATTCTTCATCTGTCATTTCAATATTCTGATTTTCATTGGTATCCCTTGCTAGAGAGCTGGTGCTCCCTTTTGGGGGTATCCTTTTGCTCCGATTCTTCATATTTCTGGAGTTCTTTCACTGATTTCTTCTCATCTGGGGCAGCTGTTGCTTCTTACCTTTGGATTTTCTTTTTCAAACTCCATGTTTTCTAAAAAGCCTAGAGAACATATCTCAGGTAACACTCCTTTCATGTTTATCATTTTGGCAAATTACTGGAAGATGACAGTTCCAGCCAAAAGGCTCTTTTTTTTCTTTTCTTTTCTTTTCTTTTCTTTTCTTTTCTTTTCTTTTCTTTTCTTTTCTTTTCTTTCTTTCTTTCTTTCTTTCTTTCTCTCTCTCTCTCTTTCTTTCTTTCATTTGTTTTCCAATTCATTTATATCTGTTATTATTTTTGTCATTACTTTCTTCTATTTACTTTTTTTTTTATTTAAAAAAAAATTTTTTTTTGAGACAGAGTCTCACTCCGTTGCCCGGGCTAGAGTGAGTGCCGTGGTGTCAGCTTAGCTCACAGCAACCTCAAACTCCTGGGCTCAAGCAATCCTACTGCCTCAGCCTCCCGAGTAGCTGGGACTACAGGCATGCACCACCATGCCCGGTTAATTTTTTCTATATATATTTTTAGCTGTCCATATAATTTCTTTCTATTTTTAGTAGAGACGGGGTCTCGCTCTTGCTCAGGCTGGTCTCGAACTCCTGAGCTCAAACAATCCGCCCGGAGTGCTAGGATTATAGGCGTGAGCCACCGCGCCCGGCCACTTTCTTCTGTTTACTTTGGGTTTTATTTGCTATTATTTTTCTAGCTTCTTGAGGTGGAAGCTTATGTCACTAATTTTGGAACTTTTCAGATACAAGCATTTAAAGCTATAAATTTTTCTTAAGTGCTGCTTTAGTAGTGTCCTACAAATTTTGATGTTATATTTTCATAATAATTAAGTTCAAATGTTTTCTAATTTCCCTTGTGATTTTTTTGACCCATGTGTTCTCTAGAAATATGTTGTTTAATTTCCAAATCTGAATTTTCCCAGATATCTTTCTGTTAATTATTTCTAGTTTAATTCTATTGTGATGCAAGAACATACTCTGTATGACCAACATATGGTCTATGTTGGTGAATTTCACATGTGTACTTGAAAAGAATGTGTATTTGGCTATTGTTGAGTGAACTGTTTAATAAATGTCAATTAGGTCAAGTTGGTCACTATGTCTTTGATATACTTTATGATGTTCTGCTTCCTTGTTTATTAGTGAAAAGATAGTGTTGAAATCTCAAACTACAAATCCACAAAATGGTGGATTTTTCTATTTCTTCTTTTAGTTCTCTCAGTTTCTTCTTATGTATTTTGAAGCTGTTAGTAGGTGTATATGCATTTGATATTGTTATGTCTTCTTGATGAATTGACTGTTTATCTCTATGAAATGTTCCTTTTTATCCCTGGGAATATTCCATATTCTTAAGTTTTATAATTAATGTTTGCATGATATATCTTTTTCCAACCTTTTTTTCCCAGCCCATCTGTGTTATATGTAAGTGGCATTCTTATAGACAACATGTATTCAGTTGATAATCTCTGTTTTTACTTGGAGAATTTGGATATTTACTTTTAATGCAGTTATTGCTGCAGTTGAGTTTAAATCTACCATCTTGCCATTTGTTTTCTGTTATCCCTTCTGATCTGTGTTCCTTTTATGCTTTTTTCCTTCTTTTGGATTAGTTTATTATTTCTTTATTCTTCAATTTTGTTGAAGAAATTGTTTTATTTTCTATGCCTATTTATTTATTTATGCTTCGGACACTGGAGTTTACAATGCGTGTCTTTAACTCATCAAAGTCTGCCTTCAAATAATATTACATCCTCCTTTCTTTTGTGCTATTATTGTTATACATTGCATTTGTACATTTTAATAAGGCCACAATACATTATTAATATTTTTGATTTAAACATTCTTTTAAATTTTTTTTTTGGGGGGGAACAAGGTCTTTCTCTATCACCCAGGCTGGAGTGCAGTGGCCTGATCATAGCTCACTGCAACCTTGAACACCTGGGCTCAAGTGATCCTCCAGCCTCAACCTCCTTAGTAGCTGGGACTACAGGCATGCACCACCATGACTGGCTAATTTTTCCATTTTTTGTAGATGTGGAGTCTTGCTATGATGCCCAAGGTGGTCTTGAACTCGTGGCCTCAAGCAATCCTCCCGCCTTGGCCTCCCAAAGTACTGGGATTACAGACATGAGTCACTGTACCCAGCTAAGAAATTTAAAAATGAGAAAAATGTCTTATATTTACCTGTATATTTGCCACGCCTGGTGTGCTTCATTCCCTTTTGTATATCTAGGTTTCCATCTGTTGTGTTCCCTAACAATTGTTAACATTCCCTATACTACTGGAGGACTGCTGGTAACAAATTCTCTCAGCTTTTGTTTTTCTGAAAAAGTCTTTATTTCACCTTCATTTAAGAGATATATTTGTAGATATAGTATTTTATGTTAACAGTTTTTTTTTCCCTCCAGCAGTTTAAAGATGTAATTTCATTGTTTTCTGGCTTGTATTATTTCTGACAAGAAATCTATGGTGACTAGCCTGAGCAAGAGTGAGACCTCGTCTCTACTAAAAATAGGAAAATTAGCTGGGTGTCGTGGTGTGTGCCTGTAGTCCCAGCTACTTGGGAGGCTGAGGCAGGAGGGTCGCTTGAGCCCAGGAGTTTGAGGTTGCTGTGAGGTAGGCTGATGCCACGGCACTCTACTCAGGGCAACAGAGTGAGACTCTGTCTCAAAAAAAAAAAAAAGAAAGAAAGAAGCCTATGGTAAATCTTATCTTTATTTCTCTGTATGTAATGTTTCCCTCCTCCCTGGCTGCTTTTAATTAACAAAAATTGTATATATTTATGGTGTACAAAATGAGGTTTTGATGTATATACATTGTAGAATGGCTAAATCAAGCTAATTAACATATGTGTTACCTCAAATATTGACTTTTGTGATTAATTTTAGTTTTTTAAAAATTGACAAAATTGTATATTATTCATGGTATAGCTACTTTTAAGATTTTCTGTTTATCACTGGTTTTCAGCAGTTTGATTATAATACACCTTGATGTGGTTTTCTTTGTGTTTATCATGTTTGGAGTTCATTGAATTTCTTGATCTGTGCAATTACAGTTTTGACCAAAAAGGGGATTTTTTATTTTTATTTCTGCAAGTACAGTCATGCACCACATAATGATGTTTCAGTCATTGATGGACTGCACATACGATGACAGTCCCATAAAGGAGCTGAAAAAATTTCTATTGCCTAGTTTTATTGTAGCCATCATAATGTCAAAGTACAATTACTTTATTTTTTAATAAATTTAGTATAGCCTAACTGTACAGTGTTTATAAAGCCTGCAGTAGTGTACAGTAATGTCCTAGGCCTCTACATTCACTCACCATTCACTCACTGACTCACCTAGAGCAACGTGCAGGACTACAAGGGCCATTCATGGTAAGTGCCCTGTACAGGTGTGCCAATTTTTATCTTTTATACCGTATTTTCACTGTACCTTTTCTATGTTTAGATACACAAATACTTACCATTGTGTTACAGTTGCCTACAGTATTCAGTACAGTAACATGCTGTATAGGTTTGTAGCCTACGAGTAACAGTGCAGGTGTGTAGTAAGCTATACTATCTAGGTTTGTGAAGTACACTCTGATGTTTGCATGACAAAATTGCCTAACAACACATTTCTTAGAACATATCCCTGTTGTTTAGCAATGCACGATTATATTTTTTTATGTCCTGCCTGTTATTTCCTTATGGGACTCTACACATATGACAGGTCACTTAATACTATCCCACTGGTGCTCTGTTCATTTTTCTTTTCAGCTTTTGTCTCTGGGTGCTCCATTTTAGATAATTTCTATTGTTATGTCTTCAAGTTCATTGATCTTTTCTTCTGGAACATCTAATCTGCTGTTAATCTCATCCAGTGAATTTTTCATTTTAGATATTGTATTTTTCATTACAAGAAGCCCCATTTGGCTATTTTTATATCTTTCTCTCATTTTGGCCATGCTTTCCTTTAAACGCTTGGACTTAGTTTAATGTCCTTATCTGCCAATTCCATCATCTTTGTCATTTTGGGGTCAGTCTGTTTCTATTGATTGATACTTCTCCTTGTTATAGTACATATTTTCTACTTCTTGGCTTATCTGGTAATTTTTTATTGGATACTTGACATATGTTTTACGTTACTGAGTGTCTATATTTTGTTAAGAGTGTTGAGCTTTGTTCTGGCAGGCATTTAAAGTACTTGAATTTGAGTTTGACCCATTTGAGTCTTGTCTTTAAGCTTCGTAGGGGCACCTCTAGAGTAATCTTTATTTTCAGGATAGTTCAGCCCCACCTCTAAGGCATGACCTTCTGGTCATGACTGGTTGAAACATGAATGCCTCCTAGGCCTGCATGAGTTCTGGGAATTATTCAGCTGAGGAGTTTTCCCCTTTGCATGAATGGATTAGTATTCAGCAAAGACTTAAGGGGAACCCTATGCAGATTTCTATAGCTCCTTCTAATGTATAGTTCCATTCTTTCCAGAACTCTGTCCACTTTTTTCAGCTTCTCTGACCTTTAAGTTTTGTCTCCTTAGCTCAAGGAGATGTCAGTGCTTTGCTTGGGACCCCTTTTTGGTCCTGTGGCCTGAAATGTGCCTCTAGGCAGAAAGCCAGGGTGATCACAACGCTCCCATCTTCGGGGGTCACATTCCTGTGCTGTTTTACAATTTTTGAAGAAAAATAAATAAATAAATAAATAAACAAATAAATAAATAAAAATACAAATTTTGAAAAGTCTTGTTTCATAAAGATTTTTTAGTTGTTTGCAGTGGGGAGAGTGAGTATAAATCCTGGTTCACTGTTAGTCCATTGTGGCTAGAAGTGGCAGTTTCCACATTAATTTTTTTTAAATTTTTTAAATTAAAAAAAATTGATTGTCCTACATTAATTTATAAGAATTCTTCATATATTCTTGATGCAAATCTATTGTCAGTTACATGCATTAATCTCTCCCAGTTTATAACTCGTTTTTTCCAATTTAAGGTATAGTTAACTATACTTTCCAGGTCTGTTTCAGGAATACTTTATTCTTTCCCAACTGATTGGCTGGACATACCACCTTTGTCATATATGAAAATTCTATGTAGTTGTGGTTCTATTTTGGGGTTTTCTGTTATTTTCCTTTTTTTTTTTGGTCCATCCTTGCACTAATACCACACTGTTTTAATTGTTATTGTTTCATAATATGTCCTGATGTCTGATAGGGCTAGTCCCCATCCAGAATCTTCTTCAGAAGAAGTGTCCTGAGGATTTGAGTATTCCTGTTCTTTTACTCTTTCATGTAAATTTGAGAATCAGCTTATTGAATTCTGTGAAAAATTTTATTGTGATTTAAAAAAAAATTTATTTAGAGTCAGGGTCTTGCTATGCTGTCCAGGCTGTTCTTGAACTGCTGGGCTCAAGCAATCCTCCTCCCTCAGCCCCTTCAGCAGCTGGGACTAAAAGGTGCATGTACCACCATGCCTGGCCTATTTTGATTTTTGTTGGAATTGCTTTTTTTCTGGAATATTTTAAAGTCAATCCTAGGCACTTTTATGTTATTTCATAAGTATTTTGGTAAATATCTCTAATAGGTAAGGACTTTGTTGTTTAACATAACAACAATAACATTATTACCTCTAATAAAAGTAATACTGAGAATTGACATATTTTTAAAATGTTAATTTTCCTATATATGAATATGGTCTATCTCACCATTTATTAATGTCTTCTTTGATGTAATTTTTCCATCCCTTTATTTTTCAACTTTTTGGATTAGCAAGTTTTATATTTATGTCTTATAAATGCTTAAAACTATATTTTTATTTTTTTATTTTATTTATTTATTTAGAGACAGAGTCTCACTCTGTTGCCCAGGGTAGAGTACCATGGCGTCAGCCTAGCTCACAGCAACCTGAAACTCCTGGGCTCAAGCAATCCTCCTGCCTCAGCCTCCCAAGTAGCTGGCATGCGCCACCATGCCCGGCTAATTTTTTCTATATATATTTTTAGTTGTCCATATAATTTCTTTCTATTTTTAGTAGAGATGGGGTCTCGCTCTTGCTCAGGCTGGTCTCGAACTCCTGAGCTCAAACGATCCACCCGCCTCGGCCTCCCAGAGTGAAAACTAGATTTTTAAAATTCAAGTCCAAGTTTATCTTTTTTGTTTTAAGAGATGAGGTCTTTCTCTCTATTGCCCAGGCTAGAGTGCAGTGGCAAGATCATTTCTCAGTGCACCCTTGAACTCCTGTGCTCAAGTAATCCTACCCTTTCAGCCTCCCAAAGTGCTGGGATTACAGGCATGAGCCACCACGCCCAGCCAAAATTTGTCTTTTAATAGCTGAATTTAATCTATATATATTTATATACTTGGTCTTATACATGCCATATGATTTTTTATTTTCCATTTACTATGTTTTGTTGTTATTTGTTCATTTTTTTCTCCTTTCCTTCCTCTATTGGTTTGCTTTTTTTCTTCTTCCTTTTTCCTCTACCTGTTTGGAGGTTATATGTCATATTTCTGTTTCTTTCATAGTATCCCTAGCTTTTATTTCCCAATTTTTCTATTGTGGTAAAATTTACTATCTTAACCATTTTAAAGTGATATACAATACATTCATAATGTTATACAAACGTCACCACCACCCATCTCCAGAACTCTTTTCATCTTGTAAAACTGAAACTCCATACCCATTAAATGATAACTTCTCATTCCCCCTTCCCCCAAGCCCCTGTCAACCACCATCCTACTTTGATTTTTGACTAATGTTAAGTACCTCATATAAGTGGAAACATACAGTATTTATCTTTTTGTGGCTGGCTTATCTCACTTAGTATAATGTCCTCAAGATTCATCCATGTTGTAGCATGTGTCAGAATTTCCTTCCTTTTAAGGCTAATTGATATTCATTTGTATGGATATACCATATTTTGGTTATCCATTCATTTTTCGATGGATGCTTGGGTTGCTTCTATGTTTTGGTTATTGTGAATAATGTTGCTATCAACATGGGTGTACAAACATCTCAAGACCCTGCTTTCAATTCTTTTGGGTATGTATATACTCAGAATTGAAATTGCTGGGTCATTGTATTTTTTAATTTTGTGGGGGCTGGGCATGGTGGCTCATGCCTGTAATCCCAGTGCTTTGGCAGGCCAAGGTGGGAGGATCACTTGAGGCTAGGAGTTTGAGGCCAGCCTGGGCAATGTAATGAGGGCCCCATCTCTAAAGGAAAAAATAAGAAAAATTAGCCAGGCATGGAGGCACACACCTGTAGTCCCAGCTACACAGGAAGCTGAGGTGGGAGAATCACTTGAGACCAGGAGTTTGAGGCTACAGGGAGCTATGATTACACCACTGCACTACAGCCTGAGCAACAGAGCCAGACCCCGTCTCTTAAAACAAAACGAAACAAAAAACTGTCCTTTTCCCATTGAATGGTCTTGACACCCTTGTCAGAATCATTTGACCATATATGGGACTATTTTTTCTGGGCTCTCTGTTCTATTCATTCATCTATATGCCTGTCTTTACGCCAGTATCACACTGTTTTGATTACTGTGTAGCTTTGTAGTAAATTTTGAAATCAGAAAGAGTGAGTCCTCCAGCTTTGTTGCAGCTTTGTTCTTTTTCAAGATTGTTTTGGTTATTCAGGGTCCTTTGAGATTCCATATGAATTTTAGGGATGGGTTTTTCTAATTCTGCAAAAAATTTCACTGGGATTTTGGTAAGGATTGCAGTGATTTCCTAGGTTCCCCCCACTCCTAGGAGAAAGCTCAAACACAGTCCCCTACTACCACAAATTATGCAGTCGAGTTTCCCACATTTGGGGAAATCGCAGGGGTCAGCACATTGAGAGAGCAATGGATAAGCCTCGCCCTGGGAAAACCACATTCGTGATCATGGTATCTTCCCTGCCAGGTAAGTATAATTCTTCCATTTTTTAAAATACATAATCTACTTTATACTTTCCTAACTCAGTCTAAGGTTAATTAAATCTCTAAAAGGATATGTGAAAAACTGATGACATTGGTTAATTCTGGAGAAAAGAAATGGGTGGCAGGGAGATAAGCGTGCAGTAGTCTTTTTACAGTAAACCCTTTATACTTTTTGACCTTGAACTATGTGAATGTATTACTAATTACAAAAGGAAATACATATTATTAAAATAAATAATAATGTTAATTAATATCTCAATTCTTTTCCCAAATAAGAACCTTAAAAAGTGTTAACTTCCCTTCCAAGATTTCCTTCTCCACTTACATGTTACTATTGTCTAGCATGTTATTTATATACTATGTACAAGTGTTTTCAGAATTAGTGGTTATCATTTTTCATAGTTAACACTGATCCAGATGTATCAATACATTCTACAAATGTGTTTGCTCACTGTTGCAGCTTGCAACCATGCATCCTCTGGGTTTGTTTTTCTTCTACTGAAATATATCCTGTATGTATTTTAAATATTAAGGTTCAATGAATGGTAAAATATCACACTTAAAAAAAAATCTTACATCTATAAGTAGTAGATTATTTTAGCCTTTGTTTATCTTAAAATGCTTTTATTTTGTTCTCCTCCATGGTAGTTTGCTAAGTATAGAGTTCTGGATTGAAAATTATTCTCTACCCCCACCCCAATACCCCTGCATTTTCAAGATATTATTCCATTGTCTACCAGTATTTATTGTTGTTGATGAGTCTAATTGACCTTCCTCTGTTTGTAATTTGTCATTTATTTCTGGGATTTTTCCTCTTTTTTCCTCATAGGTAATAAGGTTATTGTTTTGCAAAGTTTTTATTGACTTGACTTGTAACATTTAGACAGAAAAGGGCACAAATACGCAAAAAGTGCATAAATGTAGATCTATGAATTTTCCATATTGTTGCTTTAGAGTATTCCATTGTATAACTATATGATGAGTCATTTCTCCATTCTACTGCTGAAAGATTTTTGGTTTTTTTTTTCAGTTTTTGCCTTGTTACAAATAGTACAGCTATGAACATTTTTACACAGATCATTTTTTTTTTTTTTTGAGACAGAGTCTCGCTCCCTTTTGCCCTGGCTAGAGTGCTGTAGCGTCAGCCTAGTTCACAGCAACCTCAAACTCCTGGGCTCAAGTGATCCTCCTGCCTCAGCCTCCCCAGTAGCTGGGACTGCAGGCATGTGCCACCATGCCCGGCTAATTTTTCCTATATATTTTTAGTTGTTCAGCTGACTTCTTCCTATTTTTTAGTAGATATGGGGTCTCACTCTTGCTCAGGCTGGTCTCGAACTCCTGAGCTCAAGCGATCAGCCCACCTTGGCCTCCCAGAGTGCTAGGATTACAAGCGTGAGCCACCGCGCCCGGCCTACACAGATCATTTGTTAAGATGTTTGTAGATTTTTTGCAGGGCATATACCTGTAAGTGGAATTGTTGGGTCATAAGATACGTGTATATTCAGCTTTAGTAGATATTGCCAAAGAGTTTTCCCTAATCGATTTTCACTTCACCAGCAGTTATACGAGTTTTGGTACCCTTGCCAATGCTTGGCACTGTCAGTTAAAAGGTAGCCATTTTCGTAGGTGAGGAGTGGTATCTCACTGAGGTTTCATTTGCATTCCCCTAATTAAGTTAAGCACATTTTCATATGTTATCTCGATATTTTTATGAAGTAAATGTTCAAGACTTTTAAAAAAATTTTTTTTTAAAAAATTTGAGACAGAGTCTCACTCTCTTGCCTGGGCTAGAGTGCAGTGGCGTCAGCCTAGCTCACAGCAACCTCAAACTCCTGGGCTCAAGGGATCCTCCTGCCTCAGCCTCCCAGGTAGCTGGGACTACAGGCATGCACCACCATGCCTGGCTAATTTTTTCTATATATTTTAGTTGTCCAGCTAATTTCTTTCTATTTTTAGTAGAGGTGGGGTCTCACTCTTGCTCAGGCTGGTCTCGAACTCCTGAGCTCAAGCGATCCTCCCACCTCGGCCTCCCAGAGTGCTAGGATTACAGGCGTGAGCCACCGCACCTGGCCTATTCAAGACTTTTGTCCATGTTTCTATTGGGTTAGATGTTTTTTACTTATTCTTTGTTCTGGATATGAATCCTTTGTCAGGTATATGTATCACAAATATCTCCTCCCACACTGTGGCTTGCCTTTCACTCTCTTAATAATGTCTTTAAATTAACAGATGTTCTCAATGTCAACGTCACTCAAGTTATCAATTTTCTTTTTTTATGGTTAGTACTTCTGTATCCTGTTTAAGAACTCTTCCTGGCCCAAGATCATGAAGATACTCTCCTATGTTTTCTCCTAAAAGTTTTAATGGTTTACTTTTACATTTAGATCTACTCAGGCATTTATTTTTGTGTAAATAGAGGAATGGGACAAAGATTCATTTTTTCCATATATCAAAGAACCTAGCACCATTTGTTGAAAAGAGTGTCCTTTCCTCCACTACACTGCAGTGTCACCTTTGTTATGAATGGGGTGGTTGTATTTGTGCAGGTTTTTGTTTTCTGTTCTTGTGTTTATTTCTCTTGCACAAATACCTTGCTGGTTTAATTACTGTAGCTTTATAATATATCTTGATATCTGCTAGTGTAAGTCCCCCAACTTTTTCTTTTTCTTCAAGATTTCTTTGGTCATTCTTGGCCTTTTGTTTCTATATAAATTTTAGAATTGGCTTATCAGTTTCCACAAAATATCCTGCTGGGATTTTGATTGGGATTATATTGAATCTATGGATCAGTTGGGGAAAACTGATATCTTTACATTAACGTGATATAGCCCTTTCTTTATTTGTCACTGTTTTAATTTCTCTCAGTAACATTTTATGTGTTTTAGTGTAATGATTTTATACATCTTTCATTAGATTTATTCCTAGGTATTTTACAGTTTTTGGTGATATTGTAAATGGCAAAGTTTTACATTTTAATTTCCTTTTTGGTAGTCCTCAGTTGGTTTTTGTACATTGACCTTATATTGAGAGATCTTTGTAAATTTACTTATTAATTTGAATGGTGCATCTTTTTTTTTCTTTTTTTTTTTTTTTTTGAGACAGAGTCTCACTCTGTTGCCCAGGCTAGAGTGCCATGGCGTCAGCCTAGCTCACAGCAACCTCAAACTCCTGGGCTCAAATAATCCTTCTGCCTTAGCCTCCCGAGTGGCTGGGACTACAGGCATGCACCACCATGCCCAGCTAATTTTTTCTATATATTTTTAATTGTCCAGCTAATTTCTTTCTATTTTTTAGTAGAGATGGGGTCTTGCTCTTGCTCAGGCTGGTCTCGAACTCCTGAGCTCAAATGATCCGCCCACCTCGGCCTCCCAGAATGCTAGGATTACAGGCGTGAGCCACCGCATCTGGCCTGAATGGTGCTTCTTTAGATTAGTTTATATTTTATATTTCATGATCATTCTGTTTGCAAATAATGAAAATTTTATTTCTTATATTTTAATCTTTATACCATTTTAGTTTTCCTGCCTTGTTTCACTGGTAAGGTCTTCAATATAGTGTTGAGTAGAAGTGACAGGAGATACCCTTATCTCATTTCCAATCTCAGGGAGAGAGCTTTCGATAATTCACTATTAATAATGATGTTTGCTGTGGGGGTGTTGTAGATATTCCTTATCAGATTAAGGATGCTCTTATCTATTCCTAATTTGCTGAGAGTTTTTATCATGAATGAGTAGTGGACTTTCCAAATGCATTTTCTTTTTTTTTTTTAATTTTTTAATTTTTTCTTTTTTTTATTTTGAGACAGAGTCTCGCTTTGTTGCCCGGGCTAGAGTGAGTGCTGTGGCATCAGCCGAGCTCACAGCAACCTCAAACTCCTGGGCTTAAGTGATCCTACTGCCTTAGCCTCCCGAGTAGCTGGGACTACAGGCATGCGCCACCATGCCCGGCTAATTTTTTCTATATATATTTTTAGTTGGCCAGATAATTTCTTTCTATTTTTTAGTAGAGACGGGGTCTCGCTCTTGCTCAGGCTGGACAAAATGCATTTTCTATATCTGTTAAGATGAATATGATTTCCTCCCTGTTTTTTTCTGTTAATATGGTTACAAGTTGGGTGTTAAAGCCACCCTTGTATTCCTGAAATAAACCTCCTTTGATCACGATCTACTCTCCATTTATGCATTATTGGATTTGATTTGATAATATTTTGTTTGGAATTTTTACCTGTATGCTTATGAGATATATTGTCTTGTAAAAATTTTCTTTCTTGTAATGAGCTTGTCAGAATTTGGGATCAGTGTTGGGCTGGGTATATTAGTTTGGTAGGTCTGCTATAACTAAATACCACAAATGGAATAGCTTAAACAACAGAAACTTATTCTTCACAGTTCTGGAGGCTAGAAGTCTGAAATCAAGGTGTCACCAGGGCTGTGCTTCCTCAGAAGGCGCTAGGGGAAGGATCTCTCCCAGTCCTCTCTCCTAGCTTCTGGTAGTTTCTTGGTTTGTGGTGACATAACTCCAGTCTCCACATCACATTCTCCCTGTGTTTGTGTCTGTGGTCAGATTTTCCCATTTTATAAGGACATCAGTCATGTTGGATTAGTAGCCCACCCTACTCCAATGTGACCTCATCTGAACTAATTATGTCTGCAATGAACTTATTTCCAAACAGGGTCACATTCTGAGATACTGAGGGTTAAGACTTCAACATATGAATTTGGGGGGGACATAAATCACCCCATAAAGTTGGGCTCATAAGATGAGTTGGAGAGTTTTATGAGGCATAACCTTCTCTTTGTGTCCGTTTTGGTAGATTATGGGTTGATGTCTTACCCGTTTTGGAAAATTTTCAAGCATTATGTCATCAGACACTATTACTTCTTCCTCATTTTTTCTCTCTTGTCCTTCTGGGACTCTAATTATGAGTATTTGCGACTTTACTCACCACATATCTTATACTTTACTTTTTTTTTTTTTTTGAGACAGGGTCTTGCCCTGTTGCCTGAGCTAGAGGGCCGTGGCATCATCATAGCTCACTGCAACCTCAAACTCCTGGGCTCAAGTGATCCTCCTGCCTCAGCCTCCTGAGTAGCTGGGACTACAGGTATGTGCCACCATGTATGGCTAATTTTTCTGTTTTTTGTAGAGATGGTGTCTTGCTCTTGCTCAGGCTGGTCTAGACTCCTGGCCTCAAGCAATCCTCATGCCTCAGCCTCCCAGAATGCTGGGATTATAGGTGTGAGCCACCTCACCCTGCCACGTATCTTACACTTTTCTCTATCCATTCTCTTTTTTCTCTTTGTGAGTTAGGATGTTTTCTATTGACCTATCTTCCAGTTCACTAATACTCTCTTCTGACTTGTCTAATCTGCTCTTAAACCTGTCTCTTGGATTTTTGGTTTCAGTTAATTGTATTTTTCCATTAAGGAAGTTCAATTTGATTCTTTTTATAGAATCTAATTCTCTAGGAAAATCCTCTATATTTTCCTTCATATTTCTTCATTTCTGTTTGTAGTTTCCTTAAAATATTGATCATATTTATTTTAAAGTCTTTTTTTGTTATCCCTAGTCTTTGAGTCACCTCTAGGTCTGTTTCTGTCATCTTGTTTTTCCTCTCAATTTTCAGTCATAGAGTCCTGTCTTTTAAAATGCCTAGTAAATTTTAATTGAATGCCAGGTATTATGTATAAAAATTTGCAGAAATTCTGGATGATGTTATCTTCTTCCAGAAAGAATTCACCTTTTCCTCTGCCAGGCAGATAGAGTGGGCTGATTTCCTTTGACCATTAGGGACAGAACTGAGTGGAATCTGGGTTGGGGTTTTGGTAAGGCTCTGTCTGGTTCACACCTGCCCCCAGGTGGAGCATCAAGTTTCTAGCAGGGAGCCTGGGGTTCATGAATGAGAATTCTTGTCTTCTCAGTGCAACTGCTGTAAATCACACAGCTACAGTGCTTCCCTCACAATTAAGGGGTCTCCTCCCTTTACATTTATTTCTTGCATTCCTGCTCAGCTATGTATGTTTAAATGTTTTAAAATATTTTGTTTAGCAATTTTATGTGTTAACATTGGGATTTGGAATCCCAGGTCAGTTCAGTCCACCATCTTGACTGGAAATTCTCTGAAGGAGTTTAAGCAGGAGAGTGACATTATCTAGTTCTTCAGAAAAATCCCTTTGTCTGTGGTGCCAAGGATAGATCAGGGGCTGTTGTAGAGATGACCATGGCCTTGACTTGAGAGACAGACATATATTTGAGAGGTGTTCAGAGGATAGAGCCTGTGATGCCCAGGGATCAGGTTAGCAGTTGGGGTAAGAGGAGGACTTTGAGCCTGGTACTAGAGTCCTCCCAGAACCAGGAAGCTATGGATAACAACCAGAGTGGGATGAAGGAGAGGAGGAGGAGGGAGTTGCACTGAAGCCTCAGGGTGGGAAGTTGCAGTAAGAGGGAGGAGTCATGGATGATGTGGGGTGAAGCGAATCCAGAGGGCAAGGGCCCACAGGGAGAAGAGGCACTGGTGAAGAGAAGGGACTTGAGAAGTCAGAGGGTGAATACTTGCATTTTTGGCATTCTGAAAGGTCACCAATGGTCCTACAAGCCTGAGACAAACTAGACATTCAAGAGACATTTGCAGAGTATTTTGGTGCCAGAATGGGCCCAGCCTTCCTGCTGTCTGGGAGGAAGCATCTGGGCCCTAGTGAGGAAGGGGCCACTTTGGGGACTGCAGGGCTGGGACCAGGTCCCCAGCTGTCCCTCTTCTCCTGCCCTTTCACTAGCCCCAATTCTGGGTTCTCCCTGCTTGTACTGTCTCCATAGAGCTCACTGATCTTCAAACCACTTCCAGGTTTATCACTGCCAATAAAACATGGTTCAGATTTTTTACCTTTCCACCTATGGTTGTCCACACTGGCCTTAACTCACTTCCCCAGCCACCTGTGACTCTTCCCTGCATCCTCTCCTCCTTCCACCTGGTCCCTCCAGATGTGTCTCCATGCATTCCCTGGGCTTTTAGTTTTGTTGCCCACACTCCTGGAACACCTTTCCACCAATGTTGGTGTTGAGCCAAACTCCAGAAGCGTGCAGAGTTCTGTGTTGCTGGTCCTGGGCAGTTGGTGTTCATGCAGATCGTGCCATGTAAAGGGCATTTCTTCACTCCATGTTCGACACCTGTGGTGTGCCAGGCCCCGGACTAAGTGCTGGGCGGGGCATTAAAACTCACAGATCATACCTTGTTCTGAAGGTGCTTCCAATCCAGAGATGCTGAATGATAGCCCTGGTTAGTCAGGGGCAGTGGCATAGGGCACCTGTGCTGGTATTACATGAGCTGAGGTCCAGAGCTGGTACCATTGACAGTGTTGCTTTGCAGGGCAGGGGATGTGGTAGAAACTTGGAGATTTTGTTCCATAGATACTTGTATTGTTTAATTTTGAAAACAAGAGTGGATTTAATTATTACTTATGTAAATACTTGTTTTTAATTTTTTTTTTTAGAGACAGGGTCTTGCTCTGTCACCCAAGCTGGAGTGCAGTGCCATCATCATAGCTCACTGCAGCTTCCAACTCCTGGACTCAGGGGATCCTTCTACCTCAGATTCCTAAAGTGCTGGGATTACAGGCGTGAGCCACCACACCCAGCCAGTAATGCTTTCTGATTGAAAAATAAATTTGCTTTTTTTGGCCTTGGTATAGTTACCTGTGTTGGTATTCTCCCATGAAGCTCACTGGGACACACCTGTGGCTGAACAAGTTGAATTACTGCTCATTGTGGTGAAGCAGGATGCACACTGTGGGGAGTCATGGTGAGAGGGTGCTAGGAAGGGACTTTTTATAGGATTTGGCTTGTTTTGAGTAATTCGGGGAGGGTTTAAGGAAGTAGGCTTTGCTCTGTATTAGCCTCAGTACATCCTATTTGGTTTAGCCTCTAGTCCAGCCTCTGACTGGAGCAAGATCGAAGCTGTCAATTGTAAGGAGGCAGCAGCCACTCAGATTGGTCAGGATAGGGCACTGCTTGGTCTTTTCTATGGCTTGGACAATGCTCATGTTTTGTCTGTGTCCAGACATGATTACAGAGGGGTCACAGAGTAGCCTTGTCTAATGTTGATTTTCTGTGAAATTATTTATATTTTTACCCGGAGGGCACTGAGGGCTCTATCTCTGAGTGCCAGGCCAGCTCCTAGCAGCACCAAGGCCTCTATCTGTGAGTCCCAGGCCAGCTCCTAGCAATGCTGAGGCCTAGCAGATAGGACCAGGCCAGCTCCCACATGGCAGGGACTGCTTTTCTTTCTCCCCTGAAAAATTAACATGGTGACTTCACAATTGCTGTGTTTCCATTCCTCTTGGTAAATCAACATGCGCACCATCAACCTGTGCCTCTGCTTGGCCAGATCGCCAGGCACTGGGGCTCATTTCCCTCCCTGTGTGGGGTGCAGCAGACAGCAAGCCTCTCAGCTGGCAGACATCCCCCGCTCTCCCTGGCTGCATACAGCCCAGTGCTTCTGGAGGCCTCTGTACTATCTGCTCCTATCTCCTCCTAGCATACCTCAACGGCTTCCCTGCTGCTCACTTTACCTGTGCTCACCCCACAGCCTCCCCTGTACGTTCTACCACTGGACTTACCTTCCTAAACACAATCCTATGCCTGAGTGCCCTTCACCGACAGGATAGGCTTGAGCCCTCCCTGGCCTTCTCTCTTGCACTAGGGGCTTTTGCTGTAGATCCCCCTGGCCCTGGTCCTGGTCCACACCTTCAGACCCTAGCCATCCCCAGGGAGCCTCCCCCAAGCCTCTCCCTCTTAGCCAAGGCATGTGTCCTTGAACTCCTCAAGAAAACACTGTCCTTGCACATTTTGCTTAGCAGTTATTCCTGAGCTCCTCCTTTCATTTCTACAGATGTTCTAACCATGTAAAAATTCTGTGTTTTCCTCTTTAGTGTAAAATCCTGATGTGTCTGGGAGTTAGCACTAGACAGGTCGCTTCTCCTAATCAGAATGCTTATAGCACTTGCAGTCACCCTGGAGAAGGAACTGTACCTGCTCAAGGAAACTGGCAGAAAATGGGGGGAAGGTGGAACCATGTTGCCTGCCCCATGCCCAGCATGTGACTAAGCTTAGCCCTGTGCCCCAGGCTAAGGAGTGTGGACTTCATTCTGAGGGCACCCATTAGAGGGTTGTAAGCAGGTGAGCAGTGTGATCACCCTTTCTGCCTGGTGGAGGGCTGATGAGCCTACAGAGTCAGTGTGAGGTGGCTTGAGGCAGAAGAAGGTGGTAGGGAGAGGGGAGGGAGGTTGGCCTTGCTCTGTCCTGGGAAGATAACGCAGAAGCAGCAAGTTTCAGGGAGCAGGAGCTTGGCTTTGGGCAGGCCCCAGCTGCCTGTGAACATGGCTTGTGGTGTATGGGTCCCTTCACAAGCATTGAGGTGCCGGTGCCAGTTAAACAAGTGGAGTGACAGGCTGGTGGGGAGGAGGTGGAGGAGCAAGAGAGGTTCTCATGCCAAGCTGGAGAGTCCTGGGGAGAAAGGCTAGAGTGGGGAATGTCTAAGTCTAAGGCCGTCCCTGGCCCTGGAGGCACTGGAGTTAGGAGCTCAGGAGGGCTCAGACAGAACCCCAGGAAGCAGAGGAACCTAGCTTTGGGGCAGCAAGAGCCACAGCAGAGGAAATGCAGAACAGGCTGTGCTGTGGGCTTAGGAGAGGACAGGACCTGACTAGCTGAGCCCTCAGAGCCTTTGTCCAGCTTGCTGACTGGGGCTCTGGCCTGCAGGTTTCTGGTGACAAGGACAGACAGGTGTGGAGGCTCTTTGTCTGAAGCGGACCTAGGCAGCATTTCAGGGTGCCCACTCAGATGGACTCCACAGTGACTGGAAAGCCCTAGGGAGAGCCTGGCAGAGCCCAGGGGGCAGGACAGGCTTCCCTGGGGTGGGTCAATGACCTGTGCCAATGGCCCTTGCCTAGGGCAACAGATGGTAAGGGGCTTATGGGGCCCACTGCCACACTGTGCCACTTCCAGAATGATCGAGTGTCAGACATAGCCAGGTCACTTACCATCGTGTGACCCGGGCACAGGTGTAACTAACTCTGATGGAGCCTCAGATCCCTCCATCAGCTGGGAATCCCACGACATACCTCATAACACAGTGGGGAATATGGCAAGGAAGGATGTACAGTGTGGACAGAGGATCAGCTACTGTCATTAATCTTTCATATTAATGTCTGGTCCTGTGCCCCCATCAGCCAGGGGTGCCCAGAGCCCCCTCCCTAACTCAGTGAGGCAGTGAGAAGAGTGACTGGGAGAAGGCAGAGAGCAGATCCCATTTATTGGCATTTTAATGACAGCAAAGTGAGAGGAAGGCTTTCGCCTCCCCTGAAACATGCCATTCTCTCTGCCCTCAGGGCTCAGCACAGGGATGAGACCCCCACACTAATGTCCCCCAGAGGGCAGCACTCCAGGGTGCAGTGGGGAGGGGAAGGGGTACTCTATGCCAGGCTGGGGAGCTGGGACAGGAGGGAAACGTGCACCCTCAGCTCTTGGCTCAATCCCTCTCCCCTGGGACCTGGTGTTGCCCCCAGACCCTGGGGTGGGCTGGCAGACAGGGCTCATGCAACAATGAGTGAATAGGAGGTGGCCCGGACACATGGCCTTGTTGCCCCTTGGCGGGGGCGGGAGGACTAAAAGGGCCATGCTGTGGCCACAGCGGGTCCAAAGAGAAGTATCTGTAATGTACATACAGGAGGTTGTAGAGAGGGGCTTTCTCTGCCCCAGGCTGTGCCTAGGACGAAAGAGAGGGGAAGTACAGATGGCACTGCCATGCCAGGGGCAGGGTCCAGGCCAGCCATGCCACCTGATGGGGCACAGTGAGCTGGGGGCTTGGACTACTCCTTGGCGCGGCCGATGATGGTGAGGATGTACAGGAAGATGTTGATGATGTCTGTGTATAGGTTCAGTGCAGCAAACACGTACTCCTCCGGGCTCAGGGACAGCTGCTTGTTCCCCAGTAGCAGCTGGGTGTCCACTGCCAGGAACTAGGGGTGACAGCACAGTGGTGTCAAGGGACAAGCTTGCCTACCCGGTGTCCCAGCCCCTCCCCACCAGGGGCTCCCCCCACCCTCACTCACACAGGTGAAGAGCAGAGCACCCAGCGAGGCATACACAATCTCCAGGATGCGGTTCCGGAGGAAGATGCAGAGGATGGCGAAGATGAAGAGCACCACCATGCTCACCAGGAGCACGCCCATGCATGAGGTGAAGTCATAGCGAGTCTGAGAGGGCGGGAGAGGAACAGGGGCCATGGGTGCTCGGCCCCCTGGGAAGGCCTTTGGGCCCCAGGGCCATAGCCCTGCCACAGAGGGCCCCTCACCTGCATGGAGAAGATGACCACTGTGAAGCAGACGGCCGTGGTGATGCCCACGGCCATGATGACCGCCTCAGTGTTGTAGAAGCTGGCGATCATGCCCACCATGTAGGACAGGCTGACGGTCAGGATCGACTGTGGGGAGATGGGAAGGGGATGGGGGCGCACCAGCCTTGGGTGTGCAAGCTGCTCCCTGCCTCCCCCACGTCCCCTACTCTCCCCTGCTTCGTGGGCAGAAGGGGAACCAGGGTGACCAGGCCCCCCAGAGTGGGCATGTGGGACTGAAACACTGGGCCCAGGGGGCCAGAATCCCAGGTTTGGGGGTTACCAGTGCAACGAGGTTCCAGGGGTGCTTCCGCCGGAAATCCCCACAACAGCTGAGGACGATGAGGGAGATAAAGAAGATGGCGTAGGAGACATAGTAGGTCCAGACGTTCTCCCGGACAAAACCCTTCACCTCCCGGACAAAAGTGAACACAGACACCGTGGACAGGGTCACCGACAGCTGCAGGGTCAGCACCAGGAACACCTGGAGAGGAAGTGACTCAGAGCCTGCCAGGCGCTGGCCTCCCACCCCACAGACACCCTGGCCCCACCTTCCGGATGAAGGCCTGTCGGATGCTCTTGTCATCCCAGTTGGTGGCAGGAAAATCCTGGTTGTCATAGTAGGATGGGGGCCCCTCCTCCTGGTAGTTCCCATGATGTGGTGCTGGGGGCGGATGGGCTGTGTTAGTGCACTTCTGGGTACTGTGCCCATGCCCGTGACCCTGCCCTGCCCTGCCCTGCCCCTGCCTCTGCCCCGCCCCTGCCCCACTCACAGTCAGGGTCCTGTGCCTGGAAGGCCTGTGGTTGTCCATAGGGGTTAGGGGGAAAGGGGCTCTGAGGGTATGGCCCCTGTGGGTAGCCCTCTTGGGGGTAGGGCCCCTGAGGGTAGCCCCCTTGGGGGAAGGGGCCCTGAGGGTAGCCCCCTTGGGAGTAGGGGCCTTGAGGGTAGCCCCCTTGGGGGTAGGAGCTGGGGCCATGGGGATACCCTGGCTGACCAAAGGGGGAGGGCTGGAAAGGGGGCTGTGGATAGGGGGCCCCCGGATAAGGAGGCTGAGCATAGGGAGGCATGGGTGGCTGGGGCCCGCCAGGATATCCAGGGTTGGGGGGAGGATAGTTGTCCCCAGACACCAAGAAACTCTTTTCATGGGACATGGCCTCCGGTTCCGTGGTCTGCCCCTAGAGGAGACAGAGAGAACAGTTAGCCCTACGTGACACTGTGGGAACCAGCCTGTGGCAATCTCACCTGCTGCCAGGAACCCAGAGGGAAGGAAAGGAAAGCCATGACCTTTGCCCCCGGCTGTAGGGAGCCCTGGAGAGCAATGGGGCCAGGAGAAGCGGGTGGGGACCTAGACCAGCACGGGCCTTCAGAAGGAGCGGCTGTAGGCCAACCTTAAAGGTGGGGGAGGAGACGGATGAGGAGATGGATGACTGTCAGCCTCGGGACCTGGGGCTTTAGTTGTTTCTTACAAGCAACTGGAGGGCCCTTCTCACCGCTGCCGGCGTCTCCCGAGCTAGAGCTCAGCCCGGTCAGGGCTGGGGGCACGGCCCGGGATGTGTGAGGGTGTGTCCGGACCCTCCCCTTCACAACCCGCCCCTTAAGCAGCTTTAAGGGGCCAGAGCCCGCGGCTATTTCTATCCCAGGAAATCCCCAAGCCATCTGTGACCAACGAGAGCCCTGGCACCCCCATCCCAAGAGCAGGGCCCAACCGTCCCTCGTTCCCGGGGTTGAGGGGATCAGGCCAGGATCGGCTACCGGGTGCTTGCCAGTAGGGTACGCTGGGAACAGCGGCGTGCGGGGGTGTGTGGGGGATGGAAGCGACCAGAGGGCGTGCGGGGGAACGAAGCAGGTGTGCGGGCGAGGCGGTGGGGGCGGCGGCCGCGGAACCCGCACCCAGGGAGGGTGGGCCTTCCTGCCGGGTCGGGGGCTCTCGGGGCCCGCGAGTCCTGACGTCGCCGCAGCGCGCGCCTCCCCCCCCACCCCTGGCTCCAGGCCGCCGCGGCTCCCTGCCCCCACTGCCGCTGCCACCCTGGCCCCGAACGGGCCGCGCGCCCTGGCCAGACAGACTGGCCGACCGAAGGCGGCCCCGCTCAGCTGCGAAGGGTCAGCGCGGAGGCGGGGGCGGCCGGCAGTGGGGCTGCGGCGGGTCACGCGCTCTCCTGGGCTCTGGCCGGGGACTCACCGCTAGCGAGGCGCCGCAGGCCGGTGCGCACGGTGTCCGCTGCGCGGCCGGGCGGTGATGGCCGGTGCGCCTGCACCTGCTCGGAGGCCGGCTAGGCTGGGCCTGCGCCTGCGGCTCGGGAGACGCAGAGGGCCCTTGTGACGGGGCGGGGCCGGGGCCGGGCGGGGCGGGGCCGGGGCGGGCTCTGCCGGGACTGCGGGAATTCTTCCGCGCGGAGCAGAGTTGCTACGCCCCTCCCGCGGCTGACCTGCCGGCTCTTCTCCCGGTCCAAGACCCAGGGCCAGCGACGCGCAGCTGGCAGTGTCTGCCGAAGGCGGGGTGGAGGGTCGGCGATGGGACGTGAAGACCCCTGGAGGCAGAGGCCTGGTTTGCCCAATTTGGCGGTTCGTTCAGGGAGTTAAGAAATTTATTCCTAAATCCAGGATTTGCTGAAGCTGCCAAGGATTCTCAGTCCCTTCTTGGCCTTAAAGCACAGCGTTCACTTAACCTTTGCATCTAAGTCTATCGCAAATCAAGAGGCCTAATCGTTTAATTGCCCCATTCTCTTTACCAGCCCAGCCTCTGCCAGGCTCCATCCTAGAGACCCTTTACCCTTGCTTGCCTTCAGCACATCCTCGTAAGCTGTGAGGGGCTGAGGCTTAGAGATACAGTAGCACTGGACGCCAAACTGCCCCCCTGGCCTTGGAAGTCCTCCTGAGGAAGTGCTGTCACAGGCAGAGCATCCCCTGCAGCAGGGCCTCTCCACATGGGGCCTTGGGGCCTTACTCTGCTCTCCTGGCCCTTGGACGGCTGGAGTCTCCTAGACTGGGCAGTGGTGGGGGAAAGACTCTGCCCTGTGCCCCACAGTGTGAGTTCAGTATTTACCAACTTGATCTAGTAAGGGGAACCCCTGATCTGTAGCTTTTGCACATGCCCGTGGTGTAAATACTCCCGCCACAACTGGTTTCAAGCTACCACCAGTTTAACAACCAATTAATGGAAAGTCCTGTAAATGTAACAATCTGGTTGTGGTGTGAGCTGCTCCAGTGCACCACTGCCTGTAGCAGAACCTCCTCAGTCGTGATAGGCACAATGAGTGATAGACAGTGGTAGAAGGTGATGAGTTCTATGACAAAGAAAGAAGTAGAGCAGGCAGGGAAAGATTTAGGTTTTGTAGAACGAGAAGCTCAAAAAAATTGAGGGACTTCAAGAAAATGATAAATACAAAGTTGAGTACAAGGCTTTGGCAGAGGCTTATGCAAGTCAGAGATCCTTAAGGGTTTTTAGGTTTGTGTTAAATCTGCTCCTAAGAGCAGGATAAGGGAGGTCACAGGGGAGGATGCCCATGTATCTCTGTGGGGAAAGCCAGGCCAAGCAGAGGGATGGGCCACTGCAAGGGCACTGTTGCAGGAGTGGCCTGTAGTTCTGGAGGATGAGCTGAGAGGCTGGAACCTCCCTGAGCATCAGGGTATGCAGGCAGGCATGGAGCCAGAGAGAGGACTGGGACTTTGTCAGGCAGAGCTGGACAGGCCCTCAAAGGGATTTTGGCTTTTACTATTACTGACACTGGGAGCTGTAGTGGCCATTGGTACCACTTTACAAGGCCCACCATGCCCTCTCTGTTGAGGGCCCACTATGGGGGCGGGCAGAAGTGGCAGAGGGAGATCAGCTAAGAGGGTAGCATAGCTGCCCAGTGAGAGATGCTGGAGGTGTGGACTAGGGTGGGGGCAGCAGAGGTGCCAAGTGTGCAGGGCTGGGGGTGCAGGCTGGCTAGGGTCCTTGGTTCCCTGGAGGAAGGAACAGCAGGGATGGGAATAGGTTTCCATGGGCTGAGGGGTGAATGGGAAGTGGGGGGTGCAGAGCTGGGTTCCACTCTGAGAGGGTGGAAGCAGAGCTTGGGTGATGTTGGGGGGGTTGGTGGGAGTGGGAGTGTCGATTCTAAAGGCACAGCCTGGGTGTGAGCCCTGGCACTGCTGTGGGCCCTGTCTGCTCCTCCATTTCCCCTTCTGTGGTAAGGATTAGTGGCAGCAAGTCATGCCAGTACAGTGCCCATCACCTGTGGGATCACACATGATGACGGCAATGATGATGATAACATGAGATGGGAAGGTTAAGTGGGTGTGCAGGCTGGAGAGCCACAGGAATGGGCCCCAGTAGGGGACCAAGGAGGCAGGAGGAAGGCTGTGCTGAGATGCAAAGTCTTGTAAGTCACAAAGTATTTTCATGACTGTGGGAAACCTGGTCACCTGAGAGGTGTGAGGGCCCGGAAGCATGGTTTGTGAAGGTTGCTGGAGGCAGCTGCAAGCCAGCCTCAGGCAGCAGCAGGGCTGGAGACCCAATGCTGCTCCTGTTGAGTGAGGTGACACAGAGACTTAGAGACCCTGAGTTGGGGGCAGTGACTCAGGCCCCTTGGTGGATTTAGTGGGGAGAGTGATTGACCATTTCTGGGCCACAGGGAGAGGCCAGGGGAGTGGAGGACCACCAAAGGACACTCCTGTCCACCACCCTGCCAGCCAGGGGCTGGAGTGGGCCAGATAAAGCCAGTGGGCTGGGCTGGCAGGAGGGTCCTGAGGGACCCAGCCCAGCCAATACTTCCTGGTCAGAGCTGGGAGTTGAGGCTTCAGCAGAGAGGAAGCACCTGAGCCCCAGTAATCAGGCCCCAGTGTTGAGGGCCGGGTTCAGCCCCTCCCTCCCTCTCACCCTCTCTCTTTCAGTTTCACTTTTGTTTTCCTGTCCGGGCCTTCTGCCTGTGGGGATCCATGCTCCAAGAAGGGTAAGCAAAGGAGTCCTGGTTGAGGGTGTGGGCTGAGGCTGCCCAGCAGAGGGGGGCTGGGGTGTAAGTGCTGTCTGTGGGGCCACCCACAATCAGGGGGAACTGGGGAACACTGCAGAAAGGCCTGGGGAGGGGCAGGAGGGGTGGAGCAGGCACTTCTCTACCCAGCAGATGTCCTCTCCCAGGGTTGCCATGGCAGAGGTGGAGGCAGGGGCAGCAGTGGAGGTCTGTGGACTGTCCCCCGATGTGTCCGATGAGCTGGTCACTCTCTACTTCGAGAACCGCCGACGGTCTGGTGGGGGGCCTGTCTTGAGCTGGCAGAGACTTGGCTGTGGGGGCATTCTCACCTTTCGAGAGCCTGCAGGTGAGGGAGTGCCTGCTGAAGGGGCAGCCTGGGTGCCCTCATGCCCTGATGCCTGATGTTCTACCCCACCTCTGCCTGCAGACGCTGAGAGGGTCTTGGCCCAGGCCGAGCACGAATTACATGGTGCCCAGCTAAGCCTGCAGCCAGCTCCTCCACGTGCCCCTGCACGACTGCTGCTCCAAGGACTGCCCCCTGGCACTGCACCCCTCCTTCTGGAGCAGCATGTCCAGGCTCTGCTACGCGCTGCGGGACTCCCAGTGCAGCCCTGCTGCGCCATGGCCAGCCCCCGGCCAGACCGGGCCCTGGTCCAGTTGTCCAAGCCCCTTTCTGAGGCAGGTGAGAGGCGGGAATGGGGCTGAGGTGCTGGTTAGGGGAGACGCCCCAAACCGACCTGCACATTCTCCACAGAAGTCCGTGTCTTGGAGGAGCGGGCCCAGAATCTGGGCCTGGAGGGGGCCACGGTGTCCCTGGCCCAGGTGCCCCAGGCCCGAGCAGTGCGTGTGGTAGGGGGCATCCCCTCCATAGACCTCCTGTTGCTGGAGCTGTACCTGGAGAATGAGCGCCGCAGTGGTGGTGGGGCCCTGGAGGGCCTGCGCATTCTACCCAGGCATCTGGGCACTGTCGTCTCCTTCCAGCAGTGGAAAGGTGAGTGGGGCAGGATGGACCCAGCTGATCCCCCCTTTCCCACAGAAACCTGATGGGTTTTCTGTCTTCTCGCTTCCTCCAAGTGGCTGAACGGGTGCTGCAGCGGGACCACTGGCTACAGGGATCAAAGCTGAGCCTTGTCCCTCACTACAACATACTAGAGCCCGAGGAGCTTGCTGAGGACACCAGTGGAGGGGACCACCTGTCCAAGCTGGGGCCTGGGGCCACCAAACATGCTCTCCTGAAGGCTGGAGGGCTGGTGAGGGCACTGAAGGGTACAGAGACTGTGACAGTGGGCTCTAGAGAGACCCCAGGGCAATCGGAGGCCTCTCTGAGGACAGGTCCAGCGGGGTCTCTGGGACAGGCTGGGCCAGTCAGCTCAGAGACCAGGGGGTCTCTGGAGCAGGAGGGGCCCATGAGCCTGGGGACTGTGGGGTATCCAGAGAAGGCTGAGCTGGTGACCCTGGGGTCCATGGGGTCTCCTGCCCTGGGGGAGATCTCTATGGGGGAGCTAGGGCAGGAGGGCCTGGTGGAAATTGCCACAGGCTCACCAGGGCAGGAGGGGCTAGTGGGTCCAGTGGAGATCACTGTGGGGTCTCTGGAGAAGGCAGGGCCGGTGAGCCCGGGGCATGTGGGGCTGCCGGGACAGGCGGAGACAGTGCTGTCGATGGAGCCCGGGGCGATGCGCTTCCTGCAGCTCTATCATGAGGACCTTCTTGCTGGCCTGGGAGATGTCGCCGTCTTCCCACTTGAAGGAACAGATGTGACTGGCTTTCGGGTAAATGACTCCTCAGGATGCCTCACCTTTGGCCCCTTCCTCCCACTGGGGACTTTGAGTACCTTTCCTGTGCCCTAAACCTGCAAACTGCACCCCCCGCCCCCATGGTTCTGCAGCTCTGTGGAGCCCTGGCTCCATGCCAGGCAGCTGAAGAGTTCCTGCAGAGTCTGCTGGGCAGCATTAGTTGTCATGTGCTGAGCCTGAAGCACCCGGGCAGCGCGAGGTTTCTCCTGGGCCCAGAGGGGCAGCGCCTTCTTCAGGGGCTGGAGGCTCAGTTCCAGTGTGTCTTTGGGACAGAGCATCTGGCCAGGGCCACCCTGGACACAGACCCTGAAGAGGTAGAGATGGAGTCCTGCCCCTGCCCTTTCTTCTACCCCAGACCCCAGGGCCTCTACCCTTGCCCAGAGGCTGATTGTCCTGACATCCTCTCCCTACAGGTGGACCCCACTGAGGCCCTCCCGATCCTCCCTGGTGGTGCCCACACCCTGTGGCCCCCAAACAGTATAGGCAAAGACCGGGAGAACATGAGCCTGGGTATGGCTCCCTGGGAACCCTTAGCATATCTTGAGGCCCTTGCTTCACCTCCTGCTCTGCCCTGCTCTGTATTTCCACCTGTCTAGTGACCCTTCCCAGGCCCACCCTGTACCTGCTAAACTTGCTAGCTATCTTTCACCCATTCTGACTCCACCTGTCTTCAGTGACACCCTGGCTGGGCCCAACCCCTGACCCAGCGGCCTCTCCCTGCTCCCAGAGGAGATCCGAGAACTGCTGGCCACCCTGGAGGGCCTGGATGGGGAAGACTGGCTGCCTCTAGAGCTGGAGGAAGAGGAGCTTGAGGAACAGCCAAAGGAGGAGGCAACTCCAGGACACGAGGAGGGGAATCCTGTGGTTCCCAGCACTGGGGCACCTGGACGGCTGGAGGAGGAGGCCGCACTGCAGCTGGCCCTCCACCGGTCATTGGAGCCTCAAAGCCAGGTAGCTGAGCAGGAGGAGGCTTCTGCGCTACAGCGAGCCCTGGCCCTCTCCCTGCTGGAGCAGCCCCTGTCAGAGGTAGAAGAGCCTCCAGGTGGGGCGATTGGTTGTAGGGCCCAGCTGGTGGTGCACACAGCCTTTGAGCAGGACATAGATGAGCTGGACCGGGCACTAGAGGCTGCCTTGGAGGAACACCTCTGGGAAGAGACAGCGGGTCCTCAGAGCCACATGCTGCCTGCAGAGCTATATGCTCGCCTCGAGCGGTGCCATGGTGTGAGCATTGCCCTGCGTGGGGACTGTACCATCCTCCGTGGCTTTGGGACCCAACCCACCCGTGCGGCCCGCCACTTAGCTGCACTTCTGGCATGCCCCTGGGATCAGAGTTTGGCCTTTCCCTTGGAAGCTTCAGGCCCTACCTGTGAGTCTGCATCCTGGACTGGGGGAGGGTGGGGTGGGCCAGTTATCAGGAGCTAGTGCCCCAGACATGGCCCTGACCCCCTGTCTCCCCATGTGTCAGTGCCAGAGCAGGGCCTGAAGGAGCCCTTAAGCAGGCTGGAGCAACTGGCAGAGAGCACTAGGGAGTTCCAGGAGGTGGTGCAGGCCTTCTACGACACCTTGGACGCTGTCCGCAGCAAGATCCGCATTGTCCGGGTGAGTCTGTGCTCTGTTTCACTGGCCTCATGGCCTCCTGGGCTCTTGGCACCATTAGCACCTTACAAAGTCTGTGGGCTGTCACTCTTGCCTACATCAAGGTTGGCTCAGTGCAGGCAGGCTGGCAAACTGATGGTAGGGGTAGGAGGGCAGGCAGCACCAGGCCTCCCGAGCCCCCTTCCCTGCCCAGGGGATGTTCACGAAGTCAAGTAGGGGAGACAGGAGGGCAGAAGTTAGGGGGGGTTCCTAGAATCTGATAGGCCAGAGCGAGGGTCCCTGCTCTGCCAGTTACAGCCAGGTGACCAGGGACTGTGTGACCTTCTCCATGCCTCAGTTTCCTTCTGTAGAGCATGGGGCGGTGATGCCATCTCATGGCCATTGTGAGGAGTACTTATTCCACAAATGTGTACCATGTGCTGTTCTGGGGACTCTTCTGCCTCCAAAGGGGGCCACTTCATCAGGGAAAGGACCAGGACTTGCTGCAGCTCGGCAGCCTCATCCTGTATTCTTACTTGCTAAATGTGGCAACCCTGAGCATGAGTGTGTTTCAGAAAAGGCTGGGAATAATTGGTGGGGAGCCAGAGAGAAATTTCAGGATCCCCAGGAGCTACCAGCCTATCTGGGCAGCTGAAGGAAGAAGAGGCTGAGAAGGAGGGACAGGGGAGGCCAGGGAAGCATGAGCACATGGGGTTACAGGAGGCAACAGGGGGATGAAGAAGGGAAATGGGGTCCACAGCATCTGCACTGCCTGAAGGAAGGTCTGCGGGGAGATGGTCTGTTGGCTAGTTGGTGTGGGGTGGGGATGGAGAGTAAATAGGAGGTGTGGGCAGGGACAACAATGGAAATAAGCTGGTTACAGAAGGAGGGAGTGATGGGAGAGTAGCCAGAGGGGAGTGCAGGGTTGAAGACAGGTTTTCCACCTGGGAAGACTCAGTGTGCGCATAGCTGAAGTGAAGGAATTCACAGAGATGGCTGGGCACAGCCAAGTGAGAAGGAAGAGACAGTGGAGATCTGGGGTCACTGTGCTGGTGAGACTGGGCCGGGCACTCACAACTCTTGAGCTCAAAGTTGTGGGTGGGGCCAGCAGCATCATCCTCCACCTGGAGCTGGTCAGAAATGCAGAAAGAACTGCTGGTTTTCCCCAGACCTGGCCACCTACCACCAGTCACCTACCACCACCACCACCACCATCACTACCACTATCACCACCATCACCACCATCACCTTCACCATCACTATCACTACCACCACTGTCACCATCACTGCCACCCATCACCATCACCACCATCCACCACCACCACCGTCACCATCACTGCCACCCACCACCATCACTGCCACCTATCACCATCACCATCACCACCATCCACCACCATCACCTTCACTATCACTGCCACCCACCACAATCACCATTATCACTGTCACCATCACCACCATCACCATCATCACCTTCACCACCATGACCATCATACCTTCACCATTGCCACCCACCATTATCACCACTATCACCATCACCATCACCACCACGACCACCGTCGTCATCATTACCATCACCATCACCACACATCATCATCATCACCTTCACCATTCACCACCACCTTTACCAATCACCATCATCACCATCACCATTACCTCCCATCACCATCATTACTCACCACCATCACCATCAACTTCACCATCACCATCCAGATGCACTGTGCTTGTATCCTGCTGGTTTTGTTAATTACATGCACTTGGTTCTCCTAGTGAGCACCTTTATGACTTTAGATGGTAACACTTGAATCTTTTTTTTCCCACTAAACAACTTTAGAGACTGCTTCTTGCCTTCATGCATAGAAGATGAGGAGAATGGGCCTCCCTTCTCTCTTGCTTGCTCCTTCCTCTTCCATCTCATGGTTTGGTCAGTTACATTATTTTATTTATTTATTTATTTTTGAGACATGGTCTCACTCTGTTGCTGGGTAGAGGACAGTGGTGTGATCATAGCTCACTGCAACCCCAAGCTCCTGGGCTCAAGCGATCCTTCTGCCTCAGCATCCTGAGTAGCTGGGACTATAGGTGCACACCACCATGCCCAGCTAATTTTTCTGTTTTTTGGTAGAGATGAGGTCTTGCTCTGACTCAAGGTGGTCTCAAACTCTT
>CM052438.1:20529658-20610946 GCA_028533085.1 Varecia variegata
GTCTCAAACTCTTGGCTTCAATCCTCCCACCTTGGCCTCACAAAGTGGTAGGATTATTGGCATGCGCCACCACGCCCAGCTAATTGAAACTCTTTTTATTATGTGGTCAAAGTTTACAGACAAATTTCACATTGTATTCTGTAACTATCATGAAGCCTCCATGCTTGGGCCATAGGTTGATAGATGCACTATGATAATGAAAAAATATCTATCATTGAACCATAGAGAAGGAAATGAAGTCCTAGTTATTAAAACTGTGTTGCATGAAAGAGAATGTTCTAGGATTCAAGGTCTAATAGCTTCTCTTTTTTTGACTTACTTGATTTTTTCTGGGTCATGCTAGATTGTTGGGTTACTCTTTGTGCCCTGTCACCCTCTTTCATGATTCTTGTGTTCAGTGGGAGTATCACCTTGAGTGGGTAGTGAACATCTTTGACTTTTAAGTTTATGGTGCCTTTTACAATTAGAGGTATTTTGCAACTATAATTTGATATTAGTGTTAACTTTCCATGTTCTTACATGTCCTAATAAGTTCTTATTTGTCCTCATTCACTCTTCATTAATGGGTTGACTGGATATAGTGTTCAGGTTCAAAATATGTTTTCCCTCAGATGTTTGTTTTTATTTTTATTTTTTTAATTTTTTAATTTTTATTTTTTTTGAGACAGAGTCTCACTCTGTTGCCCTGGCTAGAGTGCCGTGGCATCAGCCTAGCTCACAGCAACCTCAAACTCCTGGGCTTAAGTGATCCTACTGCCTCAGCCTCCCGAGTAGCTGGGACTACAGGCATGCGCCACCATGCCCAGCTAATTTTTGCTATATGTATTTTTAGCTGTCTATATAAGTTCTTTCTATTTTTAGTAGAGACGGGGTCTCGCTCTTGCTCAGGCTGGTCTCGAACTCCTGAGCTCAAACGATCCGCCCGCCTTAGCCTCCCAGAGCGCTAAGATTACAGGCATGAGCCACTGCGCCCGGCCTTCCCTCAGATATTTGAAAGCTGCTCTTTTTTTTACTTCTTAAAAATTTTTTTCTTGGAAAGTTAAAAAAAACTCCTTCCTGGTTTCTTAGCATCTGGTATTGGTAGTGAGAAACCTAATGTAAGAATGTGAGATTTTCCCCCCATTTGTATATTGATCTTGTGTGTGTGTGTGTGTGTGTGTGCACGCACTCTTGTAGGGTTTTCTTCCACCTTGAAGGTTGAGGTTTCCTGGCAGGTAGGTAAGTGCCAGGGGTGTGTCTTTTCCCATTGTCCTTCTTGGTATTTTATGGATCCTCTCCATGTGAAGATCTTCCTCCAGCTCAGGGAAACTGCCTTCCCTTGTGTGTTCCCGTGCTTTGGCATCCTGTGGAGCTCCTGCTATGAGCAAAGACCTCAGGCTCCCTCACCTGCTCTCTCAGGGTTCCCTTCTCTCTTTAGCTTTGCACTCGGCCTCAGTTCCTTAACTCCATGTAGACCCAATAGCTGGGTTTTTAGCTTTAACCATTTCATTATTTGGCTCACTCAGCAGTCCCATTCTTCATGTAAGAACTCTCTTATTTTCAGACTTTTTCTTTTTTCATAGCACGTAGTCTTATTTAATCGATATCATATTTTTTTGCATCACTCTGAAGAGACTAGAATTTCTTTAAAAGCTTTTCCCAGGACTGATTGTCCGGTTGGTCACCTGAGGCCTTCTCTCCCATCTGAGCCTTCCAACACTGAGAGGTCCATGGGCATCTCTTGTGTTGGAAGTAGAGTCCTGTGGGCAGTGTAGGCACCTGGCCCAGCTTTTTCCTGCAGAGGCCTGGCTTGGGGTGTGTGGGTGGGTCTGCCCACCTGCAGGCCTCCATGGAGGGCTCAGACATCTCTGGGGGGACTCAGGCCTCTCTGGAATCCTTCTATGTTACTTGCCCCATGGACGTGCTGGGCAGAGCATGATGGGAGCTGCTAGGTCTTCTCCAAACCCTGAACTCCACCGGAGGAGGGCTCTAGATTGCAGGGCTCAACTCTGCTCTGGGTCAGTCCAGGGGCACAGGGATGGCCTCTCAATTGCCTGTTCCTGACCGCGTCCCCCTGGGCAGGTGGAGCGTGTGTTGCACCTACTGCTGCAGCAGCAGTATGAGCTACACCGGGAGCGCCTGCTGCAGCGCTGTGACCGGCACCCGGTGGAGCAAGTCCTGTATCACGGCACAACAGCGCTGGCCGTGCCTGAGATCTGCGCACATGGCTTCAACCGCAGCTTCTGCGGCCGCAACGGTCAGGCCTGGGCCGGGCAGGGGCGGGGGCTCTGCCCACTCCTATGACTCTGACCTCCACCCGTCCTGCCCCGCAGGCACGCTCTATGGGCAGGGTGTGTACTTCGCCAAGCGCGCCTCCTTGTCGGTGCAGGACCAATACTCACCCCCCAACGCTGACGGCCACAAGGCGGTATTCGTAGCAAGGGTGCTGACAGGAGACTATGGGCAGGGCTACCGCGGTCTGCGGGCGCCCCCGCTGCGGGCCTCTGGCCACGTCCTCCGGCGCTACGACAGCGCCGTGGACTGCCTCGACCAGCCCAGCATCTTCGTCATCTTTCACGACACCCAGGCGCTGCCCACCCATCTCATCACCTGCGAGCACATGCCCCGGGCTTCCCCAGAGGACCCCTCTCGTCTCTTGGGCCACTCCCCGGCCACCTGACCAAAGAGGCCACCCTCTGGCGTCCTGCTCCCCAGGTTCCTCACTCCTCACTGCCCTCCTTCCTCTGGGGACGCCCCTGCCTCTTGCTGCGTGGGGCCAGGTCGGGGGCAAGGCGACAGCAGCGGACGAGGAGGGCGGCGGCGGTCCTGTCTTGCCGACCCAACCACCAGGGGTCAGCAGAGCCCAGAGCCCCGTCCGCCACCACCCGTCCTGGCCACACCTTGCACGAGCGGGGCTCTGTTGTTTGAATAAACGTTTAGGTGAAGCCAGGCGTAGTGCCTCTGGAGCTCTGGGAAAGACCTGTTTGGGGACTGGGGGACCTCGTCGTGACAGGGGAGGGGTCGGCTGCCCCGCGAGGCGGCCCGGGGTAGCCGACCACGGGTGCGGGGCGTGGCCGAGCGCGCACCCGTGCGACCCCACGCCGTCCTGGTGTCACGCACGCTCGTCCCAACAACGTCTCCTTGCCTACCCGCCCGCTCTGTAAGCTCGGAGAGCAGGCTGCACCGGCAAAGTGTGAGCACGCGGGGGTCGCACCCGCCGGCGACCAGATCTCGTGGGCATAGCTCACTTGCTCTCTGCGGGGCCGGGGCGGGGCTCGGGCTAGGACTCGCCCCGCCTGCGCCGCCTCCGCGGCTCCCGGGTCCTAGCAGTTTGGCTGCGCCGCCGAACTGAGGAGAGTGGAACCATCAGGAACGTAAGAGCTAGGGCTGGGATGGAGAGGCGCACAACGTGCGGGAGCCGTAGAGTCTGGGTGGGGGCTCCGGCCGCAGGCGACCCGGAACTAGAGGCTACGCTGCGGCCGATCCTGCCCTCCTTCTCGAGGGCAGCACCTCCCTGCGCGCCCGAGACTGCGGAACTGGACGGGCGGTGCCCCGGGTGTGGGCAGGGAGGCTGCTGGGGAGGCGCGGCTGGCCCCCGGGCTGCGGACTGGGCGCTGGAGCGGACGCGGCCCTTGGAGCAGCCGGTGGGGGGCGGGGGATGGCCCCCTGCTCGGTGCCCGCTGACTCCTCCCTAGCCCTTGGCCTGAGGGCGGAGGCACAGAGCCCACATTGTGCCCCCACACCAGCCCGCCCCCACCTAGACAGAACCCCATTCACCTCCCACACGCCAGTGCTCTGGGGGACGGGGAGCTGGGGCGTGAGTACGCGTGGGTATGCGTGCGCTCTGGTTGCGCCCGCGGTGCCGGCGTACACGACACGCAGGGTGGGGTGCAGGAGCGGCGACCCGGGCTCCCTCCCGGCCTTGCCGCAGCCGAGCTTCCACGGCCCACGCCGCTGCGGCTCCAGCTATTTATAGGCTGCCACTGCGGAGACCGCGGTGGGGCCGCGCGGGGCTGAGGTGCGGTGGGGTGATGGAGAGTCCTAGAGACCGAGACAGCTTGGAGATAGAGGCTCAGTGTCGGGGGTGGGGGTTGGGTGTCCTTCCCTGATGCCCCAGTGAGGGCAGGGGCAGTGATCAGCGTTTGTTGATGGCCTCACTTGCCTGCTGATTCCAGGATTCAAGGAGAGGGAGCCCAGGTTTGGGAAGGAGGGAAGGGAGGCCGGTGTGTGGGTGACGATGGGTGACTATAATCACCCTGCTCCTGTGTGACAGGGTGGAGAGTGGAGTCAGTGCTGTGGATGGGGTGAGCCCCTGGGTATCAGGGTACAGGGGTCTGGGTTTGGGTAACTAATAGTGGCAGTCAATGCTTGCGAGTCAGGGTGGGAAGGGTGGTCACTGTCTTGCTGATAAACTAGAGGGGTGAGGTTAGTGTCTCCGGAGTTGTCACCATGTGGGTATCTGAGAGACGGGTTGGAGGAAGGAGGGTTGTCAACATCTAGGTTGACCGTGTATGGTCCGTATGTGGATGAGGCAGAGCATAGGAGAACCGTGGGTGTCAGTGTGCAGATGATAGGGTGGATGGAATGGTGTCAGTGTCTAGGTGAGGAAGGTGGTCGGTCAGCGCGTACCATCTGCTCCATCCACTGGTAGAGGTGTGACTCTTCCTGCCCCGGCTCCAGGAGGCATGTCGGGTGAGGACTCCGAGGTGCGGGCAGTGGCTGAAGATGTCTCCAATGGAAGCAGTGGCTCGCCCAGTCCTGGGGACACACTGCCCTGGAACCTTGGGAAAACACAGCGGAGCCGGCGAAGCGGGGGTGGCGCTGGGAGCAACGGAAGTGTCCTGGACCCTGCTGAGCGGGCAGTCATTCGCATCGCAGGTAACACCAACGGGGCAACTCTTCAGCACACCTTGTTGTTTGGGCACACTTTGTGTGCTGTATGCAGGTGCTGGGATTGGGTGAGAAGTTTGCTGAGATCTGTGGATCAGGGAGGGCTCCTGCAGTCCCAGGTTAAGTGCAGATAACACAGTGCCACCTGCTGGCCCCACCTGGGAAGCTGCAGTGGCCTGAGGTTGGGGCTCCTTGCTGCAGTAGCACCATCACTGGCTTCATGACAAGGGTCCAGTGCCCAGAAGCCCCTGGTCTTGGCTGCCACCAATGGGGGCAGGTGGGAGTGTATACGAGTAAGACAGGAGGGGGTGCCTGTTTGTCCAGAGCCCTAGCCCCTCCCCGAGCCAGGGTCTGGCCTTGCCCTCCAGTAGCTGCCAGTGTGGGGAAGAGGATGGGAAAGACACAGTAAGAGGCCCTAGGGAAGGGGTGGGCAGCTGGACGGTGGCCCCTCCCTGTAGGAAGTGGGTGACCTAGGGCTGGGGGCCACTTGGCCGGATGTACTGGGAAAGGGAGGAGCCAGTGGAGGGTCTCTAGACTTCTTTGCAGTACTGCCCTAGTCCACCACTAGGACCCCTAGGGGGATCAGGAGGCACCTGGGTGAGGGGGGTACTGCAGGAGGATGGGAGAGTGGACTGAGACTTGTCTGGAGAGGGCTGGGAGGCCATGTGCTGAGCCTGAGGAGCTCGGTTGGTGGGAGCACAAATGTGGCTTGTGGAAGTGGAGAGGGTGGAGAGGCTTGTGGAAGAAAAGAGTGCAGGAAGCTCTGTCACCACCCTGCACCTGGCCCCTGGGGCCGGTGTAGGCAGTGCATGCCTTTCTGGGCTTTTCATATCACATACGGATTTTAATGAATGAGGTCATCTTTTTCCCACTTGAAAGGGTCAGGAATGTTCTTTCTCAGCCCTGACCTTCTTCAGCATCACCTTTAAAGATGTGGGGGCAGGGTGAGTGCTGGGCATACCAGCAACCCCTGCTGCTGCCCGAAGTGGTCTTGGGCCATGTCTCTGTGCCATGATCTTCTTAGGACTGATTCCTAGAAGTGAGACTCTCAGTCACAGGGCATGCAGCGTTTAAGGTTAGAGAGGTATTGCCAGGGGTGTTCTCGAAAGGAGGACATTTGTCATTGCTGGGAGAAAGGGCTTTGCTAGTCTGATGGGTGGAAAATAATTCTTTTGTTGTTTTTAATTATTTTTTAGAAATTTTTGCAGAATTGTTTGAAAGTTAGGTGCAGACATCATCAGGTTTTATTCTTTTGTGTTTTTCAAGAGATGGGGTCTCATTATATTTCCAAGGCTGGACTCCTGGACTCAAGGGTTGCTCCTGCCTCAGCCTTTCCCGTGGCTGGGACAGGTGTGCCACTATGCCCAGCTATATTTTTCTTTTATCACTATTTTTTTTCGTTGTGTAAATTGACTATTCCAGTTTTATGTGTAGTTAGTTTTTTCTTGTGTTTTAATAGCTATTTATATACGTAAGATTCCAACTCTGTCTATCTGCAATGTTGCAGTGGGAGAATTCCAGCCCAGGCGAAGGAGCAAGGGAGGGAGGAGGGCAGGGGCGCGCCTGGGGCGGCCAGGTGAGGTCGCTGCCTTGGCTGGGAGCCGGGCCCGTGAGGGCCGACGGGGCAGGGGGCCGCCTCGGGGCGAGGGCCCAGGCGAAGGATTCGGGCCGTCGGCGGGCCGTGACTGGGTCGGGTGCGGAGCTGGAAGGGTTGTGCGCCCCCCGGGACGCGTGTGAGACCGACTCTCGGAGCCCGCTGGGTCGGCCCTGGCCAAGCCAACGCGGGGAGGCGCTCAGCTGCCCGACTGCCTAGCCGCAGCTCCCCTGGGCCCGGTCCTCCGCCCCGCCCCGCCCGTGGGGCATCCTGGGTGCGGGGGCGGGGCGGGAGCGGCCTCTTTAAGCGGCCCGCGCGGCCGCAGGGACAGAACGGCCGCCGAGGGTTGAGGCTCCCTCAGCGCCAAGCCCGCGTCTGCCGGCATGGCCGCCCTGCTGACGCCCGGCCAGCCGCCCGACGAGCAGGACTTCATCCAGGCCTATGAGGAGGTGCGGGAGAAATACAAAGGTACGGCGCCCCTCACCCCGTTCTGGCCGCGCTGCCGTCTGGCCCGGCTGCTCCAGGTTGGCCAGCCTGACAACCCGGCCGCTGACCACCTTAGCCACAGTGGCCGTCCAGATGGCCGTCCAGCCAGAGCCCGGCCACCCTGTTGGCCTGCCAGCCTTGTTCGTCCCCTGCCCCCAGTGCCCAGGGAAGGGGCGGGCACGCTGGGCTGAGCCCCCGCGGCCATGCCCTTAATAGGGCATCCTGAGGCATGCATGAGTGGGTGGGGTGGGCTGCTGCGTGGGTGGGTGCACCGAGGGCTTGTCAGTCCCCCAGTCAGGTCGGTGGCCAGTGTGCGTGCCTAGCAGACACGTGTGTCAAGGCTGAGCCATCCCCTGCCCCTCCTCTGGGGCGAGTCCCCGTGGGGCAAGGGTGGCTGGGGCTGCCTGGCAATGGGTTGCATAGTTGTCGCCTCTCCTCACCTCCTCAAACTGGCTTGGGCCTGGGCTGCCACCTTTCTTTGGCAGGGACTCCTGTGGCACCCCTTCTCTGTCCCCTGGGGGGCAGCTGTGGGCTGGGGAAGTCAGAGCAACCCCTCCGTCTTCTCTAGAAGAACATCAGAGTGGCCTGTCCACCCACTCTGTGGCTTTGACAGACCCCCATGTCCTGCTCCTCGCCTGCCCGGAGCCCCTGGACCTGCCCAAGCCCTCATTGCTCTTGCCACTCTTGCAGCCCAGCTGCCTGGCTTGGGCTTGGGTCTCTGGGCTCTGAGCAGGCATGGACACAGCCCTGGCTCCCAGCCCACAGAGGCTTAGAGGCCTGGGATTGAGCTGCTGGGGAGGGTCAGGGTGGGGGCCTTGGGCAGTGCCGACCACAGCAGGTTCCAGCTTCATGCGGCTGGTTTTGCTGGCTCTGCCCCCAAGGGCAGCTCAGGGAGAGAGGTCCTGCTGGGGCTCTGGCCGGGGCCCTGTGGTGCTGCTCTCCACTGTGTCCTTGCCCAGGCAGGATAGTTTTCACTATGCCTTGAATTCATCTCTTCCAGGTGTACCCCATGACCAGCTTTTCTGGGCAGGGTGGTTGTACTGCTGTGGTCCTCTTTGCTGGCCAGCCTGTTTGCATGTGTGACCAGTACACCTGGGCCAGGGGAGATGCTCCTGTGAGAGTGGCTCCTAAGTCTGACCACTGCACCCCAGGGAGGCCTTGGGAGGCCTACCTGTTGCTCATGGTCTGCATAGCTGGCCCTGTCTTGGGGAGGTCCACCTGGACAGGTGCAGGGTAGGGGAGCAGCTGCCTCCCTGGGTCACAGTCTTCCTGGCAAACCCCAGGAGAGGACTGTTTATGAACTGGCCACTCTGTTTAAAGTGGGGATACCTATGCAGAGTAGTGTTTCCTTCTGGAACTCTCCTTGGTCTGGTCAGGTCTCTGGGCTGTGTGTGGTGCCAGAGTCCATCCTGGCCCAAGGGGCTTTATTTGCTCTACTTCTGGGGTGGGGACCTACTTCCAACTTGTCCAGGAGTGGGGCCTGACAGATCCCATCTTGGTGCCCTCCCGCCCAGTTCCTGCGTGTGGGTGCTGGGGTGCCTACCTGAGGGGGGATTGTCGTGTGGTGGTGCAGCTGCCTGCGTGTGTATGGCACTGGCCTGAAAGTCACTAAGCAGAAAAGCATGTGCCGAGGTTCCTTAAGCAGGACTGAGGTAAAGAGAGCATGTGGGACATACTAGCTGCCTGAGCTCCTCAGCTCCTGGCTCAGACAAGGAGGTGGGGGAGGGGCTGAGCTGGTACGTGTGGCTAGGAGGCTGAGCAGTGGCCTAGGGAAGGCCAGAGGTGGCCCCGTGTGCCCTGCACCTCTTCCAGGCATGGTCTCTGTGAGCCCCTTGGACGCCAGAGAGGGAAGAGGGAAGGACATGATGCCTGCTGTTGGCCAGTGACTGCCTGAGAAGTAGTACCTGAGTCACCTCCATTGTGAGCAGTTGGAGAAGGGATAGGGGAGTACCGCTCTCCTGGGCCCAGCTCAGCACTGGCCCACGCTGAGGAGGGCAGCAAGGCCCAGACCTGCACCCAGGGACCGCTGCCCAGCCTGTCGCTGAGCTGAGGAAGGTTCTGGCTTCTGCCTCCTGGCCTCCTCCCTGCTCTCCCTCAGAGGCATCACCTCCCCTGTCTGACCCTTACCCCAGTGACCTTCACCCCTCCAGCATCTCAGGCCCTACCCTGGACATGTCATTCCCTGGCTTTCCTCGTGGAAATTCCCAGTCTTCCCTGTGCAGTTGGTCAGTCATGCTCCTCCCAGAATATTTTCAACTTCCTGTCTGCCCAAGCCCCTCACCCCTCCCCATCCACCCTGCCTTCTCTCCAGGGCAGATTCCTCTGGGGCTGAGGCCTTTGGGGCCTGTGGTGGGAGAGCTCTGGTTGCCCCATGGGAGGAGGCCTGCTATGCCAGGGGCTGTGGGCTGGTGACTTGCAGCCAGCTAGCCTAGCAGCAAAGGGGTCCTGACCCCCTCAAGCGTGGCCTGTGATAGCTCGCTGAGGCTGAGTCACTCTGCTATAGGGTGGCTCATAGGAGCCTGGAGAGGCCTGTGTTCGGGTGCAGGAGGGCAGGAAGGGGTTTAGGGGAGAGTTGAAGTGATGTGGGTGACTGGAGGGGAGGATATTTGGTGACAGAGGAGCAGCCTGAACCCCAAGCAGTACTGTACACACAGCAGGCAGGGCCTGTCCTTGGGGTCAGGGCATAAGGTGCAGGGCAGGGAATGGGAAATGGGGCCAGCCAGGGGGCCTGGGCAGCCAGGGGTAGAGACTTTAAGCTTGTCTTGTCAGGGATGGGACTGGGGTGGAAACAGAGTCAGTGTGGATTCGAGGATAGGGCTTGGGAATGGCTGACCAGGCTGATGAGATGGTCTTGGAAGGGCTAGTAGGTGTGAGAGGGGCGGGCAGGGGTGAGTGCTGTTGGTGAGTGGGTGGGGTTGATCCCTGAAGAATGCACCCACCTGGGAGACGTCCATTGGTCTGGGGAAAAGGTGGGACTGGAGAGGGGCCAGGAGGAGCATCGGTGTATCCATGGGGCATGTGCCAGGTGTGTGGCCTATGCTTTCTTTAAGACCCTCGCAGGCCCTGGGCCTACCCAGTGCTGTTGTACCTGGTCCCTCCTCATGTGTCCCCACTCTCTCCCATCCTGGCCTCTGAGCTTGGGTTTATGTCTGTCTCTGGCACTGGCCCCAGCCCCTCGGCCAGCATTTGCAGGGTGTTTGCATGGGTGAGTGGGTTAGGGTGTGGGGTATCATCTGCAGTGGCTGGAGCTCAGTTGGCAGAAGCAGAGGCTAGCAGTTATTTGGGCCTCTTTGGAGAGAGTTTTTGGTCTGCATTTACTGTCAAAAGTAAAATATGCTAAAAAAAAAAAAATCAAGCACTGTAGAAGTACATGAAAAATGGTGAGAGTACATCTCTGGCCCCCAGTCTTACTGGCTGGGATGACCACTATGTGCATGCGTGAAAGAGGGAGAGAGAGAATGCAGAGATGTGGCCTGTCTTTACAGTGAGCTCAGATGGTGATTTCCTCTGGAGCCACTGGCTTTCCATGTCAGCACAGATTAGGTCAGCCTCATGCTGAGTATCACTATTTTTTAATAGCAGCTTTATTGAGATGTAATTCATATGCCCTACAATTCACCCATTTGAAGTGTACAGTTCATTGGTTTTTGCTATATTCGGAGTTGTGTAGCCATCACCACCATCAATTCCAGAATATTTTTGTCACCCAGTCCCTGGCAACACTGATCTACTTTCAGTCTTTATGGATTTGCCTGTGTTGGACATTTCATATGCATGGAATCATACATGACTTCCTTTGCTAAGCATACTGCTTTCAAGGTTCATCGTGGTATAGTGTCCATCAGTACTGCTTTCCTTTTTATGGTAGAATAATATTCCATGGTGTGGATATACCAACTTTTGTTTATGCATTTGTTAGTTGGTGGATATTTGGATTATTTCTGCCATTTGGCTGTTAGGAATCATGCTACTATGAACATTTGCATGTAAGTTTTTGTGTGGATGTATTTTTTTAATTTCTCTTGGGTAGAAACCTAGGAGTGGAAATTCTGGGCCATGTGGTAATTCTATATTTAACCATTTGAAGAACTGCCAGATTGTTTTTCAAAGTAGCTGCACCATTCTACATTCCCAACAGTAATATGTGAAGTTTCCAATTTCTTCACATCCTCACCCATACTTGTTATTATCTGACTTTTTTATAGACATCCAATCCTAGTGGATGTGAAGTGGTATCTCATTGTGATTTTGATTTGCATGTCCTGATGGCTAATGATATTGAGCATTTTTTCATGTGATTATTGGTCACTTATATATCTTCTTTAGAGAAATGTCTATTCAAATCCTTTGTTCACCTGTAATCCTAGCACTCTGGGAGGCCGAGGCGGGTGGATCATTTGAGCTCAGGAGTTCGAGACCAACCTAAGCAAGAGCGAGACCCCGTCTCTGCTAAAAATAGAAATTATATGGACAACTAAAAAAAAAAAATATATATATATACACACATATATATATATATATATATATATATACACACACAGAAAAAATTAGCCGGGCATGGTGGCGCATGCCTGTAGTCCCAGCAACTTGGGAGGCTGAGGCAGTAGGGTTGCTTGAGCCCAGGAGTTTGAGGTTGCTGTGAGCTAGGCTGACGCCATGGCACTCTAGCCTGGGCAACAGAGTGAGACTCTGTCTCAAAAAAAAAAAAAAAATCCTTTGTTCATTTTACAATTGGGGTTTTGTATTGTTATTATTAAGTTATAAGTGTTCTTTATATACAAATCCCTTAACAGATATATGATTTGTAAAAATTTTCTCTGATTCTATGGGTGCCTTTGATGGTGACCTTTGAAGCACATACTTTTAATTATTATGAGTCCGGTTTATCTATGTTTTTTTTTGGTTGCTTTTGGTGTCATATCTAAGAAACCATTGCCTCATCCAAAGTCACGAAGATTTATGCCAGTGTTCTCTGCTAAGAGTACTATAGTTTTAGCTTTTACATTGAGGTTTTTTTTTTTTTTTTTTTTGAGACTGAGTCTTGCTCTGTTACCCAGGCTAGAGTGCTGGGTGTCAGCCTAGCTCACAGCAACCTCAAACTCTGGGCTCAAATGATCCTCCTGCCTCAGCCTCCCGAGTAGCTGGGACTACAGCCCCAAGCCACCAAGCCCGACTATTTTTTTTTTTTCTGTTTTTAGTTGCCCAGCTAATTTTTTTCTATTTCTAGTAGAGACAGGGTCTTGCTCTTGCTAAGGCTGGTCTCAAACTCCTGACCTCAAGCTATCCTTCCACCTCAGCCTCCCATAGTGCTAGGATTACAAGCGTGAGCCACCTCACCCGGCCTTTTGTTTTATTTTGAATGAATTTTGTGTATTGCATGAGGTAAGGGTCCAAATTCATTCTTGTGCATGTAGCTATCCAGTTGTCCTAGCACCATTTGTGGAAAAGATTATTCTTTTCCCATTGAATGGTCTTGGCAGCTTCATGCTTTTTAATGCCTACAAAATACTCCATTATATGGGAGTACCACAGTTCATTTACTCAATCCTTTAGATGTCCTTTAGATAGACATTTATCATTAGAAAAGATTGTGTTTCTAAATCGCTCTGCAGTACAGATGAGCCTGGCAGATATGAGGCTGACATGCTCCTTTTGCTTGCTCATCTGATTGATGAAAAATTCTAATTTGTTTTAATTTGCATTCTTTGAGTGTTAATTAAGGTGAGCATTTCATAGTTATTGACCATTTGCATTTTTATGAGTTGCTTGTTCAAAAGCATTGTTCAATTGTCTATAAGGTGTTTTATTTCTTTTTGACTTATAAGACCTCTTTACATATTATACATATTGACTTCCTTATATATTAATATCTTTTCAAATTTTTGGCTCAGTTTGTTACTTTTTAAGTAAATTAAAAAAAAACTTTCTCTCTCTCTTTTTAAGAGATGGAGTCTCACTATGTTGCCCAGGCTGGACTTCAACTCTTGGGTTCAAGCAATCCTCCAACTTCAGCCTCCTGAGTAGCTGGGACTACAGGAGTGTGCCACTGTGCCTGGCTTTAAATATACTTTTTACTGAATTATGACATTTTTACAGAAAAGTGTACAAATTGCACATAGGAATCCTTTATATCTAAGGGTTCTGCATCTTAGGATTCTACCAACTGCAGATTGAAAATATTTGGGGGGAATAAAAACCAATGAGAAATAATAATAAATAATAATACATAATAATAATACATAATAATAATAATAATACATAATAATAAATAATAATAAATAATAATAAAAAAAACAATACAGTATAACAACTATTTACACAGCATTTACATCGTATTAGGTGTTATATGTAATCTAGAGATGATTTGAAGTATGTGGGAAGATGTGCATAGGTTGTATGCAAATACTAAGCCATTTTATATCAGAGACTTGAGCATCCATGGATTTCGGTATCCTCAGGGGTCCTGGAACTGACCCCTTGCTGATACTGAAGGATAACCGTATACCACTTAAATTTCAAAGTTGCCTTGTAATCAGCACCTGGGTCACGGAACAGAGCTTTTTTAACTCCTTAAAAGCTCCCTGTGTCCCCAGTTGACCCTGTCCTGACATTTCACAACATGGATTAGTTTTGGTTTAATTCTATGTTGTCTTGAGCCAAATCAAGTTTTAAAATTCACTGTCTCCTGTTTTATGACCCTTGGATTTTATGTTGTGCTTAGGATGGCCTTTTATAAAAACATCTGCTGACAGTTTCTTCCAATACTGGTACATTTTAAAAAATATCTTCATCTTTAATCAATGTGAAATTTGTTTGGGGCTGAGGTATGCAGGAGACTGTGGGTATCATGCTCTCAGGGTCTGGATGTGGGTTTGTGGGCAACAAGGATTTTAAACATCTCCCCTCCCACCAACTCAGCTTCCCAAGGGCAGGGTCCATTTTCTGCTGCACCTCTTTGGCCCTGAGCCAGACCTTGCCCTGTCATGTGGCAGGTGTGGCTTGAAACAAGTGGATGGGTGGTGGGGACAGTTGGACTCCGAGCTGGAACCTGCAAGAATCATGGCCTGGCACCTCCAGAGGAGCTGCCGAGGAGAGACCCCAGTGGCAGCAATGGATATGGAGAGCAGCCTGGGGTGGAGGTGATGTGTCTGCAACAGGGAAGGCAGAAGAGCAGGAGTTTAGCTTTGGGCATATAAAATTAGAGATGGCTGTGAGATAGGAATGCATGTGCAGATGCCAAGATGCCAGGACATCTGACTGAGCTAGGGGAGACCAGGCTGGGGGACAGTGGTTCGGGCCCTCACTAGAGAAGGCCATGGACCTGAGCTCTGAGGCCCGAGTCCTCCAGAGTCTAGTGACTGGTAGGCCAAGGCTGTGAGGGAGCAGAGCAGTGGGCTGGGGCGGCGCAGGGTCCTGGTAGTGCAGAGAAGGAAGCAGGGCATGAAGAAGCAGGGAAGGGCCACCTGGGACAGGTTCTTGAGAGCAGGGTGAGGCCTGAACAGTGCTGGAGACCAGGTGATGAGGTGCATGGGAGACCTCAACAAGACTGCTTGGGGTATGGTAAGATTAGAGGTGGGAGGCCGTGGTGGCTTGAGCAGCGTGGGAGGGAGGATGCTCTCCAGGATGGAGCAGTGACATGGAGGCTGTGCTGCCTGCAGAGCACAGCCTTGTCAGAGCACTGGCCTGAGGTCCCTGGGGAAAGGGCCAAGCCGAGTACTGGGTGATCTTTCTCATTTACCCAGCCACACCTGTCGGGGGGCCAGTTATGATCGCTGCTTGTCACTGAGGGCCTAGTGGTTCAGATGTGAGGGGTGATTTTCCCAGCATTGAGCTGTTGGTCCCTAGCAGGATGGGAAGATGCGGACAGTATGCCCTGTGGCCCAAAGGGAGCTGGCAGCAGAGGGGCCAGCCAGTGGCAGGCATCTTGAGAAGGGACTCAAGGCTGGGTGTGGTGGCTCACGCCTGTAATCCTAGCAGTCTGGGAGGCTGAGGCAGGCGGATAGTTTGAGCTCAGGAGTTCGAGACCAGCCTGAGCAAGAGCGAGACCCCGTCTCTACCAAAAAAATAGAAAGAAATTATCTGGACAACTAAAAATATGTAGAAAAAATTAGCTGGGCATGGTGACGCATGCCTGTAGTCCCAGCTACTCAGGAGGCTGAGGCAGAAGGATTGCTTGAGCCCAGGAGTTTGAGGTTGCTGTGAGCTAGGCTGACGCCACAGCACTCTAGGCCGGGCAACAGAGTGAGACTCTGTCTCAAAAAAAAAAAAAAAGACAAAAGAGAAGGGACTCAAGGAGGCTGGGGAGGGGTGATGCTGGTAGGGGGCCAGGTGCCCAGATCTGCCATGGATGGCAGCAAAGGGTGATGCCCACAGACCCACGGTAGGCAGGGAGACGCAGGGCCTGGAGAGGTCAGCGACTCAAGAGGGGCATGGGCCAGGTTATCTGTAGGGTGGTGGCCTAGGGCAATGGCAGACCAGGTAGAAGGGGAGTCAGGAACTCCCTCTCAGATGGTAGAAGGAAGGTGTCAGCTTGGAAGACTGGTGATCCCTATAAGATTTGGGACCCAAGCATGCGGGTTCTGCTCCCGTCCTCCCTTCCCTTTCTTCCTCTACTCTGTTGGGGTTTGGGTCATGGTTTAGCTGCAGAAGGGTCCTCCCAGCTGAGTGGTCAGCTCTTGGCAGGAACCTTTTTTGCTTCTTCCCTGAGGCAGAGGAAACTCGGGCCCAGGATGGGGGTCACTCTGCTGTCCTATCTGGTTCCAGGAGTGGGGGCAGACCCAGGGCCAGTGCTATAGGAAAGGAAGGCCCCAGAGTGGGCCTTGGGTGATCTGAGTCTGGGAGATCTTGGGCAGGCGAGTGTGTCAGGTGGGCTGGAGCAGTACCCAGGACAGTGAGGTAGGGAAGGCCCTCTACAGGAGGCACACCAGGGCAGGGGTTGGGGGGCTGGATGCGCAGTTTTACAGGGTGCAGGTGTGAGGTAGCTGGTAGGAAGCAGAGAGAGGTGTCCACAGTAGGCTTCTCTAGGTGTGACTTTAATGATCTTTATTCTACTCTTCTTTTGTTTTCCAAATGAGTATGCATTTTGACTTTTTGAAAATACATCTTTTTTTTCTTTCTTATTAAATGAATGGCTACATGGGAAACTAGTAGAACAGGCACAGTATAAGCCTTAAGAGACACAATTGGGCTTCACTTTTTTTTTTTTTTTTTTTTTTAGAGACAGGCTCTTACTGTGTCACTCAGTCTGGAGTGCAAACTCCTGGACTCAGGTGATTCTCCTGCCTCAGACTCCTGAGTAGCTGGGACTATCGGTGCGCACCCACCACACCTGCCTAATTAAAATAATTTTTTTTTGTAGAGATAGGATCTTGCTATGTTTCCCAGGCTGGTCTTGAACTCCGGAGCTCAAGTGATCCTCCTGTCTTGGCCTCCCAAAGTGTTGGGATTATAATGTGAGCCACCATGCCCGGCCAGGCTTTGCTTTTATTATTACCACAGGAACCCATGGTTATTTACAGAATACAAACGGCCCCAAAGAACATCCCGTTTCAGGTTCCTGTGGTGGCTGTAACAATTCCCACAAACTGGGTGGCCTGGAACAATAGGAGTGTGCTCTCTCACAGTTCTGGAGGCCACACGTTCACAGTCAGGATGTTGGCAGGACCACACTCCCTCTGATGCTCTCTGGGGCAGATTCTCTTCCTTGCCTCTCCTAGTTTCTGGTGGCCCTTGGTGTACCTTGGCTTGTGGCTGCATCATCCCAATATCTGCCTCCATCTTCTCATGGCCTTCTGTCCTGTGGCTTCTCTTCCACTTCTTGTAAAGACGCTTGTCATCGGTTTTAGGGCCCCACCTGAGTAATCTAGGATGATCCTCATCTCAAGATATTTATCTTACTTACATTTGCAAAGACCCTTTTCTCCAAATAAGGTAACGTTTGTGGGTTCCAGGGATTTAGATGTAGACATATGTTTTTGGGGCCTCCATTCAATCCACTACAGTCTGCCCTCTGGCCCCCCAAAATTGATGTCTGTCCCATGTCCAAAATACATTCACCTTCTCCTGACATCCCCCAAAGTCTCCACTTACAGCATCCCCTCTAAGTCGAAAATTTTAGTGAGGGAGCTGCTCTGCTATGTACAAAACCCTGACCCAGAAGCAGGTTGTTTACAAATGGTTGGCCCCAGGTTCCCCACAAACATGTGTTGCATGATGGGTGCCTTTCTGGCCATGCCCCCAAAGTCCCAAATCTCATCATATAAATTGTCTAAATCAGGTATGGGTGAGGCTCTGGGTAGGGCCCAGACTGGGGCAAAATTCTTCTCCATCTTTGTAAAACTAAAAAGCAAGCTGTATACTTCCAAATTACAATGTTGGGCATAGACTGGATATTCCCATTTCTAAAGGGAGAAATGAGAAAGAATAAAGGGTCACCAGACCCAAGCACATCTGAAATCCAGCAGGACAAATTCCTTTAGGTTTCACAGCCTGGGAATACTCTTCTGTGGCACAGTGCTCCAGTCTCTGCACCTGTAGCTCTGCTGGCCTCTGCCTCTGCACCTATGCATGGCTCCACCCCTCTGGGCCTGAGGCTCTGCTCCTGAAGTCATTCTTCCTTTTTTCTTGAAGGGTAGCACGTGTTTGCAGCTGACTAGTTCTGTCACCCTGTTTCTTGCCTGTTTCTTGCCTGTAGAGTCTCAGAAGTCCAACACCTTCCTTCATTTCATCCTGCTTCTGTCCTTCAGTATAAGCTGGCAGTGTTTCTGCTGATACAACATTCTTATAAAACTTGTGGGTCTCCCTTGTATGTCACAGGGAGCCAGGCCAATAGATAGGTAGGCTCACCACTAATCTTTCCTGGATAATCTCATCTGTAGTCCTGGCTTCTGTTGAGATGGTTGAATGGACCCAGGAGTCATGCACCTGATCTGTTGATTGAAAGGCTGTGCAGTCACACCTGTGCCTCTCTCGCCAAAGCACACTTTCCTAACAGTGAACCTTCCAACATTACCATCTTTTGCAATCTGAATAGGCTGCAAATTTCCCAAATTACAAGTGTTGGTTCCTTTTTGCTTAACAGTTCCTTCCTCAGTTTATCTCTTTCTTCCTGCACTTCACCATAAGCAGCAAGAAGCAGCCAAGCCACACCTTCCACACTTTGCTTGGAAATCTCTTTAGCTAAAAACCCAAGTGCATTGCTTACAGTTCTACTTTGTACCCAACAGTAGAACACAATTCAGTCAAGCCTTTGCTGCTGACAAGGCTCACCTCTCCCCTAGTTTCCAATAATATGTTCCTGGTTTCCTTCTAAGGCCTCACCAGCAACATGTGTAACCAACATCCATATTTCCACCAACTATCTGATCAGGCAATCTAGGCTTTTTCTATCATGTGCCTCAAAGTTCTCCAGCCTCTGTTCAATACCCAATTCTAAGGCCACTTCCACATTTGAGGTATTTGTCACAGTAGCACCCCACTCCTGGTAACAACATCTGTATTAATTTCCTGTGGTTGCCATAACAAATTATCAGAAACAGCATGGTCTAAAAAAAAAAAGATTTATTTTCTCACAGTTCTGGAGGCCAGAAGTCCAAAATCCAGGTGTCAGTAGGTCTGTACTTTCTCTGAAGGCTCTTGGGAAGAGCCTGCTTTGCCTCTCTGGTTCTGCCATTCCCTGGGTCATGGCTGCATCACTATAATCCTGCCTCCACGTGTCTCTCCTCCTCTGTCTCTTCCAAGGACACTTTGAGATCTAGAGCCCATCCAGATAGTCCAGGATGATGCATCTCGAGTCCTTTAGCTTAATTACATCTGCAAAGACCCTACTTCCAAGTAAGGCCACATTTACAAGTTTTAGGGATATGGGCATATTTTTTTTGTGGGCCACCATTTAGCCCTCATCCCAAGTCATTCTACAATGGTTGATTGATATATTATGTTGTATGCTTGTTTTAAAAAGTGTGCACACGCTTTTTCATATTTTTAAATTTATTTGTAATGTCATAATTCAATGTTATAAAGTATTTTAGACATATGTAACTTCTTTTTACTTAACGATACAACATGGACATCTTTCTATGATGTCAGTTTACAATATTATATTCCTTCGTATGGTAACCATATAATATTTAAATCAATTCCTTCTCATGGAACATTATTTTTGTTTTTTTGGTATTAGAAACTGCTGCAGTGAACAGCTTTGTAGCTGGATCATTGTGCCTGTCTATGACAGTTGTTAAAACAGAATTTCTGGGTCAAATGGTTTTCAAAATTTAAGCTTTATTAACACCAAGATATCATTTTTCTCCTATCATATTAGCAAAAATCGAAAAATCTGGATTTCTGGATTCTGCTGGTGAAGTTGTGGGAACCAGGCCAGTGAAAGTGTCTGTCAGATCTCTAGACACAGGGTGTGAACAAGCAGAAGACAGGGGTGCCATCCTGAGCACCTCGCACTGGAGGAGCTGGGTGGGTGGGTCCCTGTGCAGAGTGGTGACTTCTGAGGGGTGGGGTCAACAGAGAAGCCAGGGCAGAGGGTGCACATTAGATGTCACCATTTGTGTTAAATGGGGGAAGCCAAGAATCACATTTGTATTTGCTTGATTTTTCCATAAAGAAATTCTGGAGGAGTAAACAGGAAGCCACTAACAGTGATTTTCACTGTGTGTGTGGGTGGGAAGGATTCAGGCTGGGAAGACTTTGCACTCTATACCTGTGATGTTTGATTCACATGAATATTTTCTATTCAAACAAAATTTTTAAAATAATTTCTAAGAAGCTTGTTAGGTATCTCAGTTGAGTCCCCCCAGGTAGTGCCTGTGAGGCCAACTCCTCGCACCTGCGATAGCTTCAGACAGTGGAACCTCGCCAGTCTGATGTGGAATTGTGTAAGTGAGTAAATGGGGCAATTATTAATGGAGTCTTCTCACGGAGGCAGCGGGAGGGTCGGTCAGAACTGCAGTGGTGTTAGCACATAGATTAACTTGCGGAGCGTTGGTGTCTATGAGGTTGGACCTCTGCATTCAGGAACCTGATTCTCCTCGTGGAGCTGGGGCTTTATGTACTCGGGCTTAAGTTTCTGTGCTTAAGTTCTGGCCAATTGTTGTTTATCTTATTCTAGAGTATTTTGTTTCTTGCACTGCTGATGAAGAGTTTTTCCTGTTGTGTTTTCCTAACAAGTTATTGCTGGCCTATAAGAAATCTCTTGGTTCTTTTAAAAATGTATTTGAAGCCAGCCCCTTCAATGACCTCTTTTAGTTAGTTCTAATGAGTGGTGAGTTGAGTTTGTGTAGGTGCCCATAGGAGCAGCGCTGACATGTATAAATGCTTTACCGTGTCCTGGTGCTGGGATGAGAGCCATGCCAGTGCTGTCTCCTTTCATGTTCACACCCCCTCATGGGCCTTGAGAGGCCTCTTGCCTCTGGGAGGATGCCGTGGTGGCCTTCAAAAGACGTTCTCATGTTCACAAGTGCACTGTCTTTCCTCAGTTACTGGTGCATTTTAAAAAATCAGAAATGCTGGTTGATTTTTATCAAATGGGTTTTCAGCATTTTTGAGATGAATATACAGGTGTTCTCCTTTAATCTACTAGTGAAGTAACTATATTAAGAGTTCCTGGGGCCAGACGCGGTGGCTCACGCCTGTAATCCTAGCACTCTGGGAGCCTGAGGCGGGTGGATCGCTCGAGGTCAGGAGTTCGAGACCAGCCTGAGCAAGAGTGAGACACCCCCCCCCCCCCGTCTCTACTAAAAATAGAAAGAAATTATCTGGCCAACTAAAATATATATAGAAAAAATTAGCCGGGCATGGTGACGCCTGCCTGTAGTCCCAGCTACTCGGGAGGCTGAGGCAGTAGGATCGCTTAAGCCCAGCAGTTTGAGGTTGCTGTAAGCTAGGCTGACGCCACGGCACTCACTCTAGCCCGGCAACAAAGCGAGACCCCATCTCAAAAAAAAAAAAAAAAGAGTTCCTGGGATGTACATCATCCTTGAACTCTAAGAATTCATTTATCTAGGTGTTGGGAGTTGCAAAAACAAGAAAAACAAAACAAAAAATTCATTTAGTCTTTCACCCCATGTTTCCTGTGTGACACACCTTTGTGTCCAGTGCTGGGGTGAGACGGCCACCCCAGGGGCCCACGCAAGTGTCTCAGCATTGGTGCCATTCCTGCTGGATGCCTTTCTGCGGAGGCCTAGAGATGGGGTCCACCGTGCCACAGCAGAGCAGATGCCTGTGAGGAGGGACGGCCGCAAAGAGGGGTGGTGGCAGGGTTGTGGCGGGACCTAGCTTGTGCTTTAAAAGCCCCTGGCTGCTGTGTGCCCAGTGCTTGGAGGAGGAGGGGGTAGGGCCAGCGAGGAGGCCACCGCTGTCCTTGAGGTGAGCAAGGTGGTGGCCAGGCCTGGGGTGGTGGCGGACACAGTGGGAAGAGGATGGGTTTGAGAGATATTTAGGAATGATAGAGCCTCCCAGTGGATGGGACGTGTGGTGGGACCCAAGACCTTCCCCCCAAATAGGTCCCTGGCGGGCCTCTGGTCTCATGATACTCTTGTACTAGGCTGCAAGGGCAGAGAGGTAGATGGGGTAATCTCTGCATACTGGGCCCTCATTGAGCCACCAGGAGCCCTGGCAGGCACCCCACCCAGCAGTGTGGCGGACCTGCACCACAGGCTCCCAGGAGCCCCCAGGGTGGCTGGCCAGCACAGGGGTGGCCTCCCCATTGGAGGAAGGCTTCCCTCCCACCCCTGTCTGGCAGGTCCTCAGAGATGAAGGCTGGTGCTGGGCCAGGGCTGCAGGGCCAGTGGTATAGGAGGGTTGGCTCCTGTAGTCCTGAGCATGTACAGGCAGGGAGCACAGCAGGGATCCATATGTCAGGAGAGAATGTCACCTGCAGGAACAGTCTGTTGTGCGTTCTCGCTTGGCTTGGTCTCCCCTGGGCTATCATGGGGGTCCCTGAGTGCAAAGTGTCTGCTGCCAGAGTCTCCAGCTATCAGAGGTCATCCCTGCACAGGACCACCCAGATCACCTGCCCAGTGGCCTGCTCCACCACCACCAGTGAGCTCCAGCAGGGCTGGCCACCATGGGGATGAGGGCAGGTGTGAAGATGAGGGGCCCTTGGGTGAGCAAAAAGCTGAGGGCAGGCAGGGTGGTGGTTGGCAGGGCCTCAGAAGTGGGACCATCCTACGTGCACGTGGGGTATGTAGGGCAGAGTCAGGGCCCCCTCTCCTTGGCCTGGGCCTGGCCAAGGCTACCAGGGTCTACGGGACTTAAGAAGAGGGGGTTGCTTTGTGCCCAGATAGAGGGGCTGGGAAGGAGGGAGAGCCTGTCTGTGGTATCTGGGCTTGGCTCAGGTTCTAGGGTCCAAAGTGTGTGAGCTGCCTCCTGGAATCTGCAGAAAGCTTTGAGAGGGTTTGGCCTTGCTCAGGGTATAGGTCTCTGGCCCAGGTGACCTGATGGGACCCTAGTTGGGCAAGGAGGAGCTGTGCTGGGTCAGACTGCCCACCCTCTGGAGAGGCCCCCAGGTGGCCAGAACACAAGCTGGAGGCTGAGGGTTCTCCTGCTGTATCTGGTGGTCAGCCCTCCCACTGGGGGTTTCCCCAACTGATAGACCCACATACTTTTTCAGTCAAACTTATTTGTGATCCATGGTTTGGTTACCAGGGATCAGAGCAATGAAATTTCCTGGGCAGTAAGGCTAGGAAAAGTTGAGTGCTGTAGAGAAGGGTCAGGGTCTTTGCTTCTCACTCACCAGAGCTGGGTAACCAGGGGCATCCAGCTTCCTCTACACCTGCTCCCTTTCCCCTAACCCTGCCTAAATCTCTCACCTCTAGGCCCTTCTCCACTGCCAGCCTGGGACCTGCCTGTCCTGCTGAAATCTCTGACTGTAGCTCTGTCTCCAGCTGCCCCCTCCTGGCTGTAGCCACCCCTACATTCTTTGGTGTTGGCTGGACTTGCTTTCTCTTGCCTCAGTCAGGGCCTTTGCGGGTGCAACCTCTCTTCCTTTGCTGGCTAACTGCAGCCTGTCTTTCTATCCCCACTTAGCTGGCCCTTCCTCTGGGAAGCCTGTGCTAAGGAAGAACTGAGGAGCCAGCTCCCACATGCCCTGCAGAGCCTTTCCCAGGGTCCTGTAGCTGCCGCCACTTCAAAGGCTGCACTGTGTAGCCACAGTTCCAGGCAGGCTGAGCAGGGCCATCTCAGGGACACCTTCACTAGACCTTCTAGCTGCCAGAGCTTGTCTAAGAGACCCTTGGTTGCATGCAGGTGGCTGTTCACATGTGGGCAACTCGACTGGAGGGGCACGTTATAGGCAAGGTCAGTGCATGGAAACCTGGGGCGTCCCTTCTCTGAACAGTTTCTGCCTTCACTTTTTCATTAGCTTCAAACCAGGATCTTATGAAGTTCAATTTTATGCAATTAAAAAATAGAACCAGCGCTGATTTTTTTTAAACATATGAGCTTTTCCATAGTTTTTAGATTTGCTTATAAATACCTATTAGTTTCATTTGAGTTTAATAAGGAAGTACTCTTCACTTGCAGACCAAGTTTAGGTTTATTCAGAAGTAGTTTAGTAAAAAGTAACTAGGAACTTGGGTGTAAAGAGTCAAAAAATTCTGTTTTAATTTCTCACTTTACCATTCACCTACCTCCAGTTTGGCAACTGGTATTTCCTTAGACCTACCCTGCCCTGGGTTGCTTAAGTCCAAGGGAGGGCAGGAATGGGAACAAGAAGCCCAGAGCTGCTGGTCTCCAGCCTGGGGCTGGCACTGGCCACTGCTTTGCCCATTAGCCTGTACCTGTAGGTGCTGCCTGTGCATTCCTGTGCCACTACCACATCCTCCACCCCAGCCCAACCTGGCACACAGCCACCTGCCTGCAGAAAGGGTAGGCACCCGCAGGAGGTGGCCTGGCTGGGCAGGTGCCTTCAGGTGAGGTCAGAGGAAGGGCCTGGCTGGAGACTGAGGCAGGCTGGCCACTTCCCATGGAGACTATCTTGCCCTCCACTGCCCAGCACAGAGGGCCAGGGTAGAGCACAGTCTGGGGGCTGACGCTGAAGGAGTGCCGTGGTGTGGGCATGTCCTACGTGTTCCTTTATGTCTTCCTGCAGCACAGTGAGTGAGGCAGAGCTGGTCTCACATTGTCCCCAGGAGGCAGGCAGTGAAACACTCCACTCCCCGCCAGCTGCCCTGTCAGCGATTGGGGTGGTTAGATCAAGAGCAGCTTCCTAGGGTCCCCAGTGGTGGTGGGGAGGTGTGGAGGTGGGACCCTGCAAGGAGCCGCTGTGTCATCCTGGTGGCAATGGAGATGGTGACAAGTGGACAGACTGGGAGGTGGAGCCAACAGGACCTGTGGGGCTGGCTGTGTGGGGTGATGATCCAGGGTTTGGGCCTGAGCCACTGGGTGGTGGATGGTGGGATACCCACGAAGCTGGGAAGACAAGGTCATTCTAAGGCCAGCTTAGTTGGGATTTGCTGAGTGGCAGCAGCTAGGGTGCAGGTGGGAGCCGGGAGGGACATGTCATTTTGGGAGTATAGAGAGCATCTTGAGCCGTAGAACATGGTGAAGTGACCCAGGGAGCATGTTGGTGAAGGGCTCATGGAAACCAGGGGAGAGGGCACAGGGAAGGGGCGCTGCTGTTGGGGTGTGGGAAGTGAGGAAGTGGCTGCTCCTCTTGGTGAATCGTGGCTTGTCCTTGGTCTTGGGGGCATGACTGCAGACAGCCACCCAGCTCCAGCCCTGGAAAGGGGCTGGTTGAGGAGGTCATTGGGAGGTCCGTGGGTGTTTCCTGCAGGGAGTGGGCGGCGGGGTATTCGAGGCCACGGACAGGCCCTTGCACGTGCGTCCCGCAGGCATGGCAATAGAGGCAGGGGACTGTGAGGTGGGCCGTCTGAGCGCGCCTGGATCCGGCCTGGTAGCCTGGTGGTCCCGCTGGAGTTAGCGAGGTCGCATGCCCCAGAAAAACAGCCTGGGAAGGAGGGGTGGGGCGGTGCCCGGCCGGGAGCATGCGCCCGGGACAGCCCTGTGCGGCGCATTGATTAGCCGAAGCCCCGCCCCTGGCCAGCAAGCCCTGCCCCGCACCTCCTGGCTCCTCCTCAGGCTGCGGCGCTGGCCCGGGCAGTGCAGTGCGGGGCTGGACTCCGCGTGGCGGCGGCAAAGCCGCTCTCAGTCCCCCAGAGCCGATATGGATCCCTCACGAGCCATCCAGCATGAGATCAGCTCCCTCAAAGGTGGGGTCCGGGACTGGGCCCGAGCTGGGGGGCGCGGACCACGCAGTGACCTCTAGCTGAGTGCAGCCTCTGCAGGGTGGCGGTCAGGGTCTGCCACCCCAGGAGCAACTGTGGGGCGCTGAGCTGGAGCCGCGGGAGACCCCAAGCTCATCCTCACCAGGCTCCACCTGGTGCGGTGTCCTCCCTGGGCGGGCTCCAGAGGCAGGTCTGCAGCTTTGCGGGGAGTGTCGGGGGCGGGGCCAGGGTCTGTGGGAGCTCAGCCTTTCCAGTGGGATGCCCCTTCCTCCTGGATAGCTTGAGGCGCAGGTTAGGGCTTGGGGGTCACTGTGCAGAGGCGCCGGCGGGCTGGCCCCCCGGCAAGTCTACACTGCGGCTCTTTGTCCTGGGGTGGGGGGGAGCTGGGGGCTGCCCAAGAGCCCTGACTGGTTGCCCTGGAAACCGAAGGGGGCCTGGAGTGGGGGAGGGGAGAGGAAGGGGACGGCCCAGCCCACACCCTGGCCCTCCTAGTGCTGAATCAGCTACTGCAGGGTGGGGGCGGGGCAAGGAGGGGGTTGCTATTGACCTGGGGGGACGCCTGGGCCCTGGAAGGTGGTGGAGGGAGAGAGGGGGTGTGCCGCAGGGGCGTGTGCTGCAGGGGGCGTGTATCAGAGCTGGCGGGGTGGTGGAACATTCTGCTCCACTCCTCCCTGCTCCCCCCTTGCCTGCAGGCGCCCTGGCTCGTGGGAGGGACCCCACCGAGCCCCGCCCCCTTTGGAGCCTGTAGCTGCTGCCCTCTCCTGCCTGGGGTTGGCAGGGGGAGAGACACCTGGGGGGTTAGGGCCCCATGCAGGGCTGTATAGGAGGAGAGACCTTAGGCCCAAGTGCTTAGGGACCTCGGGTATGGCTTGGGACCATTTTGGGACAGTGTAGGGGCCATGGGTTGGTTTCATGGGGCATTGGAAATTTGGGGGTTAGGTTAGGGAATTATACTGGAAAGATGGCATGGATGTATGGGGTGAGTGCAGGGAGTCAGTGTGTAGGGGGCTGAGGGACAGGCTGAGAGAAAAGGAACTTCTGTGGGCACAGGGCTGGACTGGGCTGCTGGACTGAGGGAGGTCTGGATCCCAGCTGTTGTAGGTTTCCAAGCCCAGCCCTGGTGGTGTGGAGGGTCTACAGGCACTGCGGGGCTGAGGGTGCAAGGCCACTGCCTGTGTGTCTCTCGGTGTCCCTTGAAGTGGCACTGCACCCTCTAGGGGGCTGGCCCCCCATTCCTGCATGGGCCTGGCTGGAGGGGAGGGAGAGTGGTGTCAGTGCTGCAGTGAGTGTCCCGGGAGCAGTTGGCTGTGCCTTCAGGGTTTCCAGGCTGTGTGTGTGTGTGTGTGTGTGTGTATGTGTGTGTGTTTGGAGCCTGCACTGTGGCGCCATGGCGACGGCCCCATAAACCCGCCCCCACGCGCTGCTCCTTGGCCGCCTGCCTGCCGGCTGGCCAGTGCCTCCCACCTCGAGATCCCCCACCCCCGCCCTATTTATAATCAGTTCCTGGGCTAGCCCTGCTTGGTGGGAATGGGTGTGTCAGGTTGTGGAGAGCACGAATCCGGTTGGGGGTTGATGGGGCACAGCATGGGCGAGTTGGGGTGTTGGGTGAGGCCCAGGCTATCCATGGTTGGACCCTCAGTTGTGGGGGCTGGGGGTGGTGACGGGTGTGGCTGGGCCAGACTCCTAGGGCCTTACAGGGCCATTTCCTCTTCCTTTCCCTTGGGCCCCTGACTCTCTCCTGCTGTGGTATTCTTCTCGCCTTAGTTTGTCTAGCTAGACCACAGGCAGGCACTCTCGGTGCCCAAGGTGGGAGTCTGTGTGGGTGGTAGGGACTGGGTGACTTTGATTTCCTGCAGCAGCCGGAGTCTCTGGCCTCTGACAGCTGGCCTGGGCTGGGGGTGGGTAGAGGCCCCAGTCAGAGCCCCACCTTGTACTCTCTTCTCAGCATGCTCTGGGCTCAGAGTGGCTGCGATGTTTCTGGGCCATCCCTAATCTGGCCTGGAAGGGGAAGTGTTAAATCAGTGGCTATTGCCTCCAGGCCCAGCCTTTGGAGGTGGGGGCTCTGTCCCTTTGCTTGTCTGACGGACAGCAGCAGGGGTGCCTGCAGCCTGCCTGTCCACTGCTCCAGCAGTACCCTCTGCTGCCCCCTCAGATTTCTGCCCTCCAAGGCCCAGCTTCTTCCCATGTCCTCCCTCAGACTTCAAGTGCCCCCTCTTCAGAGCTGTGTGAAGCCACGATGCCCTGGAGTCACATCTGTGGTGGGCTCCCTAGCCTGAGGACCCCCCCCCAGCCCCCCAACTCAATCTGCCACCTTTTTAATAGATTCTTGGTCTCTATCTACTCCCTGTTCCCCACCACCTCCACAATCTTAGGAACCTTGAAGGAAGTGTTTAGAAACTGATGTAATTTCTGACGTTTTTGCCGTGGGGCCTGGGAGGGGAAAGGGGCAGTAGCCGTGGGGGTGGCCGCTGCCTTGAGGTGCCCCTGAGTCCATGAGGGGCCCCGTTGGCTGTGGGTGGGAGGGGCCGCCCATGCTGCTGAGTCAGAGGGGGCTGGCCCAGCGTCCTGGAGGGCGGGCGGGCGGGAGGCTCGCACAGGCGGTCAGGCAGGCAGCAGTGCCGGCTGGAATCGAAAGAGCCAGGGAGCCAGGCGCCGCAAGCCACGCCGTCCCGTGCCTGAGCCTGCCTACCCTGCAGCAGGCCTCTGTTGCACCCTGTGCTGAGGGAGCCTCCTCAGGCTTCCTCGCTGTGCCCTGCTGGCCGCCCTTGCCCGTGGGCACACCCAGCTCCCCGGCAGCCATGGTGGCTGGCATGCTCCTGCCGCTGGACCAGTTGCGGGCCATCTACGAGGTTCTCTTCCGTGAGGGTGTGATGGTGGCCAAGAAGGACCGGCAGCCTCGCAGCCTGCACCCCCACGTGCCCGGTGTCACCAACCTGCAGGTCATGCGCGCCATGGCTTCCCTGAGGGCTCGGGGCATGGTGAGGGAGACCTTTGCCTGGCGCCACTTTTACTGGTACCTCACCAACGAAGGCATCACCCACCTGCGCCAGTACCTGCACCTGCCGCCGGAGATCGTGCCTGCCTCTCTGCAGCGCGTGCGCCGCCCTGTCGCCATGGTGATGCCTGCACGCCGCAGCCCCCATGTGCAGGCTGTGCAGGGTCCCCTGGGCCCCCTGCCCAAGCGGGGGCCACTGCCGGCTGAGAGCCCTGCCCGTGAGGAGCAGCGGGTGTACCGCCGGAAGGAGCCTGAGGAAGGGACACCTGAAACCCCTGTGGTGCCTGCCACCACCCTGGGGACCCTGGCCACACCAGGCCCAGAGCCTGCCCCAACCACAGGTCAGCTGCATCCTGGCCCCAGCTCATGAGGGGCACAAAGTGGGGGGTTCTGGCTGTCAAACGCCCAAGCCAAGGCCTGGTGGGCTAGGGCAGGCAGTGTGTGCGCGCAGGAGCTTTGCTCATGCCAGCAGGTGGCGCCCTCTCTGAGGGTGCTGGGTGGGCTGGTCAGTCGAACCATGTGGCTCCTCCTTCTGGGTTGAGGACTTTGGGGTGGGTCAGCCGAGGAGGAGCTTGTGGGCTGTTGCCAGCCCATCCCCAAGCATACCCCAGGGCTGGGCACAGGGCCTGCGGGGCCAGCTGCTGGCTCAGCCCTGCTCTTCTCCCCAGCACTGCCTTGGCCTTTGCCCCCTGTCACTCCTCTCCCTGTCCCAGTGGCTTTTCTGCCTGGAGGCCCCTCTGCACAGAGGTAGGGGTGTGCAGAACAGGTGCTGGCTTGGGACAGTGTGGCCTGGGCGAACTGCTCCACTTCTGTGAGCCTGCACAGTGGGGTGACACCTGCCTCACGTATTGGCTCAGGTTCGGTATTGCACAGAGAGTGTTGGGCATCACCAGCAACCAGGTGCTTGACCATCGTGGTCAAGCTGGGTGGGATGGGGAGGAAAGCAGACCCCAGGCAGGAGAATCCTCTGGTTGGCAGAGGCCAGGGCTTGGTGGGTTCTGGCACAGTCAGGTAGACCCCTCTCAGGTAGGAACCAAGTCCCAAAGTGTGGGACAGGTCCCATCATCCTTCCCAGGGACCCCTCATTCTGTCTCTTCTCTGTGGCCTCCTGTCCCCTCTGCCTGTGCAAGCAGGACCCAGGTGGGCAGATGTGTCCTATGCAGCCCGAAGCCCTCTCAGGTACTCCCAGAGCACAGTGCCCTCAGTGCCAGCTCAGGGCAGCCCGGGTTCCCCAGCACAAGGTAGGCTTGGCCACCACCCCTCTCTCTGTGGCTTGCCACTGGGGGAGAAACTTGTTCTCTAAGGGATGGGGAAGGGGCCTGGGCTGAGGCTAGCAGGGTGGGCAGGGGCCTGCCAGGAGAATGGGGTGAGGGGACCCAAGCTGCTTGGGGCACAGCTGCTTATGCAGGGTGCTGAGCAGGAACCCCAGTTCTGGCTGGCTTGTTCTGTGGGAGCCCATTTGGGAGGGTCAGTGAGGGTTGTGGGAAGCGCAGCCTTCTGGCTCTCCCCATGCTTCGGGCAAGTGGTGTGGCCTCTCTAGCTCCTCTGTAAGCAGGGTGACATAGTCTCCCAAGAGAAGCCATGAGATGAAAACCACTTGGCTGGGCGCGTAGTCAAGGCTCTGGTCCCCTGGCTTCCCCTCCCCCTGTGCCCCTGCCCACTCTCAGCCACTTGGCAGACTAGCCGTCTCCCCATCCTCGGGCCCTGGGTGTGGTGAGTGCGTGCCCCTCCTTTCTTCTTTCCTTCCTTCCTTGTCAGTGGTCAGGCTGGGCCAGCTGGGCAGCAGTTGGCAGAAGGGCCAGGAAGGGGGGACTGGGTGTGACCGCAGCAGGCAGAGCTGAGGGCACCCCCCCAACCCCCATCCCCGAGGAGGTGACTCAGTCTTCCCTTCCTAGCCACAGCCGCCAGTGGCAGCTCACAGTTTCCAACAGGAAATGAGCTCTAGCTCCAGGCTGAGTCAGGGCCAGCAGGCCAGGACCCCCAGGTCCCCCCGCAACCTCACAGGGTGGAGCAGGGGGCTGAGGGAGGGTGAAGGCTTGGGTGCTGGGTGTGGCTCAGGGCCAGGGCTAGGTCCCAGGCCCCTGTCATTGGTAGGGATCATGATGGTTCCACATATAGGCTGGGGCAGTTCTGAAGGGACCAAAAACTGTCCACTTCTCAGAGCTTTAAAAGTGACCAAGTAATGAGCTACATAGACCCTGTCCTTCCCCACGGCATGGCCCCTCCATGGCAGAAGGGCTGGCAGAAGGGCAAGGTCAGGAGCTTGTGGGGCAATTGCACTGGTCACCAAAATGGCCCTGGTTGGGAGGGCTGCCTCTGTCCATCAGCTCTGGCTAGGAAGCTGAGGACAGAGCAAGGCCAGTTGGGAGTGCCTGCCGTACCTGGCCCCTGCCTGTGTGTCCCCCGCCCCTCTGCCGTGGTGATCTGCTGTCTCTGGGTTGGGGCCCCGTGGGCCTCCAGGCAGCACATCCGTGTGGGAAGGTGTCCACCTGCTTGTTCAGCTACGCTCAGGCCAGGGCCAGACCCAGACTGAGCCCTGCCCCAGGGAACCCCCAGATATGTACGGATGAGTTGGGTGAGGAGAAAGCTCTGGGAGGCGTGACAGGAGCCGTCAGGGAGGCCCTCTGCAGAGGTGCCCTGAGCTGAGGCCTGGGTAAGGAGCGCCGCCCTGCCCAGAGCAGCCCAGCAGAAAGAGGGAGAGTGGGAGGCTGTGGGGCTGTGGCCGGAGGGCAGGGCGAGGACACATGGGCTGGCCCTGTGCCTCCGGCAAGGAGTTTGGGTTGACTTTGTGTGGTAGCAAGCCGTTGGGGTGGGTTTTGTATGTGAATTCCATTTATGTTTGGAATAGTAACGTTTTCCCTGGCTCAAAATTCAAGTGCACTGAGAATTGTATAGAGAAAAGACTCCCGATGAACTTTGCCAGAGATATTTTCCACTTAGTAAGGGGCCCTATGTAGACATTAGAGGACACACTTAGGCCTTAACTTCCCTGGGTGACCCTCCATTGTGGAGGAGACATGAAGGTGGATGTAGAGCTGCCCTGCTCTTCTTCATGGCTATATGTAGCACCCTGTTTGGAGGTGGGACCAGCTTTTTGTAATGAACACTAGCTTTGCAGGCAGGGTATGTCTGTACACCTCTGGCAGGTTTTTAAGCGCAGTTATGGTGGTATTAGATTTGCGTTTTGTTTGGGTCCTGCAGCAGCTAGGTGGAAAGGGGTGTGGAGGAGGAAGGCAGAGGCAGAGACAGGAGGTGCCACGCTGGCCTAGGCCAGACCATAGTGCCTGGGACTGAGTTGGTTGTGGAGTCTCACACAGGAAGGGGCCGGCTTTGGGGGCTGGGGAGACATGGGTGCTTAGGAGGGCTTGGGGGGGAGTTTGAGGCTCTGCTTACACGTGGCTCTTGAATGCCACAGGACATGTGGATGCCTGGAATGTGGGTGGGTGGGGTGGCAGGGCTGGGCTGGTGGGGCCTGCAGAGGGAAGGGAAGGCTGTGGGGTGGGCTGGGCAGGGCAGGCACAGTAGAGGCTGGTCCCTTGCACCCCCAGGCTGGTCTGCCTGGGCTGGTCTGACCCGTCCTGTAGGTCTACACTGGGCTCCTGCTCGATGGCTGCTCACTGAGGGTGGCCCTGAGGAGGAGCCACTGTTCCCAGTGCTGGGCGGGGAGGCCAGGGCATGAGTGAGCCCTCCCTCTGCCTCCCACCCCTTCCCTCCTTCCTGCCTTGCCTTCCTCTCTGCTGGTGTGAGCGGCCTGGCCTGTGCTCGGCAGCCATGGACAGGTACAGCATGGAGGAGCTGATTCAGCTGGGCCAAGGTAGGGCAAGGCAGGGATGGGGCTGCAGGGGGAGAGGAGAGAGGGAGGGACCCAGGCCTTTGCTGGGGCTGGGCCCTCCCTGGCAGCCTGTGCAGGAGCCCTGGAGGGGCTGCCCCGTGCAGATCTGTCTCTGCCTCAGACCCACAGTTCTAGTGCCCTCAGATGCCAGAATCCAGGAATACAGGGATGAGCGTGGCCCTATCAGAGTTGCCCCTGTGCGTGGTGTTGGTGTGTGTGGTGTGGGTGTCCCAAAAGCCCAGGCCCTATCCAGGCCTCTGTGGGGTGGTTGAGGGGCTGCCCACTGCAGCCAGAGGCACTCCTACCTCTGGGAGCCGGTTCTCACCCAGGCTCCTCTGAAGCCCCCTGCAGCCAGGTGGGGGGAAAGGGCCAAAGACCCTGTCCACTGCTGGCCAGCTCAGCCAGAACTTGGGCCCTTGCTGGCCTGCCTTTGGGGCAGTGGGTGTCCCCCATCCTTGTTGGCGGCCTGAGCTAGCCCAGCACTTGGCTGCCCACAGCCAGCCACTGCAGACCAGTTTCCTTCAGAAATGAGCTTCTGAACCATGGGGCTGTAGGGCCCTGGGCTGTGGGCCCGGACCCTTCGTGATCCCACCCCATGTGTAGTTTGCTGTCCTTTGCTGCAGGCGGAGGCTTTGCGCAGGGCAGAGACCGCCTGGGCTCACATCTGGACTCCCCTTGCGGCCTCGTGGGAGTCCTGCGGGCTCCTCCCCTTTCTGTTCCTTAGGTCCTCACCTGTGTGATGCTCCACAGGAGTTGCTTAGGATTCAATACAATGGCACCAAGGAAGTGCCACAAAATGGGATGTGCCATTGTCAGTGCCACAAAATGAGATATTCCATTGTCAGTCTGCCAGGGCCAGACCTGGGGTCTGGCCAGCAGGTCCTGGCTCCTGGGAAGAGGGGGGGCAGGACTATGTCCCCACATCCTGTTTCTCTGGGTGCACTGGGATCCAGATCAGCACAGGATATGCAGGGCCTGTCTGCTGACATGGCCTCCAACCTCAGGCCTTCCACGGACCAGGGCTGCTTGGGGTTGTGGGCAGGGCCAGGACAGTGTCCCTCTCTGGCCCAGGAAGGGCCTTCCCTGTCCCAGCCTGCCTGGGACACCCGGAGAGGCTTGGGTTAGGTAGGCACAGCCCTGTTCTGTGGGGTAGGCACTTGCTCACATTGTCTGGGCCCTGATTTTGGGCTGCCAGGGTCTCTGGCCGGCAGTGTGACCTTGGGGAGGCTGTCCTGTCACCCTGGGGCCAGGTGTTGTGTTGAGTGACCTGCGCTGGGCCCTCTGGGAGAAAGGGCATTGGTGTCCCTTGGCCTGAATGGTGCTTCCAAGAGCACCCCCTGGTGTGGGCAGGTCAGACAGAGTGGGTGCCGCTTTCCTCCACGGGACATGAGCCCAAGGCCCCTGTGCCTTGTTCTGTGTGGTTGGAATCACCAGTGGGCACCTGGGGGTGTTGGACAGCGCCACCCGGACAGACCCGGCTCCAGAAGGCCACAGAACCTGGGCGCCCTCGCTCTGCACGTCATATTCTAAGTCTGGACCAGTGACGGGCCCTGCTTGCCCTCCTCAGATATTTATATCCCCCTGGGCCCCTGCCCACTGCTCCCCTCCCCCATGCACTGCTGCTGACAGCCGCCACTGCACCCTCCTCCCACCCGCCGCTGCTGCTGCCGGCTCACTGCCTCCACAGGGCCTGTGACCCCCCATACCCCTCGCCCGCTCCCTGTCCACCCTGTGGGCTCCCGTTGCTGTCCCCAATGAAGATCGTGCCCGGTAGGTGGGGCAGCTCTTGAGAGTCTTGTGAGACCTGGGCTAAGGAGAAGGGGACAAAGGGCTGGGGCAGGGGCTGGAGGCCAGGGCTCTGTCCTTCCATCCTGCACCTAGTCTGCTTCCCAGGCCCTCACCTACACCCCCCCTTGGACCCTGTCCGAGTTCCCACATGGGGGCATTGGGACTTCTGAGGCGGGTGCACGTCTTTGAGTGTGGTGGAGTCAGCTGCAGGCCTGGGGTGGGGGCACCGGGGCACTGGCATCGCCTGGCAGCTGTCCCCAGAGGGCACCCTTGGAGGTAGAATGGGGTACTTGGGCCCTCGTTCTGGTGGGGACAGCTAGGTGGCGGGGGCTGGGCAGGCAGGCGGATCTTGTGTTGAGGCGGCCAGGCTGGGATGGGGGGTGCTGCGGCTTGGCCATGCGTACTGTAAGCCCCTCCTCCTGGCGGGTGTGGCCATGGGTAGGCAGGGGTTAAGGCTCCCGCTAACCTTGAGCTCACAGCTCTGCGCAGGGACAGCTGAGCTGGGCTGAGGTCGGAGGGAGGGTGGGGAGGTGCCGGGCAGGCAGGAGGGAGGAGGCAAGGAGGGCGGTGAGCCCAGTTGGTGCAGTGGCCGAGAGTTTTCCTGGTCCCCAGGCTGCTGCAGCTGAGGGCGGTCCTGCAGGCAGGGCAGGCGCCGGTCTGGTCCCTGGGCGCTCCCCCTTGCGCCCTCCACACAGGGAGGGGACTGTCCAGCCTTGGAGCAGCCGGCTCCTGGCGCACGAAGGGCGGTGCTGGCAGCTGTGGTTGGCGGCTATGGAGCCGTCGAGCAGCCTGTTTCCCTCCCTGGTGGTTGTGGGCCATGTTGTCACCCTGGCCGCTGTGTGGCATTGGTGCAGGGGGCGTCAACAGGCGCAGGACGAGCAAGGTAAGCACTGCTTGCTGCTACCGCCTCAGCCACTGTCACTGGCCACCGCCCCTGCCAGGGAGCTGGGGGCGGGGCAGAGGTGGAGGGGCCGCCTCCCTCCCACCCCTCGAGTTTCCCTGCACCCTCCTCTTCCTGTCTCTGAGCTAAACAACCGGAGGCGAGTGTTTGAGAAAGCTGTGTAGGCCCCCTGCCCCTACCCTGCCTCGAAAACCCTGCCTGCTTCCCAGGGTGGGGCAGGGCTCTGCGGCTGTGCTCAGCCTGGAGCTGTACCCGGCAGGTGCATGGAAGGAGAGGCTGGGACTGGGCTCCACTGGGGAGCCTGGGCAGTGCAGGAGCGTCTCCTCCTGAAGGGAGGCCCCTCCTAGCTGCCACAGCGGGGACAGGTGAGCCCAAGTGGCTGTCCTGGGCAGGACTAAGGTGGGCGTTATCTCCTCACCCACAGAGCGTGGTGTGGAGCTGCAGAGAGGGGAGGCAGGTGCCACGTGCCCTCAGGCAGGGCTAGGACCATATTCAGGGCAGGCAGCCAGGTTGTACTCTGCCCTCCCAGCTCAAAGTCACCAGCTTCTGGGCCATCGCCTGAGGCAGAGGCAGCAGCTGTGTCCTGCACAGGATGGGGTGGAGCTGAAGTGGATGGAGCCTGGGGCGGGGCTGGGGATCCGGCAGTTCTGTGCCTGGGCTTCTGGCCAGAGGGACTGCCCTAATGGGGACACCAGCCACACCTCAGACAAGGACTCGCCTGTTGTGGGGGGGAAGCTGACCAGGGTTGCCCCTAATGGGCCTGCTCAGTCTCTGCCTCTTGTGGTGGATCCCTGGACTTGAGATCTGAGTTAGGATGGGGCTTCTAGGCGTGGTCTGGGGGCTCCTGGGAGCAGCTGGTGACTCAGCTGCAGTTCAATTGGGCTGAGGGCTGAGGCTTTCTTCTCCCTCAGATTGTTCTGTTTGGGGACTAGATGCTGTCCTTCCCTCCATCAGCCCACCTCTTTCCCGTCTGCATGTGGGACGGGGGCTCCCCTCTCAGCCTGCTCACTGCCCCCACCTGGTGGTACCAGGCTTACAGGCCTGGGCCCTGTTCTTGACTTTTTTACCCACCGCCTGCGCACCATCCCCCACCTTCTGGTGGCCGCAGCCCCTACCGCACATCCTGCTGGGAGTAGCCCTCCTGCAGACGTCAGTCTAGGGGGGTTTCCCAGTGTGTGTATCCCCCGGGGCTCCCCTCCCAGGGAGCCTGGGCCCCAGACAACCCCTAGGCTGCTTTGTCCTAAGCCAGCCTCCCACCCGACCCTGGGGCTGAGTGGCTTCTCTCCCAGGGTTGGGGCAGGGCTTCCTGGCCTGTGCTGGGCGGAGCCACCCTGCTAGGGGCAGGTTCTTCTGGTGTGGGCCTCCCTCCCACCATGGTGGGCGGGGGATGTGGAGAGCAGCCTCGCAGCCTGGGCTGGAAGCAGAGCCACTTTGCTGTCTGTGGGTGACCCCAGGCCACCTGGGGCTCGTGGCTCTGGCAGGCATGTGGGAGGTGGGGGGCGCCTTTGCCTCACAGAGAGAGGTCCTACTGGAGCGGCCGTGCTGGCTGGATGGGGGCTGCGAGCGGACCCGCAGGGGCTACCTCTACCGGCAGCTGTGCTGCATAGGTGGGTGCGGCCACAAGGGTTGGTGGCAGAGGACCGCCTGTAGCCTCACCTGGTAGGGCTGGGTCTCTGCTAGGAACTGCTGCCTGGGCTGGGATGAGGGTGGTGCCTGGCCCAGGTGCAGCCCCGCCTCCACCTCCGCTTCCGCCGGAAACACCTGGGGAGTGAGGCCCAGTGGTGTCCCCTGCCCACTAGTTTGTCTCTTGAGAAGGGGGTGGGGGAGAGGCAGGGCCGGCCCACCCCCAGCTGCTCCCTGCCAGCCTTGGCTTTGCCCTTGGTCTCCAGCCAGGCGTGGGCAGGAGGGAGGAACAAGGGAGGGAGGCAGGCGCGCTGGGCTCCCGACTTTTGCTGACTTGCAGCTCTCCTTGGCCAGCAGGATTCCCTTCCTAGTCTTGGGCGTTTCCCTGGCAGGACCAGATCTTCACTAGCCATCGGGCCTCCAGCTTTAGTTTCTACATCTGTAAAAAAAAAAAAAAAAAAAAAGCAGGGGAATGCTTCTCCTCAGAGGGTCGTGGGCAGCTTCTGTCCCCTAAGGGACACTGCTAGTAGCTGAGGGTTAGCTGCCTGAACTGTACAGGAGTCAGACAGATGTGTAGGAGCAGCAGTGCTGGGGGTGTCTAGGGCAGCAGACAGAGATGGCAGGGCCAGGTGAGGTGTGTGGCAGTGTTGGAGGAGGGGGCATGGCCTGGCTGGGCGAGATGGGGGCCAGCCAACCTGCAAGCAGTTGCCTATTGGTTTGAGGGTCTGAATAGGATGGACTGGAGAAGGGGCAAGGAGCAGGCAGGCCTGGGAGGGGAGGGGTCACGAGGGAGGAGGAGCTCAGAGGAAGGAGGCACCAGAGTCAGGAAGGCTTCGAGTGGGGAGGGGTGCTGGAGCTAGGCTTGGGGAAGTGGGGCCCCAGCCCTGCCCTGGGCATCCTTGGAGGCCCTAGTGGCAGACTAGGCTGGAGAAGGGGATTGGTGGGGGCCTAGGGTGGGGGCCCACATGCCTCTCCAACCCTAGGCCCAGGCTCCTCCAGATTCTGGCAGTTCCTGAAGTTCCCCATGCCCACCACCCCATTCCCAGGAGCCTGTGGTGTGTGCCCCTTAGCAGAATGGCAGCCCTACTCCTGCAAGGTGCGCCCCCCACCCCGCCCCTGTCAGCACCCCCTGCACTGCTGGGCCCTCTGTTAGCCTGCATACAGCAGGGGCCTCTGAAGAGTCAGGCAGGCTTCTACCACTCCAAACCTGGGGAGGGCCAGGTGGGTGAGTGTGAGTGTGAGATGTTCTAGAGCACGCTGGGAGCACTGACCAGTGTGGGGTCAGATTTGGGATTGTGGAGGGCCTCAGGAGGGGATAAACTGGAGTCTGGTGGGGTTTAGGGGGCTACTGGGCTGCACAGGGGGCAAAGCAAAGCTGGGGGTCTCCCTGAATCTCAGACCAGGCTCAGAATCCAGGCTTGGAGATGGGGTATCTTCAGAGGTGGGGGTGCCTGTAAGATGTTTGGGGTTGTGCCCTAGGCATGGGAGGTGGGGCCTTAACCACTTCTGCCTGGCTTGGGTACCCCCTACTCCATGGGAGTTTGGGCTCCCTCGCCTGGCCACGGAGGGGCAGTAGGGATGGGGTGGGGTGAGCTTTTCCTGGAACTCAGGCCCGAGGCCTGAGAGCACTGTGGGAAGGGGGGCAGGCCTTCAGCACCTCACAGCTGGATCACATCAAGCTAGATGCACAGACTGGAAAATTCTTGTGGTTTGGGATGGTGCATTTTTTCCTATGGTGGTCGGTGGGCTGGGCAGTCCTAGATGATGGCTATAGGCCACGGACCTGAGGAGCCAGAGGCCCCACCAGGGCAGACCCATCAGTCACTGGCACCCTTGGTGCCCTTTGCCCAGGTCTTCCACCTTTATAGCCCTGAGCAGCTGCTATCTGCAAGCCCCACCCGACTGCGAGCAGCCCCCATGTCCTGCCCCAGGTGTGGCTTCCTTTCTAGTGAGTCACAGTGCCTGGGGCCCCCCTCCCCAGCCCTGACTCACTGGCTGGGTCCCCCTCCACCCCCAGCGTCACCCCCCCATGTGTGGAAGTGTCCATGCAGCTGGGCGGTCCTGCCTCTGTGAGTCAGTGCTTAGCTATGCACCCCTTCCCTGAGGTGTGTTGCCTGGTCAGCCCGGGCTTGGGGTGGGCTCTGCAGGCAGGCTTTGCTCCAGGGGATGGCTGGTGGGTAGCTGAGAGGGGCTGGCCTGGCATAGGACCCCTGTGGCTGGGAGCAGTGGCCTAGGAGCTTGGCAGGGATGGGGGCTACAGGGTAGGGCGTGGTCCTTTCTTAGTGCAGGTCTATGAGGAGGTGTGGTTTAGAGCAGCCACAGGAAACAGAGAGGTGTGGCCTTGGAGCCCGGCCCCAGCCCCGCTCAGGCGCCAGTCCTATGTGATGGGGGGTCCTTCTGGGTGGTTGTGGGGATGGTGTGCATTCCTTTGCGGTCCTGGCACCAGTCCATGCAATGAAGTACCACGCTCCCCTGCATCCCCAGGTGCCATCCCCCAGGCTGCCATAGGCATAGTGGGTGAGGAAACCCCCGTTTCCTGTTTCTGGCGGGTCGAGGGTGTGGCTGTGGGGGAGGAGCTGCCTTCCTCCTTCCCGCTGGGACACTCCTCTCTGGCAGGCAGGGTGGGGTTGGGGGGCGGGACGGCCGCCTGCTGGGGAGTACTGCAGGCAGGGAGTGTCCACACCGACTCTGAGCTGAGCCGGTGCCGAGGGATCATCCTGTGCAGCTGTAGCCGCCTGTGTGCCACTCAGGGCTGCCTAGCGTTGAGGGCGGAGGAACAGGGCAGCAGAGGGGCGGGGCAGCACCATGTCCCAGCACCAGCTCCGTGTGCCTGAGCCCGAGGGCCTGGGTCGCAAGAGAACCAGCTCGGAGGACAACCTCTACCTGGCTGTGCTCAGGGCCTCGGAGGGCAAGAAAGGTAGCGGGCACTCCCTGCTGTATAGGGCGGGCCTCTGTAGCAGCAGCTGCTTCCTGTGGCAGGAAGCCTTGGCAGTGTGTGGGGGTGGGGGTCCAGACTCTGAGCTGGGGGGTCAGCCACCCATGCCCAGTGTGGATTGGGCTTCCCAGCGTCCACAAGGCCATCCAGGGCGTTTGAGCCTTAGCTGTAGGGCCAGGGCAGACTGAAGGGTTCTCTCCGCCCGCCCTGGGGAAGGCCCACTGCCCTGTTGGGAGGACACAGCTTTTCCTGAACTCTCCAGCTCTGCTGCACCTCCGCCTAGGTCGCAGAGGCAGCATGTCGCAGGCAGGCTGGGACTTGTGCGATCTGGGCATGGCTCTGGACCCTCCCCTCTCCGAGGGGAGACAGTGGAGGATTGAGCAGCAGGCCTCCCTGTGCCTGAGCTTCCGCTTGGACCAGAGCTGGCCAGGCCAGGCACCAGGCACCCTGCTGTCCTGGCAGGGCAGTGGGCCAAGGGGAGGGCTGGTTCTCTGTGAGATCTCAGGGAGGCTTTGGGGGCTTCCTCAGGTGGGATCCGGCCAGCCAGGCCTCTGTGTCTGCACAGTGGTTGCCTCTGGGGCTTCTCTGGGCTTCTCCCAGGCCCTGGGTAAACTGGCCTTGTCCCCCACCCAGATGAGCGGGACCGTGTGCAGAAGAAAACCTTCACCAAGTGGGTCAACAAGCACCTCATCAAGGTCAGTGGCATGTGCTCAGTAGCCTGTCCTGAGGCAGAGGAGGCTGGGGGTCGGGGGGGGGGGAGGGTACCCCTACCTGCCCCATGGTTGTCCTCACCCTGCCCTTGTGCTCTCCTTTCATCTCTGAAACCTGTCATTTCTGTCCTCTCTCCTCCCCATGCTCGCTCCTGTCTCTTTGCTACTACTCCTCTTCCTTCTCCTGGTCTCTCCTGGCTTCTCCGTAGCACTGGAGGGTAGAGGTAGGTGCTTCCAAGGGGCAGAGGCCGTGCTCTGTGCCCTGAGGGACTCAGACCCCCATCTCTGCCCCTCTGGGGTTAGGGCCCAGCTCTGGGCTCTGCCCTCCAGGGCCTGTTGGTAGCTGTGGGGATCTGTGGTCAGCCCTTCTCCTATTGTCCCTGCAGGCCCAGAGGCACATCAGTGATCTATATGAAGACCTCCGAGATGGCCACAATCTCATCTCCCTGCTGGAGGTCCTCTCGGGGGACAGCCTGGTGCGTGTGCCCCTGCCTCCTCCACCTGGGCTCCCCTGCCTGCCCTCCCTCCTTGGGACCTTCTGCCCACTCTGTGTCCAGCTCAGCCCCTCCTGCCTTCTCCCGGGGAGCAGGCTGGCCTGCCCTACGGTGCCCGCCCATCCAGGGTGTCGGGGCATCGCAGCTGAGGGCTGGCCTAGGATTGGCCACGACCCCCATGCCTTGGGCCGTTTGGACCCTTGCTGCCCTCCGCCTTGGAGCCCTGACACAGTAACCTCATGCTCTGCTCTGCTTTGGTTTCTCTGCTGCTTGGACTCTGATCCTTGACCTCTGCTCTTTACCCTTTGCCCTGCTCTGGCTGGGCAGCCGAGGGAGCGGGACGTAATCAGGAGCTTGCGCCTGGTGAGTGGTTGTACCTGCTGGGCACAGCGGCACGTGGGCAACCTGAGACCGTGGAGCCCAGCTCACCCGGGGCTGGTGGCTAGTTTAGCTGACCCATGCCTGGCCCTTGGGTGGGCAGATGGCCGTGCATCAAGTTGCCTGCTGTGCTGCCTGGGGCTGGGCCTGGGACCCACCAGCAGCTGCTGTGGCTGCCACCGCCAGGCAGGAGGACCCTCCCTTACCGCCACTGCCCTCCACCCGCCGTTTCCTGACCATGTCTCCTCCCCACCACCCTTCCTTCCTTTCCACAGCCTGGGTTGCTGGACTTCCTAAGCCCCTGCTGGGCCTGGCCTAGACTCTAGGCTGGCGTCCTCCTTTTCCAAGCTGGAGAGGGTGCACCTGGGGTGTGGGAGGGGCTGCTGCCCCAGTTGCTGTAGTTGCTTTTGGGGGTACTAAGGGGTGGGGCCCAGGAGATGCAGCTGCTATGTGGATGCTGACCATGCCATGCCTCCTCTCACAGCCCCGGGAGAAGGGCAGGATGCGCTTCCACAAGCTACAGAATGTCCAGATTGCCCTGGATTACCTCCGGCACCGCCAGGTAAGGCTGCCCACCTGACCCCAGGCCCCTCATGCAGCCAGGTTTGCCCCGTGGGCCATGACTTAGAGCTCCTTGCTCACAGGTGAAGCTGGTGAACATCAGGAATGATGACATTGCTGATGGCAACCCCAAGCTGACCCTCGGCCTGATCTGGACAATTATTCTGCACTTCCAGGTAGAATGGTCACCCGCAGGAGTCTCCAGGGTTGCCGTGGGCTCCTGGGCTGGTGGCCTGGCCTGGTGGCACCTGGGCACCTTCCTGCCAGCCCTAGCCCTTGGCTGGCTCCGTGGCCTGAGGGCCTAGGCCTCTCTCCAAGCCTATTCTGTGCCCTCTGGCCCTGGCTGGGCAGGGCCTGGAGCCTCCCTGTGGAGGAATGTGTTCTCTGCTGCCTGCCCTGGGGAAACTTCTGGAGCACCATAGGCTGCACCGGCTGACTCACCCATTGCCCGTCCCGGCTGCACAGGAAGCCACAAATCTGAAAGCTGGGCAGGCAGAGCCTGGCTGGCACGGTAGCTGAGTCACATGGGCCAGGAGGATGACAGACAGCAGGGCAGGCAGGCTGCCAGGCCCACTCGCCATTCACAGTCCCCAGGGTCCTACCCCCAGCAAGCAGAGAGGGGCTTTCCTAGGCCTTGGGGTTCTGGGCCTGCACCTGCTCTTCTTGTGCTCACTCTCCACCATCTCTGTGCCAGCCTCTGGGGGTATAGGGTGCACCCCAAGCCTCCTCAGTCAAGGCGATGGCGGTGGGGGCTGGGGCTCCGACTTACTTTGTGGCCAGTGGCTGGCTGGAGTGGCCTGGGCTTGTGGCCCTGAGATGTAGCTGGTCCTAGCTACATCTCCCCCAAGGGGAGAGCCCTGGGAACCCTGCACAACCCAGCTGGGTGCTGAGCCACCCGCCCTCATGCACGTGGTCATGGGTGTTGGGCAGGCCAGGCAGCTGGGCTGAATTGCTCCCTCCTGTCCACTGCATGGGGCAGATCTCAGACATCCAGGTGAGCGGGCAGTCGGAGGACATGACAGCCAAGGAGAAGCTGCTGCTGTGGTCGCAGCGCATGGTGGAGGGCTACCAGGGCCTGCGCTGTGACAACTTCACTTCCAGCTGGCGCGATGGCCGCCTCTTCAATGCCATCATCCACCGGCATAAGTATGTGGTGCTGGGGAGTGAAGGGCTGTGGGCCAGGAGCACCCCCAGGGCACCTCAACTGGGCAACTTCAGACAAGTCAGGGCGGGGAGGGTGAGTGCCAGCCGCTTCTGGGTGGTGCAGGCCAGCAGGGCCCAGCCCCACCCTGGTGCCCGACCCACCTCCTCCTGGGCCCTTCAGAAGCACCGCTGCCTCCTCAAGGCCTTGGGCCACCGGTTCTCATAGCCATGAGCATCTGTCCCATTTGGACAGCTCAGAAGGGGCCTGGCTGGCCAGTGCCCTGCACTCAGTGCACGATACCTGTGCCCATGCCCACCACAGGCCCATGCTCATCGACATGAACAAAGTATACCGTCAGAGCAACCTGGAGAACCTGGACCAGGCCTTCTCTGTGGCAGAGCGGGACCTAGGAGTGACTCGGCTCCTGGACCCAGAGGGTGCGTGCTGCTGGCTCCTCCCTGTCCCTCTCTCCTCTACCAGACAAAGCCTCCTCTGACCCCCCACTCCCCCACAGATGTGGACGTGCCTCAGCCCGATGAGAAGTCCATCATCACCTACGTCTCATCCCTGTATGACGCCATGCCCCGCGTGCCGGATGCACAGGATGGGGTGAGGGCCAATGTGAGTGGTGGGCCTGGGGGGCAGGTGGGCCTCATGTCTTGACAGCCCCCAACAGGCCCTGACGACCACTCGCTCATGTGCTCACAGGAGCTGCAGCTTCGCTGGCAGGAGTACCGGGAGCTGGTGCTGCTGCTGCTGCAGTGGATCAGGCACCACACAGCTGCCTTTGAGGAACACAAGTTCCCTTCCAGCTTTGAGGAGATTGAGGTGGGTCTGCCACTTGGGCAGGGGTCCTGGGCCTGCCTTGGGGGCTGGGCATGGTGCTGACACCCCTGTGCCCACAGATCTTGTGGTGCCAGTTCTTGAAGTTTAAGGAGACAGAGCTTCCAGCCAAGGAGGCAGACAAGAACCGGTCTAAGGGCATCTACCAGTCCCTGGAGGTGAGGGGGTATCCCCTAGGGAGTTGAGGGAATGTCCTGGGAGGCTCCTCTGGAGTTCAACTTGACCTCGCCTTTTGAGCCTCTGGGACCAGAGCTGTCCCAGGTCTGGTGGGCTGGGGGCCTGAGGGCCCAGCACACCTACCACCACCCCCTGCAGTCTCAAGCCTGAGCTTGGCCCTGCCCACAGGCCGCGGTGCAAGCAGGCCAGCTCAAGGTGCCCCCTGGCTACCACCCGCTGGACGTGGAAAAGGAGTGGGGCAAGCTGCACGTGGCCATCCTGGAGAGGGAGAAGCAGCTCCGGAGCGAATTTGAGAGGTTGGCGGGGGTGGGGGAGGCCCAGTGGGTGGGGCCCTGTGGTAGCAGAGGAGCCACCCGAGGGTGAGTCACTGCCTGGGGAGGAAACCCCCCCAGGCCAGGGAACTGAGCTGCTGCTAACCCGAGGGCCAGTGGGCGGGGGAGGCTGGAGCCGAGGGGAGCTGTACTCTGTGGCCAGGGAGGCTGGAGCAGGAGTGGGGCTGTGCTCTGTGGCCAGGGAGGGTGGTGGCTGACCCAACTTACAAGTGGGTCCCTGGGTGCCTTGGGCTGCAGGCTGGAGTGTCTTCAGCGCATAGTGAGCAAGTTGCAGATGGAGGCTGGACTGTGTGAGGAGCAGCTGAACCAGGCCGACGCCCTGCTACAGTCGGTGAGGGGGAGGGATGGGGCTGGAATGGGCGGGAGGGAGGCAGGAGCCCTAGCTTGTCCCGCCCTGCAACCAGGGAGCCTGGCAGGGGCTGGCCAGGCAGGGGCGGGCTTTGGGGTGGGGAAGCCTGAGCTCCTCCCTCCTGGTGTGCAGCCAACTTTCACCACAGACTTTGGGCAGAGTTGGCTTCTGGGCACCAAGCAGTCCCCCTCCTATACAGTGGCTTGGTGTTAGGGAGGGGTTGGTGGGGGAAGGACCCAGACCTTCTGCCGGCTGAGTGCCCGTGGGGCCCAGCATGCACGGGGCTTTGTGGCCTGGGCAGAAGCTTGTTGTGGGAGGAGGAGGGAAGTCACGCACAAGGCCACAAGGCATCTTAGTCCTTGGACCTAGCAGAATTTCTGTGGACTTGTTCCCAATCCTGCAGAGAGCTAGAGGGTAGATTTGGCCAGAAGTGCATGTCAGGGTCGGTAGGGAGGGCAGGCAAGGACGGGGATTGGGGCAGCAAGCCAGCTGAGGCCTGGGACTTGGGCTGGGCAGGTGGGTGAGAGCAGCTACCTTGGCCGGGGCCCCTGTCGGGTCAGGAGGTGGGTCAGCTGGGCTCTGTGTCACAGATAACCACCTTGTAGGATATCCGGCTACTGGCCACAGGCAAAGTGCCACAGCGTGCGGGGGAGGTAGAACGGGACCTGGACAAGGCAGATGGCATGATCCGGCTGCTATTCAATGACGTGCAGACCCTCAAGGATGGACGACACCCACAGGGCGAGCAGATGTACCGCAGGTGGGGCCCACCCTCACCCATCCCTGGGTGCCCTGGGTATGGGCAGCGTGAGGTCTGGCTGACCTCCTCCCTGACTCTGCTGCCCCAGGGTGTACCGCCTGCACGAACGCCTGGTGGCCATCCGCACCGAGTACAACCTCCGGCTGAAGGCAGGCGTGGCTGCCCCTGTGACCCAGGTGACCCAGGTGACGCTGCAGAGTGTGCAGAGGCGCCCTGAGCTCGAGGATTCCACCCTGCGCTACCTGCAGGACTTGCTGGCCTGGGTGGAAGAGAACCAGCGACGGGTGGATGGTGCTGAGTGGGGTGTGGACCTGCCTAGTGTGGAGGCACAGCTGGGTGGCCACCGCGGCCTGCATCAGTCCATTGAGGAATTCCGGGCCAAGATCGAGCGGGCGCGGAGTGATGAGGTGAGTGGCACCCAAGGAGTGGGCAGTGGGTGGGGGCTAGGCCCCAGCCACTGTGGGCCTCAGTCCTCTTGTCTCTTACAGGGCCAGCTCTCCCCCGCCACCCGGGGTGCCTACCGTGACTGCCTGGGCCGGCTGGACCTGCAGTATGCCAAGCTGCTGGTGAGTGGGGGGGGCAGGGCAGGGGCTGGGGGAGGTGGGCAGGCTGTGGCCTGCTGACACGCACCTGCCTGCCCACAGAACTCCTCCAAAGCCCGCCTCCGGTGCCTGGAGAGCCTGCATAACTTTGTGGTGGCAGCCACCAAGGAGCTGATGTGGCTAAACGAGAAGGAAGAGGAGGAGGTGGCCTTCGACTGGAGTGAGCGCAATGCCAACATGGTTGCCAAGAAGGAGAGCTACTCGGTGAGGCAGGCAGTGGCCTTCTAGAACTCTCCCTTGACCACCCCACCTGTGCCCGTGGTTGTCCCCCAAGGGTGGGAGCACCTCAGGTGGTGGCTGGTCAGGTCCAGCTCCAGAATCCACAGACACCAATATGGGACTCAAGTCAAGTTTTCTGGGAGATTGGCAGACCCCGGCGTAGCCTGACACTGTCCCTGAGACCCTCTGCCTTTTTGCCAGGCCCTGATGCGTGAGCTGGAGCTGAAGGAAAAGAAAATCAAGGAGCTCCAGAATACTGGTGACCGGCTGCTGCGGGAGGACCACCCTGCTCGGCCCACAGTAGAGGTGGGGCAGGGCTGTGGGGACCACCCTGGGCCCTGGGGGTGGGATGGGGCCTGACAAGGACCTCGCTGTCTTGCAGTCCTTCCAGGCTGCCCTGCAGACCCAGTGGAGCTGGATGCTACAGCTGTGCTGCTGCATCGAGGCGCACCTGAAGGAGAACACCGCCTACTTCCAGGTGAGAGCAGGAGACCCCCTCACCCTACACAGCTCAGCTGCAGCCTTGGAGGAACCCCTGGACCCCCGTGGCAGACACGTGGCCCCTGACTCATAGCTTCCTGTCTGTCCAGATGCTGCCAGCTGCTTCCTGAACTCTGTCTCACTGGGCTTGGAGTTCTTCCCGGGCCCCCCAGGGGCTTCATTGTCCCTTGCCTCAGGCCTCACCCCTTAGGCCTACACTGGGGCAGCTCTGGCCTGGGGCTCCTGGCCCAGGCAGCCTGGCATGACCCCCTTCCACCACCCTAGTTTTTCTCAGATGTGCGGGAGGCTGAGGAGCAGTTGCAGAAGCTGCAGGAGACACTGCGCAGGAAGTACAGCTGCGACCGCTCCATCACCGTCACCCGGCTCGAGGACCTGCTGCAGGATGCCCAGGTGAGGCAGACTCGGTGCAGGGTTGCAGGGAGAGAGTCTGGCCTGGGGTTTGGGCTGCATGGTACTCTGGGGGTGGGAGCAGCCAGAGGGGCCAGCAGGGGTTGGGGATGCATGATGGGGGGCATAGAGGCCACTGAGTGTGGGGGAGACAAGGTGCGGGTATATAGGGAGCTGGCTGGCTGCAGCCGGTATGAATCCCTGACCCCTGGAGCCCACGGAGCAAACAGAGGCCTGAAGTCAGCTGCTGTCACCAGCCCTTTTATCATAGATGAGTGCACTGGCTTTCTGGCCTGCAGCAGACACAGTCTGAGGGCTGTGAAGAGCGGAGGGGTGGCTGGGCACCCAGGAGGGCAGAGCATGCTTGGTTGGGGGTGATGGAGGGAAGAAGGGATGGGGCACTGGACAGGTTCCTGTGGTCGGCAGGGGCTGGGAGAGGGCAGGAGAAGTGTAGACAGCTCCAGGGTGGACTCTGACCCACAGCCTGGGCAGTCCTTGATGGGGTTTGCCTCGCACAGAGGGGTTGGATGGGGGAGGCAGGTGACCCGCTGCCTGAAGGGGAGGTGGGAGGGGAGAGGACACTGTAGGGGCTGGTGCATAGCCAGGCTGTACTCCCGGTCCTGGAGGACATAGTGGGTGGTCTGGGGCACAGGAGAGCACCCAGTCCTGATTAGGAGAGAAGAGAGTGGGTGAAGTCTGCTGGGGCCTGTCTCAGCCACACCTGCTGCCTCCAAGTGCCTCCCGACCCCAGAGTACCAGGAAGTCCCCATAGACTTGTCCTGGGGGTGCTGGGCATGTCTGCGCTTCACTGTGGCAGGCCCGTGGGTCTTCATGGCCTTCACCCAGATGTGCCCCGTGTCTGGATGTGGCTGTGTCGACCTGAGGTGCCCCTCCCCCACAGGATGAGAAGGAGCAGGTGAACGAGTACAAGGGCCACCTCGCAGGCTTGGCCAGGAGAGCCAAGGCCATTGTGCAGCTGAAGCCCCGCAACCCAGCCTACCCTGTGCGGGGCCACGTGCCCCTGCTGGCCGTGTGTGACTACAAGCAGGTGGAGGTGAGGGTTGGGCCAGGGGTCACATGGGAGGGGCATGGCCAGACAGGGCACAGGTGTGGCCGCATTGTTACTGATTCTGACTGTCCCAGGTGACCGTGCACAAGGGTGATGAATGCCAGCTGGTGGGCCCTGCGCAGCTGTCCCACTGGAAGGTGCTTAGCATCTCTGGCAATGAGGCTGCTGTGCCCTCTGTGTGCTTCCTCGTGCCGCCACCCAACCAGGAGGCCCAGGAGGCCATCACCAGGTGGGTGGCCCAGGGTCCAGCAGCTGGGGTTGTGGGCAGCAGGCGGGCCCCAGACACCCTGACTGTGTCCTGATTTGCCAGGCTGGAGGCCCAGCACCAGGCCTTGGTCGCATTGTGGCACCAGCTGCACGTGGACCTGCGGAGCCTTCTGGCGTGGCAGAACCTCAGCCGAGATGTGCAGCTCATCCGCTCCTGGTCCCTGGTCACGGTATGACTCCCCACTGGCCGCGGGCTCTCTGAATGCGAGGAGGGGACCAGCCTGCCTCGCCCTGCGCTCAGCCCCATGTCCTGTCCCCAGTTCCGCACACTGAAGCCAGAAGAGCAGCGCCAAGCCCTGCGCAGCCTGGAGCTGCACTACCAGGCCTTTCTGCGGGACAGCCAGGACGCTGGTGGCTTTGGGCCTGAGGACCGGCTGATAGCCGAGCGCGAGTATGACTCCTGCAGCCGCCACTACCAGCAGCTGCTGCAGAGCCTGGAGCAAGGTATGGGGCGAGCAGGGCCTGGGAGCGAGGGTGGCTGGCTATGGGCTGGTCACCTGAATAACCAGGATGTGCCCCCAGGCGAGCAGGAGGAGTCTCACTGTCAGCGCTGCATCTCAGAGCTCAAGGACATCCGGCTGCAGCTGGAGGCCTGGGAGACTCGCACTGTGCACCGCCTGCGGTTGCCACTAGATAAAGAGCCAGCCCGGGAATGTGCCCAGCGCATCGCTGAGCAGCAGGCAGGCGCCTCCCCTCCCCTGTCTCTGTCCCTCCCCAGCCCCACCTCCCTCCCTGGGCCTTCTAAGGGTGCTGCGCTAGGTCTGGGGGTCAGCATGGCCCTGCTTGGTCTCTCCGCAGAAAGCACAGGCTGAAGTGGAGGGGCTGGGCAAGGGGGTTGCCCGGCTCTCCTCGGAGGCCGAGAAGGTCCTGGCCCTGCCTGAGCCATCGCCAGCTGCCCCCACTCTGCGCTCAGAGCTGGAGCTGACACTCGGCAAGCTGGAGCAGGTGCGCAGCCTGTCTGCCATCTACCTGGAGAAGTGAGTGAACATGTCTGTGAGGGGCTGGTCACGCTACGGTGAGGGCTGTGACCATAGGAGCATTCTGAGCAGAGGAAGGAAGGGCACGAGGGGATGAGGGCTACTGGGTTAAGGGCTGTAGAGGGATCTGGCCAGGGGATGGCTGCGGAGGTGGCAAGAAGAATTCAAGTCCTGAGGTGTTTCAGAGACAATACCCTTGGGACTTCCTGATGATTGGATGGGGCATGAGGGAGAAGGAGGAGGGCAGGAGCTGTTCACTGAGGTCAGGGGCTGAGGGAGCCAGGACCTGGGGAACCCAGCCTATGGGAAGTCGGGGCAGCCAGCCCAGGCGGGAGACAGGGAGTTTAGGTGGTGGACAGAAAGGAGTGCTAATGAGGAAAGAACCAAGGAAGCACCACCCCAGCCCCAGCATTGGGAGGTCAGGAGGAGGAGGGTAGTTGGGGTGGCCCAGGCCAGAGAGGTTCTGAGGAGGGAAGGCTTGGCCTGAGGGCAGGGGTGGCCTCAAGAGAAGGTCTTCTTGGTGGAAGGTGGATGTGGAGACCTGCAAGGAGTAGGTGGGAGTGGAAATAGTAGGTGAGACACTGGAAGGCAGGGTGTAAGAGGGCCCCCAGTGCCAGGGTCTGTCTGGGCATTGCCCCCAGCATCTTCCCCTGGTCCCAGAGCCCCCACCAGGCCTGCCCTTCTCCTGCCTGCCGGTGCCCAGCCACAGGGCCTCTTCTACCCTTTCTTTGCTGCTTATTTCAGCAAATTTTAATTCAGAGGCATAAAAAATACCTTCACGTGGATCCACTTTCAATAGAGTAGTGAGAAATCTTTCTCCACCCTGTTTTTCATCTGTCCCATTCCTGCCTTGCCCCTCAGGGGCTTCTGGCATATATTTGTCCCCCCCACCCCCCTACTGAGACAGTCTCACTCTGTTGTCTGGGCTAGAGTGCCATGGCATCAGCCTAGCTCACGGCAACCTCAAACTCCTGGGCTCAAGCAATCCTTCTGCCTCAGTCTCCCAAGTAGCTGGGACTACAGACATGTGCTACCATACCCGGCTAATTTTTTTTATATATTTTTAGTTGTCCATATAATTTCTTTCTATTTTTAGTAGAGACGGGGTCTTGCTCTTGCTCAGGCTGGTCTTGAACTCCTGAGCTCAAACGATCCACCTGCCTTGGCCTCCCAGAGTGCTAGGATTACAGGCGTGAGCCACCACACCTGGCCCTTCTGGCATATATTTCCAGTGTATTATTTCTTAGGTTCCTATATTGCAAACAGTACGTCCACCTTTCACCCACAAATACTAACTGATGTTTGAGAGAAATGTCGCTGTCTGGTACAGGCTGCCATTCCCTTGGGTACCTCTCACCCAGTCTTGGGCTGGAAGGCTAATCACTACATCCCTAGGCCCTGTGGGTGTCAGGATGCTGCAGGAATGCAGCCCATGGGCTCCACTTGCCTCAGGGCCTTGGAGTCTGCTGTTCCTAGCCATGTGACCTCCCTCCAGGTCTTTGGGCTGGAGCTTAAACCACCTTCTCCCCACACGTCTGTTTTTCTCCCTGAAGCCTGTGAACACAGGGGTCAGCTGACCCCCAGGGCTTTGGCTGGTCAGGTCTGGGCTGGGCAGGCAGCACTCAGCAGGCACCTAGGCTCTGGTTCCATCACCTTGGGCCTGGCTCTGAGCTGCGCTTTCTTCCAGGCTCAAGACCATCAGCCTGGTGATCCGCAGCACACAGGGGGCAGAGGAGGTGCTCAGAGCCCACGAGGGCCAGCTCAAGGAGGCCCAGGCTGTGCCTGCCACCACTGCAGAGCTTGAGGCGACCAAGGCTGCACTGAAGGTACTGTTGCAGGGCTGGTGCCTTGCCAGGGGCGGAGGGACAGTGGGACCCAGCTGAAACGGCACCCTCCTCTCCTGTCCCCAACAGAAGCTACGGGCCCAGGCGGAGGCACAGCAGCCCGTGTTTGATGCTGTGCGGGACGAGCTGCGGGGGGCACAGGAGGTGGGTGAGCGGCTGCAGCAGCAGCACAGCGAGCGGGATGTGGAGGTGGAGCGCTGGCGGGAGCGGGTCACCCAGCTGCTGGAGCGCTGGCAGGCTGTGCTGGCCCAGATCGACGTGCGGCAGCGTGAACTTGAGCAGCTGGGCCGTCAGCTGCGTTACTATCGTGAGAGCGCGGACCCGCTGGGTGCCTGGCTACAGGACGCACGTCAGCGGCAGGAGCAGATCCAGGCCATGCCGCTGGCTGACAGCCGGGCTGTGCGGGAGCAGCTGCGGCAGGAGAAGGTAGGCCAGGGTCAGTGGGGTCGGGGGCAGTAGGGCACACCCTGTGGCCACTGTGCTGACCACCCTACCCTTCAGGCCCTGCTGGAGGAGATCGAGCGACACAGCGAGAAGGTTGAGGAATGCCAGAGGTTTGCGAAGCAGTACATCAATGCCATCAAGGTGAGCCTCCAGCCTCCTGCTGTGCTGGCCAACCCCCATTTCCAGGGACACTTGCGGGGTCAGTGGGCGTAGGACTCTGCAGTGCCCCCTGAGCCTGGGCCATGCTGGGGAAAGCCTGTGGATAGGTGTGGGGGCTGGGCACAGGCAGCCGGAGGACAGAGCTGCTGGCTGACCACAGTGTGTACCCACAGGACTACGAGCTCCAGCTGGTCACATACAAGGTGCAGCTTGAGCCAGTGGCCTCCCCAGCCAAGAAGCCCAAGGTCCAGTCTGGGTCAGAGAGCATCATCCAAGAGGTAGGGTGGGAGTGGGCTGAGCCTGGCCTGGTGAGGGGCTGGGTGGGCCTTGTGGGGGTGTGGCTCTCAACAGGGCTGACCCTGGCTGCGCCCCCCACCCCCCAGTACGTGGACCTACGCACACGCTACAGCGAGCTGACTACACTCACGAGCCAATATATCAAGTTCATCAGCGAGACTCTGCGGCGCATGGAGGAGGAGGAGGTATGGTCACGTTTGGTGGGGCGGGGTAGGGGTGGGGAGGATCTTGCCACCTGCCCCTACAAATGCAGCCAAGGGAGCTGTCTGAGACCACTTACTGCAGCCCCCTCACTCCCCTTCTGCCTGGTGCTATCCAGCACCCCTTGCCCCCCAGCACGGCCCATCCCAGGCTGCTCCCCCTTGGCCTGGCACTGCGCTGCTCTCCCCACGGTGGCTGGCGCCTCCTTTCTCCTCTGTTTTGGCGAGTGTCCTTCGCCAGCATCCCACTGGCTCTTGTGTGTGTTCTTCCTGGGGCTTCTGTATTGGTCTCCACACTTGGCCCTTTGCTCTGGGAAGAGTCGGTGGCGGGGCATTAGGTCATGGGGGCCTGGAAGCGGTGCCCACCTGTTCAGTTCCTTCCTGCCTCTCAGCTGCCCCTGCGGTTTGGGCTGCCCGTCGCCCTGTCTCCTCTCTGCTCGGAGCTGCTGGCTGGAAAGCCCCTCTTGTGAGCTGACTCAGAGCTGTACTGCTGTGCCCACTCTGGCCACTGTGCCCTGCCCCAGCCAACCCCACTGGGCTTTGGGAATGGCCCCTGACTGGAGAGAGGGGCTCTGCAGTGGGTGCCAGGCCCACTGGCCTCCAGCAGAGCTCAGGCAGGGCTGTGTGGTAGGCACAGCTCACAGACCCTACGAGCCTCCTGCTTTGCTCTCTCTTTCTCCCCCCATCCGTTTGTCTGTCTCCGTCGCCTGTCTGCGGGGAAGAGGGGAGGACACCTAGGCCTCCTTCCCCAGGCTGGTGAGCACGGTGGGGCTGGCTGCGCTCGCTGCCCGAGTGCCCTGGGCGGGTGCACGCTGTCTCCTTGGCTGGGCTGGGACCTCTGTCCTCTCTGATCCCCCTGCATCGCGCTGTCCAAGTGAACTGTGGTAGTGCTGTGTCCTGTGAGCACCTGGCACCTGCCACCTGCCCCATGCTCACGCTCTCTCTGGTTCTCTTCCTCTCTCTGCCGCGGCCTCAGAGGCTGGCTGAGCAGCAGCGGGCAGAGGAGCGGGAGCGGCTGGCCGAGGTGGAGGCTGCGCTGGAGAAGCAGCGGCAGCTGGCCGAGGCACACGCCCAGGCAAAGGCTCAGGCAGAGCGGGAGGCACAGGAGCTGCAGCAGCGCATGCAGGAGGAGGTGGTGCGGCGGGAGGAGGCGGCGGTGGATGCGCAGCAGCAGAAGCGCAGCATCCAGGAGGAACTGCAGCATCTGCGGCAGAGCTCAGAGGCAGAGATCCAGGCCAAGGCCCAGCAGGTGGAGGCGGCTGAACGTAGCCAGCTACGCATCGAGGAGGAGATCCGCATTGTGCGCCTGCAGCTGGAGGCAACTGAGCGCCAGCGCAGTGGGGCAGAGGGGGAGCTGCAAGCGCTGCGCGCGCGGGCAGAGGAAGCTGAGGCGCAGAAGCGGCAGGCACAGGAGGAGGCCGAGCGCTTGCGGAAGCAGGTGCAGGATGAGAGCCAACGCAAGCGGCAGGCAGAGGCAGAGCTGGCCCTGCGCGTGAAGGCCGAGGCTGAGGCAGCTCGAGAGAAGCAGCGGGCCCTGCAGGCACTGGAGGAGCTGCGGCTGCAGGCTGAGGAGGCAGAGCGGCGGCTGCGGCAGGCCGAGGCAGAGCGGGCACGACAGGTACAGGTGGCCCTGGAGACAGCCCAGCGCAGTGCGGAGGTGGAGCTACAGAGCAAGCGTGCCTCCTTCGCAGAGAAGACAGCGCAGCTGGAGCGCACTCTGCAGGAGGAACACGTGGCAGTGGCACAGCTGCGGGAGGAGGCTGAGCGGCGGGCACAGCAGCAGGCCGAGGCTGAGCGTGCCCGCGAGGAGGCAGAGCGTGAGCTGGAGCGCTGGCAGCTGAAGGCCAATGAGGCGCTAAGGCTGCGGCTGCAGGCAGAGGAGGTGGCGCAGCAGAAGAGCCTGGCACAGGCTGAGGCTGAGAAGCAGAAAGAGGAGGCAGAGCGTGAGGCGCGGCGACGCGGGAAGGCGGAGGAGCAGGCCGTGCGCCAGCGGGAATTGGCCGAGCAGGAGCTGGAGAAGCAGCGGCAGCTGGCAGAGGGCACTGCACAGCAGCGCCTGGCCGCGGAGCAGGAGCTGATCCGGCTTCGGGCTGAGACAGAGCAGGGGGAGCAGCAGCGGCAGCTTTTGGAGGAGGAGCTTGCCCGGCTGCAGCGCGAGGTGGCCGCAGCCACGCAGAAGCGCCAGGAGTTGGAGGCTGAGCTGGCCAAGGTGAGGGCTGAGATGGAGGTGCTGCTGGCCAGCAAGGCACGGGCCGAGGAGGAGTCGCGCTCCACCAGTGAGAAGTCTAAGCAGAGACTGGAGGCTGAGGCCAGCCGGTTCCGTGAGCTGGCCGAGGAAGCTGCCCGCCTGCGTGCCCTGGCGGAGGAGGCCAAGCGGCAGCGGCAGCTGGCTGAGGAGGATGCAGCACGGCAGCGGGCTGAGGCAGAGCGTGTGCTTGCCGAGAAGCTGGCTGCCATCAGCGAGGCCACACGGCTTAAGACGGAGGCGGAGATCGCGCTCAAGGAGAAGGAGGCGGAGAATGAGCGTCTGCGACGGCTGGCAGAAGATGAGGCCTTCCAGCGGCGGCGGCTAGAGGAGCAGGCTGCGCAGCACAAGGCTGACATAGAGGAGCGCCTGGCCCAGCTGCGTAAGGCATCGGAGAGTGAGCTGGAGCGGCAGAAGGGGTTGGTGGAGGACACACTGCGGCAGCGGCGGCAGGTAGAGGAAGAGATCCTGGCACTGAAGGCAAGCTTTGAGAAGGCAGCCGCTGGCAAGGCGGAGCTGGAGCTGGAGCTAGGGCGCATTCGCAGCAACGCTGAGGACACCCTGCGCAGCAAGGAACAGGCCGAGATGGAGGCTGCACGGCAGCGGCAGTTGGCAGCTGAGGAGGAACAGCGGCGCCACGAGGCAGAGGAGCGCGTGCAGAAGAGCCTAGCGGCCGAGGAGGAAGCTGCACGGCAGTGCAGGGCAGCACTGGAGGAAGTGGAGCGACTCAAAGCCAAGGTGGAAGAGGCACGGCGCCTGCGGGAGCGAGCAGAACAGGAGTCAGCCCGGCAGCTGCAGCTAGCCCAAGAAGCTGCCCAGAAGCGGCTGCAGGCAGAGGAGAAGGCGCATGCCTTCGCAGTGCAGCAGAAGGAGGAGGAGCTGCAGCAGACACTGCAGCAGGAGCAGAGCATGCTGGAGCGGCTGCGTGGTGAGGCTGAGACGGCGCGGCGAGCGGCCGAGGAGGCAGAGGCGGCACGGGAGCAGGCCGAGCGTGAGGCGGCACAATCCCGGCGGCAGGTGGAAGAGGCCGAGCGGCTGAAGCAGTCAGCAGAGGAGCAGGCACAGGCCCGGGCGCAGGCGCAGGCTGCTGCAGAGAAACTGCGCAAGGAGGCCGAGCAAGAGGCAGCACGGCGGGCACAGGCAGAACAGGCGGCCTTGCGGCAGAAGCAGGCAGCTGATGCAGAGATGGAGAAGCACAAGAAGTTTGCTGAGCAGACGCTGCGACAGAAGGCACAGGTGGAGCAGGAACTGACGACGCTGCGGCTGCAGCTGGAGGAGACCGACCACCAGAAGAGCCTCCTGGATGAAGAGCTGCAGCGGCTAAAGGCAGAGGCGACAGAGGCCACCCGCCAGCGCAACCAGGTGGAGGAGGAGCTCTTCTCGGTGCGCGTACAGATGGAGGAGCTGGGCAAGCTCAAGGCTCGCATTGAGGCAGAGAACCGCGCACTCATCTTGCGTGACAAGGACAACACACAGCGCTTCCTGCAGGAGGAGGCCGAGAAGATGAAGCAGGTGGCAGAGGAGGCTGCGCGACTGAGCATAGCAGCTCAGGAGGCTGCACGGCTGCGGCAGTTGGCGGAGGAAGACCTGGCACAACAGCGGACCCTGGCTGAGAAGATGCTCAAGGAGAAGATGCAGGCAGTACAGGAGGCCACGCGGCTCAAGGCCGAGGCTGAGCTGCTGCAGCAACAAAAAGAGCTGGCGCAGGAGCAGGCCCGGAGGCTGCAGGAGGACAAGGAGCAAATGGCACAGCAGCTGGCACAAGAGACGCAGGGTTTCCAGCGGACGTTGGAGGCAGAGCGGCAGCGGCAGCTGGAGATGAGCGCCGAGGCTGAGCGCCTCAAGCTGCGTGTGGCTGAGATGAGCCGGGCCCAGGCCCGTGCCGAGGAGGACGCCCAGCGCTTCCGGAAGCAGGCAGAAGAGATTGGTGAGAAGCTGCACCGCACAGAGCTCGCCACGCAGGAAAAGGTGACACTGGTGCAGACCCTTGAGATCCAGCGGCAGCAGAGCGACCATGATGCTGAGCGCCTGCGGGAGGCCATCGCTGAGCTGGAGCGTGAGAAGGAGAAGCTCAAGCAGGAGGCCAAATTGCTGCAGCTCAAGTCTGAAGAGGTACCGGCCCTCTCTCCATGCAGTGGGTGGACCCTGGGGATCTACCCTGGGGTGGGGTGGCAGGTGTTCCCGGGCCGGTGGTCCCTGACTTCCAACTCCCTTCCCCACAGATGCAGATGGTGCAGCAGGAGCAGCTGTTGCAGGAAACACAGGCCCTGCAGCAGAGTTTCCTCTCCGAGAAAGACAGCCTGCTACAGCGTGAGCGCTTCATCGAGCAGGAGAAGGCCAAGCTAGAGCAGCTCTTCCAGGACGAGGTGGCCAAGGCACAGCAGCTGCGCGAGGAGCAGCAGCGGCAGCAGCAGCAGATGGAGCAGGAGCGGCAGCAGCTGGTGGCCAGCATGGAGGAGGCACGGCGGCGTCAGCGTGAGGCGGAGGAAGGCGTGCGGCACCAGCAGGAGGAGCTGCAGCGGCTGGAGCAGCAGCGGCGGCAACAGGAGAAGCTGCTGGCTGAGGAGAACCAGAGGCTGCGTGAGCGGCTGCAGCGCCTGGAGGAGGAGCACCAGGCTGCACTTGCACACTCTGAGGAGGTCGCTGCCTCACAGGCAGCAACCTCAAAGGCCCTGCCCAATGGCCGGGATGCTCCCGATGGTCCAGCTGTGGAGGTGGAGCCTGAGCACACCTTCGATGGCCTTCGGCGGAAGGTGCCAGCCCAGCGGCTGCAGGAGGCAGGCATCCTGAGCACGGACGAGTTGCAGCGCCTGGCACAGGGCCACACCACAGTGGCCGAGCTTGCACGGCGGGAGGACGTGCACCAGTACCTGCAGGGTCGCAGCAGCATCGCAGGGCTGCTGTTGAAGCCCACCAACGAGAAGCTGAGTGTCTACACGGCCCTGCAGAGGCAGCTGCTGAGCCCCGGCACAGCCCTCATCCTGCTTGAGGCCCAGGCAGCCTCAGGCTTCCTGCTGGACCCTGTGCGAAACCAGCGGCTGACAGTCAATGAGGCTGTGAAAGAGGGTGTTGTGGGCCCTGAGCTGCACCACAAGCTGCTGTCAGCTGAGCGTGCCGTCACTGGCTACAAAGACCCCTACACTGGGGAGCAGATCTCCCTCTTCCAGGCCATGAAGAAGGACCTCATCGTGCGGGACCATGGCATCCGCCTGCTGGAGGCCCAGATCGCCACAGGTGGCATCATCGACCCCGTGCACAGCCACCGCCTGCCTGTGGACATGGCGTACCGACTCGGCTACTTTGATGAGGAGATGAACCGTGTCCTGGCGGACCCCAGCGACGACACCAAGGGCTTCTTCGACCCCAACACCCACGAGAACCTCACCTACCTGCAACTGCTGGAGCGCTGCGTGGAAGACCCTGAGACAGGCCTGCGCCTCCTGCCACTCACAGATAAGGCTGCCAAGGGTGGAGAACTGGTCTACACAGACTCAGAGGCCCGGGACGTCTTCGAGAAGGCCACCGTGTCTGCACCGTTCGGCAAGTTCCAGGGCAAGACAGTGACCATCTGGGAGCTCATCAACTCGGAGTACTTCACGGCAGAGCAGCGGCGGGACCTGCTGCGGCAGTTCCGCACAGGCCGGATCACAGTGGAGAAGGTCATCAAGATTGTTATCACAGTGCTGGAGGAGCAGGAGCAGAAGGGCCAGCTCTACTTCGAGGGCCTGCGCACCTTGGTGCCTGCTGCTGAGCTACTGGAGAGCAGGGTCATTGACCATGACCTCTACCGCCAGTTACAGCGGGGCGACCGCTCAGTGCGAGAGGTGGCTGAGATGGACGCCGTGCGGCAGGCTTTGCGGGGTACCAACGTCATCGCAGGCATATGGCTGGAGGAGGCGGGGCAGAAGCTGAGTATCTACGAGACCCTGAAGAAAGACCTGCTGCAGCCAGACGTGGCTGTGGCCCTGCTAGAGGCCCAGGCCGGCACTGGGCACATCATCGACCCTGCCACCAGCGCCCGGCTGACCGTGGACGAGGCAGTGCGTGCTGGCCTGGTAGGTCCCGAGCTGCACGAGAAGCTGCTGTCAGCTGAGAAGGCTGTGACAGGCTACAGGGACCCCTACACAGGGCAGAGCGTCTCCCTATTCCAGGCCCTGAGGAAGGGCCTCATCCCCCGGGAGCAGGGCCTACGCCTGCTGGATGCTCAGCTATCCACAGGGGGCATCGTGGACCCCAGCAAGAGCCACCGTGTACCCCTGGATGTTGCCTGTGCCCGGGGTTACCTGGATGAGGAGACCAGCAGGGCCCTGTCAGCACCCAAGGACGATACCAAGGCCTACCGTGACCCCAGCACACAGGAGCCAGTCACATATGGCCAGCTCCAGCAGCGGTGCCGGCCCGACCAGTTGACCGGGCTGAAGCTGCTGGCACTCTCAGAGAAGGCTGCACGGGACCGGCAGGAGGAGCTCTACTCCGAGCTCCAGGCCCGTGAAACCTTTGAGAAGACGACAGTCGAGGTCCCTGTAGGTGGCTTCAAGGGCAAGACTGTGACCATCTGGGAGCTCATCAGCTCTGAGTACTTCACGGCAGAGCAGCGGCAGGAGCTACTGCGGCAGTTCCGCACAGGCAAGGTCACTGTGGAAAAGGTCATCAAGATCATCATCACCATCGTAGAGGAGGTGGAGACTCTGCGGCGGGAGAGGCTGTCCTTCAGCGGCCTCCGGGCTCCTGTACCAGCAAGCGAGCTCCTGGCTGCTGGGGTCCTCAGCAGAGCCCAGTTTGAGCAGCTCAAGGATGGCAGGACATCTGTCAAGGACCTTTTGGAGCTGGGCTCTGTGCGGACGCTGCTGCAGGGCAGTGGCTGCCTCGCTGGCATCTACTTGGAGGACTCTAAGGAGAAGGTGACCATCTATGAGGCCATGCTCCGGGGCCTGCTCAGACCCAGCACAGCCACACTCCTGCTTGAGGCGCAGGCAGCCACCGGCTTTCTGCTGGACCCCATACGGAACCAGCGCCTGTACGTCAATGAGGCTGTGAAGGCTGGTGTTGTGGGCCCTGAGCTGCACGAGAAACTTCTGTCAGCTGAGAAGGCCGTCACTGGCTACAAGGACCCCTACTCAGGCTCCACCATTTCCCTCTTTCAGGCCATGAAGAAGGGCCTGGTCCTCAGGGAGCATGGCATCCGCCTGCTAGAGGCCCAGATTGCCACGGGTGGTATCATCGACCCTGTGCACAGCCACCGTCTGCCCGTGGACGTGGCCTACCAGCGCGGCTACTTTGACGAGGAAATGAACCGTGTCCTGGCAGACCCGAGTGACGACACCAAGGGCTTCTTCGACCCCAACACGCACGAGAACCTCACCTACCTGCAGCTGCTGGAGCGCTGCGTGGAAGACCCTGAGACAGGCCTGCGCCTCTTGCCGCTTAAAGGGGCGGAGAAGGCCGAGGTGCTGGAGACCACCCAGGTGTACACGGAGGAGGAGACACGGAAGGCATTTGAGGAGACACAGATCGACATCCCTGGTGGCGGTGGCCATGGAGGCTCTACCATGACCCTGTGGGAGGTGATGCAGTCAGACCTGATACCTGAGGAGCAGCGGGCCCGGCTGATGGCCGACTTCCAGGCTGGCCGGGTGACCAAGGAGCGCATGATCATTATCATCATCGAGATCATCGAGAAGACAGAGATCGTGCGCCAGCAGAACCTGGCCTCCTACGATTACGTGCGCCGCCGCCTCACTGCTGAGGACCTGTACGAGGCCCGGGTCATCTCCCTGGAGACCTACAACCTGCTCCGGGAGGGCACCAAGAGTCTTCGTGAGGCCCTCGAGGCAGAGTCTGCCTGGCGCTACCTCTACGGCACAGGCTGTGTGGCTGGTGTCTATCTGCCTGGCTCTAGGCAGACGATGACCATCTACCAGGCCCTCAAGAAGGGGTTGCTGAGTGCTGAGGTGGCGCGCTTGCTGCTGGAGGCACAGGCGGCCACGGGCTTCCTGCTGGACCCGGTGAAGGGTGAGCGGCTGACTGTGGATGAGGCCGTACGAAAGGGCCTGGTGGGCCCTGAGCTGCACGACCGGTTGCTCTGGGCTGAGCGGGCAGTTACTGGCTACCGAGACCCGTACACCGAGCAGACCATCTCACTGTTCCAGGCCATGAAGAAGGAGCTGATCCCTGCTGAGGAGGCCCTGCGGCTGCTGGATGCCCAACTGGCCACAGGTGGCATTGTGGACCCTCGCCTGGGCTTCCACCTCCCACTGGAGGTGGCGTACCAACGAGGCTACCTCAACAAGGACACTCATGACCAGTTGTCAGAGCCCAGCGATGTGCGCAGCTACGTGGACCCCTCTACTGATGAGCGCCTCAGCTATACGCAGCTGCTCAGGCGGTGCCGCCGCGACGAGAACAGCGGCCAGCTGCTCCTGCCGCTCTCGGATGCCCGTAAGCTGACCTTCCGCGGTCTGCGCAAGCAGATCACTGTGGAGGAGTTGGTGCGCTCACAAGTCATGGACGAGGCCACAGCACTGCAGCTGCAGGAGGGCCTGGCCTCCATCGAGGAGGTCACCAAGAACCTGCAAAAGTTCCTCGAGGGCACCAGCAGCATTGCTGGTGTCTTTGTCGACGCCACCAAAGAACGGCTATCAGTGTACCAAGCCATGAAGAAAGGCATTATTCGCCCTGGCACAGCCTTTGAGCTCCTAGAGGCACAAGCAGCCACTGGCTACGTCATCGACCCTATCAAGGGACTCAAGCTGACTGTGGAGGAAGCCGTGCGTATGGGCATTGTGGGCCCCGAGTTCAAGGACAAGTTGCTGTCGGCTGAGCGCGCCGTCACTGGCTACAAGGACCCCTATTCCGGGAAGCTCATATCCCTCTTCCAGGCCATGAAGAAGGGCCTGATCCTGAAGGACCACGGCATCCGCCTGCTGGAGGCCCAGATCGCCACGGGCGGCATCATTGACCCTGAGGAGAGCCACCGGCTGCCTGTGGAGGTGGCCTACAAGCGTGGCCTCTTTGACGAGGAGATGAATGAGATCCTGACTGACCCCTCAGATGACACCAAGGGCTTCTTTGACCCCAACACAGAAGAGAATCTCACCTACCTGCAGCTGATGGAGCGCTGCATCACTGACCCCCAGACGGGCCTGCGCCTCCTGCCACTGAAGGAGAAGAAGCGGGAACGGAAGACATCCTCCAAGTCCTCAGTGCGCAAGCGCCGTGTGGTGATCGTGGACCCCGAGACAGGCAAAGAGATGTCAGTGTATGAGGCCTACCGTAAGGGCCTGATCGATCACCAGACGTACCTAGAGCTATCTGAGCAGGAGTGCGAGTGGGAAGAGATCACCATCTCTTCCTCGGATGGTGTGGTCAAGTCCATGATTATTGACCGCCGCTCTGGCCGCCAGTACGACATCGACGAAGCCATTGCCAAGAACCTCATCGACCGCTCAGCGCTGGACCAGTACCGTGCTGGCACACTCTCTATCACTGAGTTCGCAGACATGCTCTCGGGCAATGCCAGCGGCTTCCGCTCCCGCTCCTCCTCGGTGGGTTCTTCCTCCTCCTACCCCAGCAGCCCTGCTGTTGCCAGGCCCCCACTGGCCTCCTGGTCCGACCCCACTGAGGAGACGGGCCCAGTGGCCGGCATCCTGGACACGGAGACCCTGGAGAAGGTGTCCATAACGGAGGCCATGCACCGCAACCTTGTTGACAACATCACAGGCCAGCGGCTGCTGGAGGCGCAGGCCTGCACTGGGGGCATCATCGACCCCAGCACCGGCGAGCGCTACCCTGTCACTGAGGCTGTCAACAAGGGCCTGGTGGACCGCATCATGGTGGATCGCATCAACCTGGCCCAGAAGGCTTTCTGCGGCTTTGAGGACCCGCGCACCAAGACCAAGATGTCAGCCGCCCAGGCCCTAAAGAAAGGTTGGCTGTACTACGAGGCAGGCCAGCGCTTCCTGGAGGTGCAATACCTGACAGGTGGCCTGATTGAGCCCGACACGCCAGGTCGCGTGCCTCTCGACGAGGCCCTGCAGCGTGGTACCGTGGATGCCCGTACAGCCCAGAAGCTTCGTGATGTTGGCGCCTACTCCAAGTACCTCACCTGCCCCAAGACCAAGCTCAAGATCTCCTACAAGGATGCACTGGACCGCAGCATGGTGGAGGAGGGCACGGGGCTGCGGCTGCTGGAGGCTGCCGCCCAGTCCAGCAAGGGCTATTATAGCCCCTATAGCGTCAGCGGCTCTGGCTCCACTGCCGGCTCCCGCACCGGCTCCCGCACCGGCTCCCGGGCTGGTTCCCGCCGTGGCAGCTTCGACGCTACTGGCTCTGGGTTCTCCATGACCTTCTCTTCCTCCTCCTACTCCTCCTCGGGCTATGGCCGCCGCTACACCTCAGGGCCCTCGGCCTCCCTGGGGGGGCCTGAGTCTGCAGTGGCCTGAGCCCCTGCCTGCACCCTGCCCTCGCGCTCTGCATGTGGCCAGGCTCCCCGCCGAGGCGCTGGGGTCTTTCTTTAATGTTTAAATGTGTCTTCCTCCCAAGTGGTGCCTAAAGTTTAACCAAAAAGACCAGACTAACATATTAATATATATCTGCTGTCCAGACAGCCTATATCTTGGGGGACAGGGTTGGCCCAGCCCCACTGACCACCTCACCCTTGCGGGTCTCCCCACTCCCTTCTACCTGCCACTCATCACAGCCAGGTGCCTTGGAGGGTCCAGAGCTGGGCCCTAGCCCACCCCTCCTGTCTCCCCAGGGAGGGTTCTGTCTGGGCGAGACCCCCAGCCCCATAAAGTGTCCCACTGGATGCCCACCTGCCAGTTCTAGCTGCCAAGGGCAGCTGGTGCCAGTCTTATACACAGGGCCCTCGGCCAGCATTTTCTTCCCAGTGTTTCCAGGACTGGGCTGCTCAGTGGGCCTTGCTGGGGAGGGAGGCGGTCCCGGGCCAGCCATCTTTTCCTGCCTGCTCAGAGAAGCCCCTTCCCCATGGGAAGATGAGGAGCCAGCTGGCCCAGGCTAGGCCCCAGCCTGGTCCCGTCCCCTCCCAGCTCCTGCAGCGCCATCTGAGCTCTGCCTTCTAGCCTCACCCCCTATCCCCACACACTCCTGAGACCCCTGGCCTCTGGCTTCAGCCTTCCAGCCTCAGCTTCCCTAGTAAGTGCCTTCTGTGTCTGCCCTCGAACCCCAGGCCCCGAGGACCCAGATCCAGCGTGGGAGACCGATGTTCCCGGCTGGGCATGGCCCGGGATTCTATAGACCTGTCCTTTCTGTGGGCCCTGTGGAACCCTACCCTGGGGGCCTGCCTGCCTGTCTCCCAGGGAGCCCCAGCTCCACATCATGTGGCCCAGGGATGTTGCTGGGCTATCTGCACTGACCCCCCAGTGCCATCCAGCCCCTGGCCTTGGTGGCCCCTATCCCTGCCTCCACCCTCTGAGCTTTGCATGTTCCACTAACCCAGGCAGGCAGCAGGTGGGGGTGCCAGGCTGCCGGCTGCCTCTGTGAGGGCAGAACACTAACCTGACCATGGGTGGGGGCTCTGCAGCCCCCACCCCACAATAAAAGCAATTCCAACCTTCCTGTGGGTCTTCCCTCTCGTGTCTTTGTCCTGGGGTTTGGTGTGTGTTGGGGGTACACAGGTGTTGTTGTCCTGGGCTTCAGGCTCTGAGCCCAGCCACCATATCCTACCTGGGACAGAGGGGCCTTTGTGAAGATGCTGGCCTGAGGCCAGATGTCTGCAGGCAAAAAAAAACTGGGTGACTGCTGGAGGACAGACTGCGAGGCCCTGGGCAGAGGGTGCGGAGGAGGGCAGGGTAGAGGCCAGGCAGGCTGGGGCTGCTCCAAGATGTCTGCCCCCTCACCCTGCCCCATCCCTGTGGTGGGCACTTTAGGTGCCCATCTTTCTTCATCTGAGCTGGGGGTCTGCCATACTCCCATGTCAGTCATTGGCTGTGCCCCTAGGGGCAGCCCCCCAGACAAGGGGGAGTGAATTAATAGCTACTAATTACTTTCTAAATAGATGAAAACCGTGAATAATTATATCCAGAAAGCACACTAAAATCCTGGTATGGCAAATAAAACATCTATATCAAAACACATTGGCCGGGCACAGTGGCTCACGCCTGTAATCCTAGCACTCTGGGAGGCCGAGGCGGGTGGATCGCTTGAGGTCAGGAGTTCAAGACCAGCCTGAGCAAGAGCGAGACCCCGTCTCTACTAAAAAATAGAAATTATCTGGCCAACTAAAAAAAATATATATATATATAGAAAAAACTAGCCAGGCATGGTGGCGCATGCTTGTAGTCCCAACTACTCGGGAGGCTGAGGCAGTAGGATCGCTTAAGCCCAGGAGTTTGAGGTTGCTGTGAGCTAGGCTGACGCCATGGCACTCAGGCACTCACTCTAGCCCGGGCAACAGAGCGAGACTCTGTCTCAAAAAAAAAAAAAAAACAAAAAAAACCACATTGTAGCAAAATTGCAGAAAACCAAAGACAGAGAAAAATTTTAAAGCAGCCAGAGAGAAAAGACAGATTGCCTCCTAAAGGATGCCGTTTAGAACAACAGCAGACGTTGCATTAGCAAAGATGGGAAGCTGTCAGCAGGTGGCCCATAGATGAGGAGCTTGGGCTTTGGACCCTGGAACTTTTGCAGAATCTTGAAGCCCACCACAGACCCACTGAATCAGAACTTGCATTTTAACAAGATCCCATGTTAATGTTATTTTAAAACAAAATTTTAGAATAGTTTAATATTTGTAGAAAAATAATGAGGATAGTACACAGTTATCATCTACTACACACCTAGTATCTTCTATTAACATAGTAATATAAATTTTTCACAATTAATGAACCAATACATTATTAAATAAAATCTATACTTTATTCATATTTATTTATTATTATTTTTACCTAATGTTCTCCTGTCATAGAATCTCATCCAGGCTCCCACATTACATTCAATCATCATATCACCTTAGGCTTCTCTTGGCTGTAACAGTTTCTCAGGCTTTCGTTGTTCTTGGACTTGATGACAGTTTTGTCTAATGGTCAGGAATTTTCCCACATTAATGTTTGAGAAGCACAATGCTAAAGTTATGCCAAGCTTTACCATTTGAGAAATAGACTAAATAAAGATGTCTGTTCTTTCCATCTCTGCTCAGCCTTATACTGGAGGTTCTAGCCCAGCCAATAAGGAAAGAAAATGAGATAATGAAATAAGAGGCAACAAGATTGGAAAGGAAAGAGTTAAACCACATTTGCAGAGAGCATGATCTTACATATAGAAAATCCTAATGAATCCACTAAAAAACTAAATCTCAGTGAGGTTGCAGGATACAACATCAATAATGATCAATTGTTTATACACTTGAATAATCTGAAAATTAAGAAAACAATTCCATTTTACTAGCATTGTATTTAGTCAGAGTTCTTCAGAGAAACAGAACCAGCATGAGCTGTAAAGAAATCTGTTAAAAGAAGTTGGATCACATGATTCATGGAGGCTGAGTCCCCAGGTCTGTGGTTGGCAAGCTGAAAACTCCGGAGAGCTGACAGTGTCCAGTCAGAGTCTGCAGACAGGAAAAGGCCAATGTCCCAGCTCAAGCAGTTAGGCCAGAGTAGTTCACTCTTACTTAGCCTTTTTGTTCTATTCAGGTCCTCAACTGATTGGATGTGGCCCACCCACATTAGGAAGGGCAATCTGCTTTACTCAGTCTACCAATTCAAATGCTAATTTAGGCCAGATGGCTCCTTCCTGCCTATAAGCCTAGTGCTTTGAGAGGCTGAGGTGGGAGGATCACTTGAGGCTAGGAGTTCTAGACCAGCCTTAGCAACACGGCAAGACCCCATCTCTACAAAAAAAATTTTTTTTAATTAGCCGGGTGTGGGGACTCACGCCTATAGTCCTAGTTATTTGGGTGGCTGAGGCAGGAGAATCACTTGAGTCCAGGAGTTTGAGGTTAAAATGAGCTACATGCACAGACCTTGCACTTGAAAAAAACAAAACAAAACAAAAATAACAACAACAAAAAAAATAATAAAGTGAGCTACAATTGTGCCACTGCAACCCAGCCTCAGTGACAGAGCAAGACCCTGTTTCTTAAAAAAAAAAATACAGGCCGGGCGTGGTGGCTCACGCCTGTAATCCTAGCTCTCTGGGAGGCCGAGGTGGGCGGATTGTTTGAGCTCAGGAGTTCGAGACCAGCCTCAGCAAGAGCGAGATCCCGTCTCTACTAAAAATAGAAAGAAATTATCTGGCCAACTAAAAATATATATAGAAAAAATTAGCTGGGCATGGTGGCGCATGCCTGTAGTCCCAGTTACTCGGGAGGCTGAGGCAGTAGGATCGCTTAAGCTCAGGAGTTTGAGGTTGCTGTGAGCTAGGCTGACGCCATGGCACTCACTCTAGCCCGGGCAACAAAGTGAGACTCTGTCTCAAAAAAAAAAAAAAAATACAAATAAAAACACAAATGGTAATTTCACTAGAAACGATCCCACAGATGCACTCAGAATAATGTTTAGCCAAATATCTGGGTACCCCATGGCCTAGTCAAATCGACACATAAAATTAACCAACACAAGCACAAATTTAGCAAAATAAGTGCAAAACGTGTATTTTAAAAATTATAAAACATTGCCAAAAGAAATTAAGGAACTAAATAAATGGAAAGATATCCCATGTTCATGTATGGAAATAATTATTGTTGCTCAAAATGGCAGTACTTCCACAATTGATCCAAAGATTCAATCCCTATAAAAATTCCAGCTAGATGCTTTGCAGAAACTGACAAGTTGATCCTAACATTCACATGGAAATTAAGGGATTCAGAATTCAACTCCAAAACAATCTTGAAAAAGAACAAAGTTGGAGAAACTCACACTTTTCAATTTCGAAACTTACTACAAAGCTATAGTAATCTAAACAGTGTGGTACTGGCATGATGATAGGCATATATTTGAATGAGATAGAATTAAGAATCCACAAATAAGCCCATACATCCTCAGTTAATTGATTTTTGCAAAATTTATACAAACCTTTGTGCATCAAAGGACACCATCAAGAAAATGAAAAGAATATAGTATGAGAGAAAATATTTGGAAATTATACATTTGATAACAGACTTATATCCAGGATACATAAAGGATACCTACAGGCCGGGTGCGGTGGCTCACGCCTGTAATCCTAGCACTCTGGGAGGCCGAGGTGGGTGGATCGCTCGAGGTCAGGAGTTTGAGACCAGCCTGAGCAAGAGTGAGACCCCGTCTCTACTAAAAAAAATAGAAAGAAATTATCTGGCCAACTAAAATATATATATATACAAAAAATTAGCTGGGCATGGTGGCGCATGCCTATAGTCCCAGCTACTCGGGAGGCTGAGGCAGTAGGATCGCTTAAGCCCAGGAGTTTGAGGTTGCTGTGAGCTAGGCTGATGCCACAGCACTCACTCTAGCCCAGGCAACAAAGCGAGACTCTGTCTCAAAAAAAAAAAAAAGGGATACCTACAACTCAAAAGACAAAGGCCCAATCTAAAAATGGGCAAAGGATCTGAATAGACAAAAACAAAGAACAAACTCTTCTAAAGCAGGCAGAGAGAAAAGACAGATTGCCTACTAAAGGATGCCATTTAGACCAACAGCTGACATTGCATTAGCAAAAATGGAAGCATCTTAAAGTGTGTTCCATGGATCAGGAGCTTGGAGCTTTTGGAAGCGCGGAATCTTGTGGCCCACCACAGACCCACTGTATCAGAACCTGCATTTTAACAAGATCCCACGTTAATGTTATTATAAAACAAACTTTTAATTTTAGAATAGTTTAAGGGTCTGAATGGAAATTTCTCCAAAAAAGATATACAAATGGCCAATAAGCACATGACTACATGTAACTTTTTGTTATATGCCTGTCTTAGTCTGTTCCTGCTGCTATAACAAAATACCATAGACTGGGTAATTTATAAGCAACAGAAATTTATTTTTTACAGCTGTGGAGGCTGGAAAGTCCAAGATCTAGGCACTGGAAAGTTCACTGTCTGGTGAAGGCCTGTTCCACCAATGGCATCTTGCAAGGGCATCCTCACATAGCAGAAGGGTGACCTGCTGTGTCCTCATGTGGCAGAAGGGAGAAGGTCAAAGGGACCTAGCTAGTTCCTTCCAGCTCTTTTATAAGGTTGCTAATCACATTTATGAGGGCTCTGCCCTTGTGACTTAATCACCTCATAAAGGCCCCACCTTTTAATACTGTTGCATTGGGGATTAAGTTTCAACATGAATTTTGGAGGGGGCACAAACATTCAAGCCATAGCAATGCCAGACATTATCTGTCAGGGAAACAGAACCACAGCAAGATACCACTTCATACCCACTAGGGTGGCTATAATCGAAAAGACAGATAATCACAGATGTTAGAGAGGATGTAGAGAAATTGAAACTCATACATTGCTGGTGGAAATGTAAAATGCTGAGGCAGCTTTGGGAAACATTCTGGCAGTTCCTCAAAGGTTAAGCATAGAGTTACCATATGACCCAACAATAACACTACTAGGTCTATATGCCCAAGAGAAATGAAAACATACATGCACACAAAATCTCGTACATGACTGTTTATAGCAGCATTATACGCAGTAGCTGAAAAGTGGAAACATGTCAAATGTTAATCAACTGATGAATGGATAAATAAAATGTAGTATATCCATACAATGAAATATTATTCAGCCTTCTAAAGGGAGGAAATTCTGACACATGCTACAACATGGATGAACCCTGACATTCTGCTAAGTGAAATAAGCCAGTCACAAAAGGACAAATACTGTGTGATTTTACTTATATGAGGTACATAGAATAGTCACTTTTATAGAGACAGAAAGTAGAATGGTGGTTGCCAGGAGCTCAGGGGAGGGAGAAATGGGGAATTATTGTTTAATGGGTATGAAGTTTGAGTTTTGCAAAATTAAAAGAGTTCTGGAGGTGAATAGTGGTGATGGTTGCACAACAGTATGGATGTACTTAATGCCACAGAACTGTACACTTAAAAATGGTTAAAATGGTAAATTTTATGCATATTTTACTACAATTAAAAAAGTAAATCAATAGTATTGTTCAATTTGGAGGTTAAAAAAATGGAATTGGACTTTCACTTCTATCCAAGATGGGGTAACAAGGACAAAATTTATCCTCCCACTTGAAAAAATGAAAACACCAGATAAAATATATGAAACAATGGTTCTCAAGTGATTGGACAGTAGTCAATGAAGGACAATGATCCTGAGAGATGGGAAACAAACAAGGTGAGCCTTACAATTGTTCCAGCTTACTGCCTCGAGAAAATGTCCCATGCCTTGGCATAGGGAGGGCAGCCCAGGTGGGTCCTGACAGACTCCCAGAGGTGAAGTGGAGCTGGGAGCCCAGGGAATTAAGGACAGCTAGAATTTGCATGGTGGGAAACCGGAGTAGGGAGAACGGCATAGGGAAAGCAACTGCACAGCAGGTCCTCCTCAGGAATTCAGCTGAGTGCTGGTCAGTGCCTATGTATAAAGGACCCACCTGAGGCTGGGGAAGGAACACTCAAATGGATTAGAGGGAGAATCCAAGAGGTCACACAGGGCCAAGAGTATTGCCTGTTTCCACCAGCCAGAATGGAGACCATATAATTCACAAAGTATCGGGCAGAGTACTCAGATCGTCTTAGTGGTGGGGAAAAAGCCATGCCTAACAAAGCTTAGAAGCAAGACCTGAAAAGATCACAGTTGCTAAGCAACTTAACTGCCTCCCAAAACAAAGTTCAAAATATTTATAGGAAATAAAAATATCTGGCACCTAACAAGGTAAAATACACGATGTCTGGCATATAACAAAAAATTACAAGGCATACAAAGAAGCAAAAATCTACATCCCGTACTGCAGAGAAAAAAAAAAAATCACACAGATGATAGAATTCATAGACAAGGACATTGAAAAGAGCTATTATAACTGTACTCCATATTTTCAAGAAGCTTGAGGAAAGATTGAACATATTAAGTATAGATATGGAAGATATATATTAAAAAAAGAACCAAATTGAGCTTCCAGAGGTGAAATCTATAGTGACTGATATGACAAATACACTGGATATATTATTAACAGCAAATTAGACATCACAGAAGAAAAGATTTGTAAAGCTAAAGAAATAGTGAAGGAAACTATCTAAAATGAAACGTAGAAAAATGAGTGGAAAACAAATGAAAAGAGCATCAGTGATTGGTGGGACAACTTCAAGCAGCCTAATTACATGTAATTGGAGGCCCTGAAAAGGGTGGGGGGCATTAAATCTATCTGAAGAAATATTGGCTAAAATTTTTCCAAATTGGTGAAAACCATAAACTATCTATGAACTAAAACACAGATCCAAAAATCTCAGTGAACTTGGAGAAAATTACACCAAGATCATCTTATTCAAGTTGCTTAAAACTAGTGATAAAAAGAAAATATTAAAAGCAGCTAGATAAAAAATATACATTATGTGTAGAGGAACAAAGATAAGGATAACAGCAGATTTCTTGTTGGAAATAATGCAAGTTAGAAGATTTAAAGAAAAAGTAACCTGTCAACCTAGAATTCTTTACTGAGTGAAAATATATTTCAAAAATGAAGGTGAAAGACTTTCAGACACACAGAAGCTGAAAGAAATAATCACCAGTAGACCCGCACTGCAAGAAATGTTAAAGGAAGTCCTTCAAACAGAAGGAAAATGATACCAGATAGAAATCTGGATCTACACAAAGGATTGAAAGAGCACTGGAAATAATAACCATGCGGGTAAATGTAAAGACATTTTTTCTTATTTAAGTTTCTTCAAAATATAACAAACTGTTCAAAGTAAAGAGAATAACAATGTAATGTGGGGTTTATAACACATTGAAATAAAATGTATCATAGTAATAGCACAAACGCCAGAAAGGGAGAAATGGAACCATATACTACTGTAAAGTTCTTATGTGTCAAGTGGAATAATTTGACTTGAAGGTAGACTATGATAAGTTAAAGCTGTATACTATAAAACAGTAAAGCAATCACCAAAATGACACAACTAAGAGTAATAGCTAATGAGCCAAAAAAGAAAAAAGAAATAAAATGAAACACCACAAAATAATTAATCTAAATGAAGACAGAAAAAGGAGAAAGAGAAAACAAAAAACAGATGGGAAAAACAGAAAACAAACTGCTAAATCGTAGATTTAAACCCAACTATATCAATAATCACATTAAATATAAGTGGTTAAAACACCTCTGTTAAAAGGTACAAAGGCAATTCAGTGAAGTGATGATGACCTTTTCAACAAAGGATGCTGGAAACACTGAATGTATGCTAAAAATGAACCTCACACCATGTACAAAAATTATCTCAAAATGGATCATAATTGGAACCTAAAACTATAAAACACCTGAAGGAAAATATAGGAAAATCTTTTTGACTTTAGAGTTAGGCAAAGATTTCAAAATTATAACACCAAAATCATGATCCCTAGAAGAAAATAATGGATACATTGGAATTTATCAAAATTAGGAACATACGTTCTTCAAAATCCACTGTTAAGAGAAGTAAAAGACAAGCCACAGACTGGCGAAAAAATACTTGTTAAGTCACATAACTGATAAAGGACTTGTATTCAGAACATACAAAGAACCCTCAATACTCAATTAAAGAAAACAACCCGATTTAAAAATGGGCAGAAGATTTGAACAGATGCTTACCAATGAAGATATGTGGATGGTGAACGCCACACAAAAAGATGTTCAGCAGCAGCTGTCGTTAGGGAAATCAAATTAAAATCACAATGAGATACCATTACACACCCGCTAGAATGCCTAAAATTTAAAAAGACTAACCATATCAAATGTTGGTGAGGATGTGGAACAACTAGAACTCTCACACAAAGCTGATGGGAATATGAAATGGTTCAACCACTTTGGATAACAGTGTGGCACTTACCATGTGATCCAGCCATTCCAGTCCTGCTGAGCATGGGGACCGCTGCATGGTGTATAGTACATTAGAGCTCATTTGAAAACACCTATGACCCGGCATTTTCACAAATAGGTCTCTATTCTGAGAAAATCTTACAAACGTGCACAGGAGACGTGGCTACATTTGCCACATTCTTGGATATAGGGTTAAGGGTGGAACTAACCCATGTAGCCCCAATTATTAATACTTCCAGCAGGTGAAATATTTATTCATACACGGGAATAAGCAGAGGTTAACATGAAAAGAAAACAGATGGAAATAAAAATATTGAGATCAGTAACATGTAAAATGGAAGGTAGAATCTGAGTTAAAACATTTCTTTTTTTTTTGAGACAAGGTCTCACTCTGTTGCCCAGGCTAGAGTGCCATGGCATCATCATAGCTCACAGCAACCTCAAACTCCTGGGCTCAAGCGATCCTTCTGCCTCAGCCTCCCGAGTAGCTGGGACTACAGACATGCGCCACCACACCTGGCTAATTTTTTCCTATATATTTTTAGTTGTTCAGCTAATTTCTTTCTATTTTTAGTAGAGATGGGGTCTCACTCTTGCTCAGGCTGGCCTTGAACTCCTGACAGGCCGTTTTTCTATTTTTTGTAGAGACTCACTTTTGTAGGGTCTCGCTCTTGCTCAGGCTGATCTCAAGCAATCCTCCAACCTCAGCCTCCCAGAGAGCTAGGATTACAGGTGTGAGCCACTGGCACTCGGCTTGAGTTAAAACATTTTAATGCCTTTGTATTTTTCAGGAAGAAGGTAGAGATTTTGATCGACTCTGGACTTTGTTAAATATTCATGCTAAAAATGTAACAGCAACCATTAAAAGAATTGAAATACAGTTGTGTTTGCCAGTCTGAGTCCCAGCAGGAAACAGGGAAGCTGAGGAGAGTTTAACAAAGGGCTAGTTCACAGCGCCGGAGGGCGGGGGAAGGGGAGAGTGGCCGGGCAGGTTCTCGGGACCTGCCAGAGGGACCTGCCAGCACTGGTACCTGCCTGGTCAGGCAGATCCTGGTTAGGAACTGCTGATCCCTGCTGTGGTCGAAGGATTTCTCTTTTCTGTTTCCAGAGGGTGTTTTATCTGCTGTTTATTTACCTGGTTCTCTGAAGTCCCCAGGTGACAACTTAATATTACATATTTTATTGTCAAAACAGCTGACCCCAGTCAGGGACTATGTGGGTGCCTGGAAGCTCCGGAAACCCCGTGGTTTTCACACCTGTGCTGCCTGTGGGCCCAGCCTGACAGGGAGGGAGGCTGCCCCAGACTCAGGGCTCTGACTGGGGGTTGGGGGGATTCTTCAGTGCTTGGGGGGATTCTTCAGTGCTGGGAACCTGCCCCCCCCTCCCCCCCCCCCCCGCCGCACCGGCCTTATGGTCGTCTGTGGTTCCGGAATGGGGCCAGTCAGGCCTCTCCTGTGAAGCCAGGCCCCTCTATCCTGGGTGGAGGCCCTCTGGGGACCGTGCCATCTGCTGGCAGAGGGCCCACATGGGGGAGGGGCGGCCCCAGGCAGGAGGCAGCTCCACATGCCCACTTAGGACCACATGTATCCTCTGGGGTCTCTGGGGACAGCCCAGCATAGGTGGTGGGTCCTTGCCCTGCTTGTTCATATGCAGGTGAGACCCAGGTCTCTGGGACCCAAGCCCTCACCCCTATCCTGTCTGTCCACCAGGGTCCCGGGGACAGCACTGTGCCTGGCTCTGCATGGACGGGCTGTCCTTGTGCTCTGGGGGCCTCAGCTGATTCCCAAAGACAATCCCACAGCCCCCTGGCAGCTCCCACCAGGAACCAGTGTTTCCGCATGTTAATTAAAACAGAAATGAGGTTTATGTTTTTTTAAAAAATGAGAGCTTTGTTTCTCACGAAGGGTTTCTCAACCTGCAGTGGCTGGGAAACATTACTCCAGCCACAGCCAGGAACAAATAAAATGGAACAGGATTTTATAGGGAGGGGGTGGCTAATTATACCTGTTTAACAAGCTATGGGAGGAATCATGAATATTTATGAAGAGAAAACGCGCATGCGTGATTGTGCTTTACACGCCCTGTCATGGCTGAGAACTCAGTTTTAAGGCTTTTTTCTGAGATCCCCTTGGTCAAGAGGAGTCGTTCCATTAGCGGGGGACTTAGGATTTTAGTTTCGGTTCACACCCATATCCAGCGGGGCTGTGGCCTGGCCGTGGGTGGAGAGGAGAGTGAGCAGCCTCCGGCCGCTGGGCAGAGACCCTGGCTCAGGTAACCGCAGCTGCCTGGGAGCCCCTGGAGGAGCCTGTTTTCTGGGCCCTAGACCCCCAGGATGTCTCAGTGTCTGTCTCAACAGGGTGTCCCAGAGGCATACATTCCATGGCACAGAGGACTCCAGGGAGTAGTCAACGTTAGGGCCACAGCAGGAGTCCCAGACAGACCTGTACCCAGAAGGGCCGGGGGTTCTTGCTCTGTCTCCTCTCAGAATGGGGGGCTTTACCATATTAGAAATCTGTTTGGAAGATGGGACAGTTTGAGTATCTCAACTACTTAAATCCCTGAGTTTAAAAATACCCTAATTGCTCATCTTTAGAGGATCCTGAGAACCAACTTAAAATTTTTAAATTGATAAATAAAGGAAAAGAATCAAGCTTTTACCCCACTTTTCCTATAACAGACTGGGCCTCCAGGTAACCAAATGTGAGAGAGGGAAGTTTCTCTTCATAGAATTATTCCGGCTAGTGAACAAAGATCAGGTAGCGACTGTTGACAGTCTGCGAGGATGCCAACCTCCCCATGGGAGCACACACCTCACCCACCAGCTGATCTCACCAGAGTCCCATTCTGACACATTTCAGAGCCTTCTGGGGGCAGAGTCCAAACTCCCACCTGTGGAGCCAGGAGGGTTCCCAGAGGGCATGGCAGGACAGAGCCTGGATCTGTGAAGGGCAGCAGCAGAGTGTGCTAACCACTGCCCGGCTCTGGGCTCAAGCCCTGGGTTGGGGGTGGGGGTGGGCAGCCACACCCCTGGGGGACCACCAGCCAAGTGGGGTTAGAGCTGGGAAGTGTTGGGGGACCCTCTCTTCCCACACTGAGGAGTTCCCACAGTTGCCTGGCCATGCAGAATGAGAACCTGTCTCAAAAACAAATAAAAAACACATGATAATGAAAATATGAAACAGTCTAAATTAAGGAGGCCATGTATGGTGTGACAGTGCCCCCCGGAAGTGGCACTCCTGCAGTCCAGGAGCCCAGAGTCACTCTGCTCTCCCTGGCAGCCTCTGAACCAGGACTGGGTCCTGACCAAGCCTTGTGCCTTCTCAGCCCACACACAGGTGCCACGGCTTTGTGAGTTCACTGCATCCAGCCCCAACGGGGGGTCTTGCTCTTACTAGACGGGGTCTTGCTCTTGCTCAGGCTGGTCTGAAACTACTGGGCTCAAGTGATCCTCCTGCCTCGGCCTCCCAGAGTCCTGGGATTACAGGAGTGAGCCACTCCACCTGGCCTAGCATGTGTTTTAATATGACTTCCTGGTCCCCACTGACAAGAGTACATATCTGTTATGAGAGTTTCCCAGCAGATGGCAGCAAAGTGTCTTATTCTAACACAATGGGCGTTTCACTCCAGTTTTCTGACAGAAGAAAGGGAGCATTGTGTGTCTGATCTGTGAGGCACCATGTCACCTCTTAAAAGAGAAACCGGTCCAGTAACCAAAGGGCCTCATTGGCCTAAAGTCATCTCAAACAACCTGAGCTTCCAACACATGGGCCCTCTGACCAGACGGTGTCTTAAAGGAGAGCTCCCACTGGGGACACTAAACATGGGACACTGGTCTTAAAACTTATTCTCCTCAAATATAGATTTCTAATCTCCAAAGCAGCAGTCACAGGGAGGAAGTTTTTGGAAACTTATTAAACATGAATTCTTCCAACTGGTGAATTTTTAAAAAATTAGATCCTGCTTACTTTATAATTATAATACTCAAGGGAGTATGTATTTTGTTTTTATTTCAACCTCTTTGGACATGGAAAAAACCAGCTGATGAGTGAGGATGGTGGCATTTATCCACAACCTGAGCAAACATGAAAGTATGTATGACATGTACATCAGCAGTAGTATTGAATATTGAAAGTTAACAAAAAGTTTGAAAAAGATAATCTATGCTGTAGAATAAACACAACTTGAAAAGCATTCAAGTTGTGTACTGCTCTTGATTGCTCATACACAGGGATCCTCCACTTAACATCAAGAATCCATTTCCAGCCGGGTGTGGTGGCTCACGCCTGTAATCCTAGCACTCCAGGAGGCCGAGGCGGGAGGATCACTTGAGGCCAGGAGTTCATGACCAGCCTGAGCAAGAGCGAGACCCCCGTCTCTACTAAAAATAGAAAGAAATTATATGGACAGTTAAAAATATATATAGAAAAAATTAGCTGGGCATGGTGGCGCATGCCTGTAGTCCCAGCTACTCGGGAGGGTGAGGAAGAAGGATTGCTTGAGCCCAGGAGTTTGAGGTTGCTGTGAGCTAGGCTGACGCCACGGCACTCACTCTAGCCCGGGCAACAGAGTGAGACTCTGTCTCAAAAAAAAAAAAAAAAAAAAAAAAAAATCCGTTTCCAAGAATCAGACATTCCCCACAAAAACTTCAGTTGAGAATCTATTTTAAATGAGAAAAATTATAATGTAAGCAAAATCAGGAAAACACTTGTATGTAAGGAACACACTTACATATAAGTACTGTAAAATGCTAAACATATTGCTCTCTGAACGCTGTGATGAGCAAGGGTGTCAGCAGATCTCTTTTCAGGAGCACTGCCTCTCAGCCCAGCCCCCATTCCAACAGTACAGACGTCCCTTTGTTGATCCTCAAGGTTTGCAAAACACCCTCATGTTATTACAACCATCTATTCATTGTTTCTGGAATGTAACTCAAGACTTTTCCTACACATTCTTTTGTTAAAATTCTTTTATTGGTTTTTGGGGATGTAAATATAAAATATATCTGTATAAATATTGCTAGAAAGTATATTGAGAGATACATATGTTCTTTGAAGTTCGGGAATTAAAAATCCAGAGGTGTTCATGGCAAAAATGTTGCTCTTGTAGGTGTTCCACAGGCTATACCTGTACTGGGTTCAGCTCTCAGTGAGGCAATATCTAGGGTCCAAAAGACTATCCAAACAAAACTGCACACATGGGATAAGGCAAATGTTTTTCATTTGACAGAAAGCATAGCAAAATTCAATAACAGATGCCAGATCGTTTATGCAGAAAACAATGATCTTTACTAAATGTTACTACTTATTATTTAGTAGATAAATTATAAGACTCAATGATTAAAATTACAGCAGATGGGATAAAGGTGATGATTTTTGAATTAGGTGAGCAGGTGGTCACTAGTACTGCTCACCAACTCTGCTCCATCTGCAGGCAAGTGGGGGAAGATTTCACTGCCTGGTCCCCTTGAGGTCAGGTGGGACCCTGTGACCTTATTGGCCAATGAGGTATGAGAGGAAGTGTTTCCGTGGCACCTTCATATCAGAGCATTTAATTGCCATCATAAGACCCTCTGGAGTTCTCTATCTCTCATCCAGGAAGATCCACAATGTTCTAGGTAGTGGGTTGTTCTATCAACTTAAAATGAAGATGGAAGAGCCAACCCCTGCCATGCAATGTGAGTGAGAATAAGCTGTGGCTTTGAGCCACTGAGATATAGGAGTCATTTGTGAGCATGGCATAACCAAGCCCATCCCAATGATGGAGACTGATACCAGAAGAGGGGCACTGCTACAGCAAACCCCATATGACATTGACTTAGATCTGACAGCAAGGCAGCTATTATCAGAGGTTAGAAGGATGGCAATCCATGTTATGCAAAACATTTGGCAAAACTGTCCCCCAGACAACTGAGAAGCAGATTGTGTGTCTAATGAACTTGTGCCCAAGAGGAAAGGGTGGAAATAGAGTTAGTGAAATATGTGAGTCACTATGACTGCAATTGCAGGGCATTTATAAGAGAGAGTTTTGTTCAACTACAGCAAGCAGCAATAATGACAAACCCTGGGGGAGGTATAGAATCTCATTTGTGAAGTTGTCACATTATCTTACTTTAAATGTCTAGTTTTCAACAAAAAATTACAAAACATGCAAAGAAACAAGAAAGTCTACTCCTATACAGGAGAAAAAACAATCATTCAACTTACTAGACAAAGACTTTAAATTAGCTATTTTAAATATATATTCAAAGAGCTAAAGGAAACAATGACTAAGAAGCTAAAGGAAAGTATGAGATTAACACCTCACTAAATAGAGAATATCCATAAAGAGATAGAAATTATAAAAGGGAAGTGGGAAACAATCCAAATGTCCATTGATGGATGAATGAATAAACAAAATGTATTATATACATACAATGGAACATTATTCAGCATTAGAAAAAGAATCAAATTCTGATGCATGATATAACATGGATGAACCTTAAAGACATGCTAAGTGAAACAAGCCAGTCACAAAAAGACAAATATTGTATGATTCCACTTATATGAGGTACCTAGAGAAGTAAATTTGTAGAGACAAACAGTAGAACAGTGGTTACCAGTGGTGGGGGGAGAGGTGCATGGGGAGTTATTGTTTAATGGGTACAGAATTTTAGTATGGGATGATTCTAAAAGTTCTGTAGATAGTGGTGATGGTTGCACAACAATGTGAATGTATGCCCCTAAACTGTACACTTAAAAGTCATTAAAATGGTAAATTTTATGTTGGGTATATTTATGACAATAAAAAAATTCAAGGAACAAAATAGAAATTCTAGAGTTGAAATGTACAATCACTGAAGTGAAAAATTCACTCAAGGGGGCTCAACAGCAGATTTGGACAGGCAGAAGAAAGAATCATTCAGCTTGAAGATAGGTTAATGGAGATTATCTAGTCTGAGAAACAGAAAGAAAAATAAATGAAGAAAAGTGAACAGAACCTCAGAGACCTGTGAGGTACCATTAAGCATACCAACATACTCCTAATGAGAGTTCCAGGAGAGGAGAGAGAGAAAGTGGCAGGAAGACTACTTGAAAAAAGAATGGCCAAAAATGCTCAAATTTGATGAAAGACATTAATCTACATATCTAAGAAGCCCAACTAACCCAAACAGGACAAACTCAAAGAGATCCACACCTAGATACATCTTAGTCAGACTATTGAAGGTCAAACACAAACAGAGAATCTTGAAAGCAGCAAGAGATAAGCAATTCATCACATACAAGGGAGCCTCAAAAAAGATTAACAGCTAATTTCTTGTAAGACACCATTCAGACTAGAAGGCAGTGGGATGACATAAAGTGATGAAAGAAAAAAAATCTGTCAACTAAGAATTCTATGTCCCGCAAAATTATTCTTCAAAAATGAAGAAACATGTAGAAGTTCTTAGATAAACAAAAACTGGGAGAGTTTGATACTACTAGACTAGAGTTTGCTTCTGACCTACAAGAAATACTAATGGGAGTCCTTCAGGCTGAAATTAAAGAACATTATACAGTAACTTGAATCCATATGAAGAAATATAGGCCAGGCACGGTGGCTCACACTTGTAACCCTAGCACTCTGGGAGGCTGAGGCAGGAGGATCACTTGAGCTCAGGAGTTTGAGACCAGCCTGAGCAAGAGTGAGACCCTATCTCTACTAAAAATAGAAAGAAATTAGCTGGACAACTAAAGATATATAGAAAAAATTAGCTGGGCATGGTGGCACGTGCCTGTAGTCCCAGCTACTTGGGAGGCTGAGGCGGAGGATCACTTGAGCCCAGGAGTTTGAGGTTGCTGTGAGCTAGGCTGATGCCACAGCACTCTACACAGGGCAACAGAGCAAGACTCTTTCTCAAAAAAAGAAATACGGAGCACCAGTAAAGGTAAGTACATAGGTAAATATAAAAGACAGTATAAATGTATTTCTTGCTTGTAACTCCCTTTGCTCCTACCTGATTTAAAAGACAACTGCATAAAGTAATAATTATAAATCTATTTTAATGAAATACAATGCACAAAGATGTAATCTGTGACAATAACAGCAAACAGGAGGTGGAAGTGGAGCCATATAAGAGCAAAGTTTATTTTTTGTTTATTTTATTTTTTTTTTTTTTGAGACAGAGTTTCGCTTTGTTTCCTGGGCTAGAGTGAGTGCCGTGGCATCAGCCTAGCTCACAGCAACCTCAAACTCCTGGGCTTAAGCGATCCTACTGCCTCAGCCTCTCGAGTAGCTGGGACTACAGGCATGCACCACCATGCCCGGCTAATTTGTGTGTGTGTGTGTGTGTATATATATATATATTTATTTATTTATTTATTTTAGTTGACCAGATAATTTCTTTCTATTTTTTTTTTTTTTAGTAGAGATGGGGTCTCACTCTTGCTCAGGCTGGTCTCGAACTCCTGACCTCGAGCGATCCACCCGCCTCGGCCTCCCAGAGTGCTAGGATTACAGGCGTGAGCCACCTCGCCCGGCCAAGAGCAAAGTTTTTGTATACTATTTAAGTGTAGTTGGTCGTAATCCAAATTAGATTACTGGCAATTAACTTGTTAGTGATAATTCCCAGAGTAACCACCAAGAAAATAACCAGTTTAAAAAGGAGAGAGAGCTGGAGTGGACAATAATATCAGACGAAATAGACTTTAAGACAAAAGTTGTTTCTAGAGAAAAAGGACATCTTATAATAATAAAAGGGTCAATCTAGCAAAAAGATATGATATTTATAAACAGATATGTGCCTAACAACAGAGCTTCAAATTATGCGGAACAAAAACGGACATAATTAAAGCGAGAAATAGACAATTCAGGCTGGGCGCGGTGGCTCACGCCTGTAATCCTAGCACTCTGGGAGGCCGAGGCAGGTGGATCGCTTGAGGTCAGGAGTTCGAGACCAGCCTGAGCAAGAGCGAGACCCCGTCTCTACTAAAAATAGGAAAAAAAGTAGCAGGGTATGGTGGTACACACCTGTAGTCCCAGCTACTCAGGAGGCTGAGGCAGGAGGATCACTTGAGCCCAGGAGTATGAGGTTGCAGTGAGCTACTGCACTCTAGCCTGGGTGACAAAGCAAGACCCTTTCTCTGGAAAAAAAAAGAAAGAAAAAA
>CM052438.1:20611446-20637552 GCA_028533085.1 Varecia variegata
CCATCAACATCGAGGCAGGACCCTCCACCAGCAAAAAGATTACAACTCTCTGAAGGCTCAGATGATCCTTAGCATTTTTTAGCAATAAGCTATTTTTATTTTTTTGAAACAGAGTCTCACTGTTGCCCGGGCTAGAGTGCCGTGGCGTCAGCCTAGCTCACAGCAACCTCGAACTCCTGGGCTCAAGGGATCCTCCTGCCTCCCGAGTAGCTGGGACTACAGGTACTCGCCACCACGCCCGGCTAATTTTTCTATTTTTAGTAGAGACAGGGTCTTGCTGAGGCTGGTCTCGAACTCCTGACCTCAAGGTATCCTCCCTCCTTGGCCTCCCAGAGTGCTAGGATTACAGGCGTGAGCCACCGCGACCAGTGCAATAAAGTATTTTTAAATTAAGGTATGCACATTGGTTTTTAGACATAGTGCCATTGCACACTTAATAGACTATGGTATAGTGTAAATGTAACTTTTATATACACAGGAAACCAAAAACTTCATGTGACTGGCTATACTGTGACATTTGCTTTACCGTGGTGGTCTGGAACCGAACCTGCTGTATCCTAGAGGTGTGCCTGTGCTGGTTTGATCTTTTGTTTCATTGGTTTCTTCTCTTATTTCATTATTTCTTTACTTCATGTTTCTTTGGTTTTCTCCATTCTTCTTTTGCCAATTTCTTGGATTCTTAATTCTTTTGCTTTTAACTTCTTTATTTCCTGATAAAATGTATTTAAACAGTGCATTAGTTCAAATGACTGCTTTAGCCATACCCCACAAAATTTGTTATGCGATGTTTTCATTATCATTTGGTCCTCAATATTTTAAAATTTGCTTTATAATTTCCATTTTAACACAAGGGTTATTTGGTAACATGCTATTTAGTCTCTAACCATGTGGAATATATTAATTAGGGCATGAGCCAATTAATATATTCAAGGGGCTTAAATGATATAGAAGCTTATTTTTCAGTCACAGAGAACCCAGATGGCGGTGTGGGGGGCTATGGGGCTGCCGTAGGCACTTGGCAGGGCCCTGCTCCCTTGCCTCTCCTGCTCTGCCATGCCTGGGAGACTGTCCCATCCACCACTGAAGCCTCGGCCACTGCTGCACCGGCGTCCCAGCCATGGGAAAGGGAAGGAAAAGGCTCAGACAGGTGGTCAAGGAACGAGGCTTAGGCACAAACCTGGTCCCACGGCCACATTTGCTGCAGTGGTCACTGGGAAACACAGCCCTCTGCAGGGCAGCCCCGCGCCCACCATGATTTAGGTTGGGTGAAGTGCTATTTATACGCTGATACAGTCGCCGCTTTGTGGGATTTTTGTTGTTAGGGATTTTTAAAAATTAATGCGTCTTGTTGCATTTCACTCAAAAGATAGTCTGTGTGATGTTGACCATTTGGGTTATTCCAAAACTTCTTGGTGTCCTGATAAACAAGCAGAAATGTTCCCTGCGCAGTCAAAACGCACGTGTGCCCCGTCGCAGAGTGTGAGTATCTAGTGCGTCTGCAGATATCTGGCAGATCGCAGCTATACACTGTTTTGCTCAGATCTTCGATATGACTCTTCATTTCCCCTCCCTGGGCTACCAGCTTTTGTGAGGCGTGTACCCCTGGGGGCCCCTGAGCGTCGCTGGGCACCGAGGGTTCCACTGCTCCTCTGAGCAGCACAGGTGGCAGCTCTTTTCCTTCCAACACTTGTCCGAAATCCTAGCTGGGCCGAGACCAGGACCTCTTTCTGTCTTTTGGTTTTAAGATTGTTCCTTGTAGCCCCAACATGTTGTTGGGTCTTGTTTGTTCTTTTTTCAAATCCGATCTAAGAATCCCTTTCAACTGATGAGTTTGATCTTTCACGTTATGTATCTGCTGTTAGATTTGGAGTGACTTCTGCCATCCCATTTTACACTTTCTATTTACTGTGCTTTTACTTTTGTTTCTTTTTTTCCTTTTCTGCTTTCCACTGGATAAATCAAATTTTCCTTTGCAGATTTATAAGTCATGTCTGGCCCTTTTGCTCTTATCCTGCTGCCGCTAAGATCCAGGCTGGTGTTCTTTTCCTGCTCGTTGTTTTTCACCTTTGTGGATCCACGTCTTCCCCTAACTCATCACCCTCCCACCCCTGCCCTGCCACCTCTTCAAGTGCAGGGTTCATGGGTCTCAGCCGCGCCCCTTTCCCTTCCTTCACCCTGCTGCTGTGACCCGGCCCAGCCAGGCCCCTGTCGCTTCTGTCCTCCTTCCTGTCCTCCACGTTTCTCCCGCTAGCGGAGGGCTGGGAGAGCTGAGGATATAGTTTCTATTACCGCCTCATATTTGCATGACGTTTGAATGTCTGGAAACAAGTCCAGAAAGGTCCAAAGTTCTTTCTGTTCAGAGCCGAAGAACAACACACCCCTGTCCTCGGGGCCCAGCGCTGCTGCAGAGAAGTCTGACTCTGTGGTTATGTCCCATTAAGCGGTGCTCTCTTGTTTCTTAGTTTCCAGCTCAGGAGGTAGGGTAAGGGGCCAACGAGCTCTAATGGTCCTGGGCTCGGAGGTGGGGGCTCCCTCTAGGGAAAAGGGGCCCTCACGCCCACACCTGCCCAGCAGCGCCTGGCACCAAGGCCTCGCTGTCCAGGAGGGTTGGCTACATGTGGCTCCCAGTTTGGGGCTCTGGTTATAAGCAACAGAAACTTCAGCAAAGGTGGCTGTTGGGAGCGTAGTGGGAGGGCCCACTGAGTTGTGGGGCCAGGGAACAAGCCTGGGGAAGGTGGGGCCGGGGGGCATCCCAAGAGGCAAGAGACAGGAGGCATAGCAGCGGGGGAGGAGCGGGAGCCAGGAGTGCCAGTGCGACACCCCCACCTCAGCCATGGGTTGATCCATGATTGGACCACGTCCAAGATCCAGGCTCCAGGGCTGGGCGTGGGGAGAGAAGGTGCAGGGAGAGTGTGCCGCCACTCAGGGTGAGAAGAGCTGCGGGGCAGCAGGGCCGGGCACCAAGAAGCCGGGGTGCATCTGTGACCAGCCATGTGCAGCTGGCCCCATCCTTTGCCCAGTGGCCTGGACACCCAGCTCGGGTTCATTGACTAACTCAACACCAATTGTGCACCTACTGTGTGAAGGCTCCCCGCTGAGAGCTGCATGGTGTGCATGGTGTCCATGTGTGGTCAAGCTGGGGAGAAGCCTGGGCCTTGGGCAGGGTCCCTAGGGGGCAGACCCTGAGGCAAGGGTCGGGTGAAAGCTAATGGGGATTGAAACTGGGAGAAGCAGGGAAGGGGCGGGACGGGGGGAGCAGGGAGGGTGCATCTAGCGAGCCACAGGACAGATCAGTCCTGCAGGTGTCTCGACAAGGCTGGGGCCAGGATTGCACATACCAGTCATAGACTAAGGGTGGCCCCGGGGACTTAGATGTCCAGTCACTTTCACCCATGTGCTCGCAGGCCTGGCCGCAGGTGTGCACCGGGCTTGGAGGCATCTGTGCAGCCCAGCCCGCGCCCCGGGTCCACTCGCTCCTCACAGAGCTCACTCCACGGATGCTTCAGACTTGCTGCTTGCCTGGTTTCTGGAGAAATGAGGAAGACTTACGAGAAGAAGGTTAGTAGAACTCGCTACAGCCCCACAACTGCGGTTGGCCCCAAGGTCATCACCAACATGCGGCATCTTCTCACCGTTGGCCAGTAGTCAGGTGCCTTGCGACCCCTGACCCCTCAGGGGTCTGAGTCCCTGTGCGGTGCCCTCACTGCCAGGCTGCTCCAGCAGTCCTAAGGCTGGCAGCTTCCCCATGTGGCCATACGGAGGTCGGCCGTGATCTCATGACTTGTGCCTGTTGTGGTACCACCTTTGCCATAGGGCGAGTCCCTTGGTTTGAGACTAGGTTAAGTCGAATCCCACACAGGTGAATCTCTCCCTTATCCCTGGGAATGTGCTCTTTCCATACCGTGGTGAGAGGATCGAAAGCAGCTGCCTTTTCCCGGGAAGGATAACAGTGCAGGCGAGAGCTCGCCACCCGGCAGCCGCACTCTCCCACCGCCGTCACACTGTGGGCCCCGGCACGCGGCTGCTCTTGGCAGTGGGGATGTCGAGGCACATTCTGCATGCCCTGTTTAGACACCTCCCTCTCCAGACATGGGGACAGACCCGGGAAACATCCCAGGCACAAGGAACATATGCAAAGCGGCATGGAAAGGAAGGCCAGTGTGGGCGGAGCTCAGTGACCGTGGCAAGAGGCAGAAGCTGGAGAGGCCCATGGGCCTGTGAACACAGCGAGGGGCTGGGCGCGCAGGAGTTTGGGACGGCAGTGCAACCTCGGCTTCTGCGGTCACATTTACTCGGGCGCAGTTCGGCCACACGTAACCATCTGGAGCTCACAGAATGGCCTCTAGTGTGGCCCTCCGTCCTTGAAGCCACACGAGGCCTCTCGGGTTTTGTAGCCTCAGTCATGCAACCGGTACAACCTCGCACCACAAACACAGGAGTGGGAGAAGACTGACTATACCATTTTCACAACTGAGGTAAATTCCTATTTGAGCAAGCATGCCACAGACTCTGGCTCAGGCAGCTGGTTCTGTCTGCTGTGGGGGGAGGGGGTGTCCGAGGTCCTGGCTGCTCTGGCATAATGGCGGCGGCGGGGGTCTCCCTCACCCTGCCCTCGGCCCACCTTCCCCAGCTCCAGCCTCTCCCACCGGATCTCTCTTCCCTGCTTCTCTGGGAACCACTCCCTCCCGCCCTCCCTGACACAGGTGGACCAGTCTCCTGGCACTGCCCTAAGAAAGGACCACAAACCAGGGGCTTAAAGTGACAGGAACTTTCTCACAGCTCCAGACGTCTGAAGTCTGAATGGAAGGTGTCAGCAGGGCGTGCTCCCTCTAAGGCGAGCCCTCCCTGCCGGAAGCTGCTGGTGGTTTGCCGCCAACTCCGACGGTCCTTGGCTTGCAGCTGCAGCTCTTCCATCGCTGCCTCCATCAACACTCGGCGTCCTCCCTGCCTGTCTGTCTCCATGTGGTGTTCCCTTCCAAGGACACGCGTCATATTGGATCGGGTCCCACCCTAATGACCTCATCTTGACTTGATTATATCGGCAAAAACACCGTTTCCAAATAAGGTCACATTCACAGGTACTGGGATTAGGGCTTCAGGATCTCTCTGGGGGACACAGTTCAATTCATAACAGCAGGTGACTCAATGAGAGCTGATGCGACTTTTCTGGAACTCCTGGGAGAGAGGCAAGTGGGCTTCCTCTGCATTGGGCTGGCTTCATTCTCAGTCTGGGCCAGCCGGTCCCGGCCACTCTAGGCTCACCCGGCTCCAGGCTGCAGCCCCTGCACCCAGCCACCCCGACTTTCCCGAGCTGCTAGTCAGGAATCACCTCTCTTTGTTTTTTGTTTTTTATTTTTTATGACAGTTTGAGTTGGGTTTCTGGTGCCTGGTGGAAGCTGGGTTCTGCCCGTCCCTTGGCGGACCTGCCTTCAGTTGTGGGAGGGGCCTGGGGCTCTCCCACCATCTGGGACAGGGGTGCAGGTTCCCTGGACTCAAGTTGCTCCAGACACTCTGGCTTTTCTGTCCAAAGCATCTGCACTGGTTAAGGGTGGAAACTCTCACACTTGCCACAGCTTCCTTCCTAGTAAATCTCTGAATCTTGCAAAAAAAAAAAGAGTCTCCTGCCTCCACACACATGTCCTGCCAACCCAGGTCTCTGGGAGTCAGCTCTCCCCGATCTTCCCTGTGCCAGCCCCTTCCTCCCACATATGAGCTGCGCCGTCCCGGCCACCTTAGCTCCTCACCCCAGCAGGCTTCCCAAACGCCCGGTGCTGCGCCCCGGCCCCCTGACCACATTGGGCCGCTGAAGCTGGCCCATCCATGCCAGCTCCAGCCGGTCTGGCCACCAGCCACTGTCAGACACACCATGGCATGTCCATCAGGGACATTCACTCCGATGAGGGCCGGCGCTCAGTGGGACCCCTTTGGGGTGCGTCTCCAGATCTGGTTCTGCCTGCATTCCTCTCTCCATTCTAGGTCCCTCGGACGGAGCACAGGGAGGCCCAAGTGTGCATAAGTGACCACCTGGGGGCTTTGAGTGGTGCCAGTGGGGCCAGACCTCTAACCCAGCCCAGTGGGGGCACTAGGTCTGGTGTGGCCTCTGGAGGGGCTGCCCAGGGCATCAGTTTGGTCATGCAAGGAAAGGACATAGAGAAGGGAGGTTGTGGCAGAGAGGTGACCTGTGGAAAGGCCCAGTGGCAGTGCCAAGGATGAGCCTCCAGCTATGTGATGTGGCCCCAGCAAACCAGTGGCCACATGGTGGACACAAAGGGGTGTGGGGTCAAGTTCCCTCCCTCCTGAGGCCCACTATGTCATTCTCCTGCCGTGACGGGGGAGCCCGTGTGGAAAGGGGACCACATGGCCAGCTGAGCTGCCAGGAGCTGGACATTTGGAGAATAGCCATCAGTGCCCCCAGGGGCAGCGGTAGCTGGTGACTGTGCTGGAGGGGCCTGCTAGGTCGGTGTTGCTGTCCCTGCCCAGGAAGAGCGGGAGGGGGAGGCTGGAGGCTGCCCCAGGCCGCCCCACCCACCTCCAGCCCTCCCCCTCCAGGCATCTGCTCCGCTGCAGCCCCTGACAGAAATCCCACCTGGCCCTGCTGTGGGCAGGGAGCAGACCAGGGCACCTATGCTGTCTTCCACATGGGCCTAGGGAGGAGCTGGGACAGGGGAGGACAATCCAGGCCGGGGACACTGCCCAAGCAAAGGCCTGGGCCTAGATGGGGTGGCCAGTCCTGGGAACTCCCTGGTCCCTGTGGGCACATGCTGCCAGCACGGGGACATGAGCAGACCAGGTCTGAGGTGAGCAGGCCTTTGCTGGGACATGCCCTTCCAGCCCACTGAGGCTCCTGTGGGGGTCTTCACATGCTCCCAGGGGCTGGGGTGGGGGGCGAGGACAGGAATGGGCAGGGCAGGGGCCACCCTAAGGTGTGGGACAGACAAGCCCCTCCTGGGAGAGGCGTCCACCACCCATCCACCCACAGCGTGTCTGCGGCCTGCCCTGGCCTGTCTGCCCGCCCACCCCACCCACCCCGCCCAACATTTCCATGGAAAGTTTCCAGGGCAACAGCAGCACAAACCCATGAGGGAGACATGCCTGAGCAGGGGTGGGCCTGGGTGGTCATGGGCTGGGGGCAGGAGTGAGGTCAGAGCTGACACAGTCCACATCCCAGGCTGCCCAGAGGCTGGGTCCCAGGCTCTGCATCCCCTCCCAGAGGGTCTGGGGCCCAGCATGGTGGGGGACACCGGAGAGCCCCCAGCTTGTCTGCCACACAGTGTCCACTCCCCGTGGAGGCCAGTGTCGGGCAAAGGAATCGATGGATGGGGGATGGAAGAGCCCATGTTGGTGCCCACTGACCATCTGACCACAAAGCACACCTGCAACTGCACACGCAGGAGCCCTGCCACTCTGCTGGGGAAGCAATTCCCCCTGCCTGGCAGGCCTGGGAGAAGGGGCTTCCAGGCTGGAGGAGGGGCAGGTTCATTCCAGGCCTGGGTGGGGGAAGGTGTGGCCAAGGTGTGGAGGTTACTGGAAGCAAGAGCCCACAGGTGGGGGGTGGGAAGTCCTGGGTGGGGCGTGTTGGAGCCCCAGGGTGGGTGGCTGCAGGATGGAGGGACCATCTAGGGGCATGAGGCAGTGGGGAGCTGTCCCTGGGACATGTCTGGGGAGGAGGTGGAGGAACCCACCCACAGTTCCCCAGCCCTACTCCTCCTGTGAGCGAGGTGAGCCTGTTTCCTCCTACCAGCGACCCCTCCCTCCCTGGCCTCCACCCTGCTTGGGAACTCAGCCCCAGGGCAGGGCAGTGGACTGGGCTGGCTGGGTGGGGAGTGAGCACCCTGCCAGCCCCCAGCTCAGGGAGCTGAGGGGGAGGGGCGGGAAACCCCAGTGGCCCCTTCCCCAGCCAGGAAACAGGAGGCTGAGGTGGCAAGGCCAAAGTGCTGGGGCCTCAGCTGGACTGGCCTTTTGAGCAAGCGGTGGTGGCCAAGACGGTAGGCCGGGGCAGGGAGGTGGGTCAGTTGTGGGCGTCGGCCCCAGGGGCTCGGGCTCCCTCCAACCCCCCAGGCCTGCTCCAGCCTGGCCAGGCCAGGGCCAGCAGCAGTGACTCCCAGGTGGTAAGCCTGAGGGTGTGACCCCAGCACCAGCCTTTGGGACAGGGGCCTGTGGGGTGCCAGACAGGCTGGGTGACTCTCCAGATCCTGTTTCAGGTACCCCTGGCAGGGCCACCCTGTGTCCTGCTCCCCCTACACACACATCCATAGAAAACCCGTCCCTGAGGCTGGCTTGCCTGGGGGGCAGCAGGAGCCACGCAGGGGCTGGCCCTGGCCTGAGGGGCAAGGAGGGCAACCAGCCCAGGTGAGGCAGGACCACCGGGTTGGGGAGAGTGGGGCACAGCCCCCAGGGCCCCTGCACACCCTGCACAGGTGGCTGGACAGCATGGAGGGAATGAAGGCCTCACAGGGGCCCCTGGCCACAGTGGCCACCTCCCAGCTGTGGGAGCAGGAGGTATAGGTGTAGGGGGCAGGGCTGGTGGGACCCCAAATGCTCCTCTGAGCCTCAGAGCAAAGCCCCCAGCACAGGATGCCTGCTGGGTGCTGGGCCACAGCTGACCCTTCCTAGAGGGTGGGCTGAACATACACTCAGGGAAGGAAAAAACCACCAATGTCCCCATAGCCAGTGACCCCTGAGAGGGGCAGGTGGGAGAGCAGATCAGAGCCAGGGGCAGCAGGTGGAGCTGAGGCTTCAGGAGGTGTGGACTGCCTAGCCATGAGGTGGGGCTGGGGAGGGTGCCACTGACTGCCCTGTCTTGGTCCCCAGGTGGGAGCTCCGGGCTCTCCTGGCAAGGCTGAGCCCGGGGGAGGGGCTCCTGGCTGCACCGTGGCAGGGCCCTCGGGGGCCTGAGGGTCCGGTGGGGGCCATGCAGCCCCTGCAGGCAGGACTGGGGCGCAGGGCAGGGGCCCAGGGCTGATGCAGGGCTCAGCAGTATGTCTGTAGCATGTGCACGTGGGGCTGCAGCTCGTGTCAAGGACTTGGGACTGGAGATGGGCCAGAGGCTAGCAGAGCTGCCTGCCTGGTAAGTGGCTCCTTGGCCTGCCCTGGCCTGGTGCTGACATCTGTGCCATTGTCCAGGGGACGTGTCCCAGGCCCTGACCAGTGGCCCCAGGGGCCCCAAGGCCTCTCTCAGTGCTCACATCCAGTCACTGGTCCCTTCCAGCTGGTGAAGCAGCAGCTGGAGCAGCTCCAGGAGCGAGTGAGGCTGACCAGGGATGGCGCTGCTGTGTGCCCTGAGGACAGGACCCCCCGAGCCCTCACCCCCAGTGGGTTCAGCAGCCCAGCCTGTACTGGAGGGGTGCCCTCTGCACGTCAGGGACTCAAGAACCAAGAGCAGGTGTTTGCACTCACCATCGGCCCACCCAGAGGAAGGGTCTCCACCCTGCCCCTGTCCTCTAGGGAGGCTGCAGCCCTCACCCCCTGGAGCACAGATGGCTGGGAGTGGGCACTGAGGGCCGCCTGGGGTAATGCTGGGTTCCTCCCTCGCTGAGTGCCGGGCTGGCCCAGTGGGCAGAGTCCCTGGCCAGGCCACAGCACACAGCGTCTGCACAGGAACACCTCCCACCAGGTACCCCGGGCCTACAGGGGTTGTAGAGAGACAGTGCATGGCCAAGCCCAGGAGGTGGGCTGAGGCCTGGGTGCACAGGAAGCTGGGGCCAGCTGGGGTGGGTGGGGTGCTGTGCCCAGGGCTGGGCTCTCGAGTAGACCTGTCTCTCCCCACCTGCACTGCAGGCAAAGGTGGGGCCTCTGGGGGGCCACTGGTCAGAGGCTCAGGAGCAGGACATGAGGCTGACGGCCACATGGGGCCAGCCCAGTGGACCTGGTGGGGCCTAGGGGAGCTGGCGGAGATCAAGTAGGGGCTGCAGCCTGAGGGCGGCTGGGCCCCAGCCTTGGAGATGCTTTGGAAGATTGGAGGAGGGAAGAGGTCACCCAGAGGCCCTCAGGAAGATAAGGGCAACCACAGAGGGGCTGACAACTTGGGGGCTCTGGGCTGGAGCTGCTGTCTGCTGGCGGGAGGGGCCTAGCCAGAGGATACCCACCCTCTTGAGAAGTGAAGAGGGTATGGCATAGGAGCAAGGAAGGCGGGTCCGTAGCATTGATAGGAGGATTTCTATCCATTTTATGACTTGGTTCCCATATTTCCAACAACCTGAGTCCTGCATGACATAGTCACTCTGCTCTCCCCGTGGGGTCAGGGCTGGAGGTACAGGCAGACCCTGGCTGCCAGCCCCTACCGGTGGAAAAGCACTGTCCGCCTTCTGAACTGTGTTAGGGTGGAGCAGAGGAGGCCACGGTGTCTGGGCCCCTGCCTGTTCTACCAAGCAGTGTTCCCAGCAAGACCGCAGTGTTGTTATTTAGCACTCCCATTCATGCAGCGCCTGGGAAGAAAATATGTATTTGGAGCAAAATAGAAAGAAACTTAATTCTGAAGTACACGTTGAGGCCTTCTCTCCTGTGTTTAATGCAACCTTGAGGCCCAAAGCAGTTCTGTCCTGGCTTGGCCTTCCTCCTCCTCCCCTTCCTCCTCATCTCATCTGTAAAACGGGAGAAACTGGCCTTGCACGAGGCAGTCCTGAGGTTTGCCTCCTGCCCTGAACTTCCAGATCCTCTCTTCACTTGCTCTCCCAGGTTTATTTCTTGTACTTGGGGGCTGTATTTGTTTCCCGGGGCTGCCATAACCAACTACCACCAACCAAGTGGCTCAAACAACAGGAATATATTGACTGCCAGTTCTCGAGGCCAAAAGTCTGAAAGCAAGAGGTACACAGGGTCATTTCCCTCTGAGGGCTGTGAGGGAAGAACCCGCTGCAGGCCTCTCTCTTCTGCGTGTAGACAGCTCTCTTCTCCCTGTGTCGTCACATCATCTTCCCTCTGTGCATGTCTGTGTCTGCGTCCAAATTTCCTTTCTAATAAAGACACCAGTCACATCGGAGTGGGGGCCCAGCCTACTCCAGTATGACCTCATCCTCAGTAATTACATCTGCAGTGACCCTGCTTCCCAACAAGTTTGTATTCTGAGGGGACTAGGCGTTAGGACTTCTACATGATGTGGAACAACCCTGCTGGCTCCACTGGCCTGTCCTCACCCAAACCTGAGCGTCCAGCGTGACGGACAGTGCCAGCAGAGCAGAGGCTGTGCTCTGGCTGACTGCCTCTGAGGCCCGGGGCAGGAGGAGCTGGGCCAGCCTGTGTCGTGCTGTCTGGTGCCCTTGCGGTGGGGTGGCCCAGCCCCGTGAGGAGGGGCCGCCTGGTCCTGCTGCCCAGCTGCCATGTCCAGCCCCTTGGTGGAGTGGTCAGCCTGCCGCGGGGCTCTGTGCCCAGCCCGCTCCCACTTGGCCCTCCCTCCTGCCCACATCTGCCACATCTCCTCTCTGGGCCACACACCCTGGAGAAGGTGTGGCTGCTTGTGGGCCACTTTACAGAGCAGCGGCTCACAGCCCCCCATGGGCTGGGCCAGGCTGAGCCCCAAGAGACCAAGGAAGGGCCTGTGGCCAGAGGTTCTGGCCTGCACAGCAACCCCTCTGTGGGGTCAGGGCTTCCCAGCCCAGGGTCAGCATGGTGACACTGCTCTCGGATGCCCTGGGCCCCCCCTTGAATCATACCCTCTGAGAGTCCTTCTGACCTACTGGAAGCCTGGGGGAAGCTGGGCGATCTGCAGGACAGGGTGCGCCTGCTGATGGGCTCTGGGTCAGGGGCAGCAGCAGCAGGCAGAGCAGTGGCAGTCCTGGCTCAGGGCCCACCTTGCTCACTTCCTGACCCCTCCCATCCCTCCCCAGTGCCCTGATGCCCCTCCCTGCTGCAAAGGTGGTGCAGGCCCAGTCCTGGGGACTGCCAGCTGAAGCACCGGACCTGAGCCCCAGGGGTGGTATTGGCTCCAAGGAGCCCTGACCATGAGTGGCCCAAGGACCTGGGGAGTAGGGCAGTCACCCAGGTTTGCCTCCTGGGGGAGTCCCCCCCAAAGCACTGAGTTGGAGGCCACCCCTGGGCAGAGGTCATCACAGGGAGCTGGAGCCACAGGAGAGGAGCTGGGAGACAAGGACCAGGGGGTGCAGCTGGGCAGGGCCATCTGGTGCTGCTGCCCCCCACAGGAGGTAGGGCAAACAGGCACACGCCCCCCCAAGAGGTGAGAGCAGACAGGCACATGCCGACCCTAGCCAGCCTCACACTACATTCTGGAAGTGAGGGGCCGGCACACACCTGGATTTCATGGCCTGGTGGGGACGCTTTGCTACCTGTGGTGGCCACAGAAGTGGCTCCAGGGTGCACCCCAGGCCATGAGCCACAGCCAGCACCACTGTGGCTCCCTGTAGGACTTAACGGACAGGGTCCAAGTGTCTGGTGAGCAGGGCTAGGACAGCATGGTCAGCCTGGCAGAGCCCTGGGAAACATGGGACACATCAGAGCTCACCCCTCTGTGGGGACAGGGCTCCCTAGCAGCATGGCCAGTGTGGAGGACATGAAAGGGGACAAGCAAACAGGTGGCCAGAGGCTGGCCCAGGGTCCAGGAAGCCCTGGTGAGCAGGTGTGAGTGTGGGCCTGGTGGGTGGGCTGAGGGCAGAGCCATGGGAGCTGTCCACCCCCACCCCAGGAGGCCTGACAGCATCTGGGATCTCTGGGCAGCGAAGGGGAGGACCAGCCAGCAGAACCATATGAGGCTCCTGTGCTGGGCTGGGGCTTCCAGCAGGCCAGGCCCCCTGGGGCACCCCTAGTGCTTCCAGCCTGCCTTGAAAGGTGGGTACTGGGACTGGCTTCCGAGGGGGTTGCCAGGCACTTCCAAGGAGACAGAGAACCTTCTCTGAGCCCAGTTGGAGGGGCTGGACCTGCGGGGTGAGTCCTGGCTACCTCCGCAGACAGGGCTGGGAGTCCGCTGTGGACACAGAGGACACAGACAGCCCAGCTCTTACAAGGTCAGGGCAGAGGGGCCCACAGAGAGTCCAGGGACACCTGCACCGAGGGAGCTGGCCACCAGGGCTGGGCAGGACCTGGGGAGAGCGGGCAGGAGAGGGAGTGTTGCTGGGCAGCCACCCCCAACCCGCAGGGCCCCTGCCTGCTCCCACTGTCCCGCAGCGCTGGCAGGTCTTCATTTCCCTGCCAACTCCACGAGGAAAGCCGTCGGAGCTCCCCGCCCCCATGACAGCGTCGCTCCTCCTCAGTGACTGGGGCGGAGGGCGGTGGGGGGGGAGGGGAGGGCCACTGCTTGTCCTGCCCCGCCCACTTCCCCAGACGGAGGGCAGGACCGCCTTGGGGAGGGGCCTGCGTGGCTTTAAATGCGCGCGGCAGGAGGCTAGAAAGGGAGAGTGCACCGGTTGTCTTTGGGACGGGTGCAGGTAGGTGGGGACGCTCGCTGGCCAGGGCCACCAAGGGAAACCGAAACACCTACAGGCTGCCGGTTGGGGACGTGGCAGGCGGAGCAGCTGGCAGGGAGCTCAGGGCACCGTCCTGGCCTGAGCCCGGGCTGGGCCTGGGGGATGCGGCCCAGGGCGGGGGTCTCTCGGGTCCCCCAGCTTCCGGGCAGGTTGGTGCACTGCCCTGGGCGGCCCCGCAGGTCGGGTTCCTTCCTGTCCTCGCCCCGGTGGGGGGAGGGGGTGTCTGCGAGGAGGCGCCAGGCCATCGGGTTGACAGATTGAGAGGGCAGGGGCTCCTGGCAGCGTTGCGGGGGCAAGGGGAGCGTCGCTGACCCGTGGGGGAGGTACCTGCCATCCAGGGTGAGCGGTCAAAGGGAGGGCCACTCTGGTCATCTCGAAACTGGGGAGGCACAGGTAGGAGGGACCCTGCCCCCTCCCTGCAACTGCTCCTGTGCCAAGCTTGTGTCAAGGTCTCTGACTGCAGGTGCAGAGTGCAGATGGGTGGGGTCTTCCCACCAGCTGCCCACATGGGGGCAGAGGTCAAGGTTGATGCCTGGCCACCTGAATCTGTTTTGGCCTGGCTCCGGGCTGGAGTGGGGGGGGCCTGCAGTCAGTGTGGGGACAGGTCATCCCACGCCTGAGGGATCCAGACCCACCCTCCTCAGGGATGGCCCTCCTTCCACTTGGCACCTGGGGGCCGCCTGAGGTGGGAGCTCTTTTCTGCTTCAGACTCCTGGGCAATATGCTGGGCCTCCTCCCCCAGCCCAGCCTGAAGAGGATGCTGACCCTTTGGCTTCTGTGACACATTGGGCTTGCCTGGGTCTCCTGCCTTGAAGCTGCTTCTTCCCCCCTCCCCAGGCCCTGCCCTGGACGCCCCAGCTGCCTTCCCCAGGTCCACAATGTGGACTCAGGCTGCCCACTTTCGACCTTACCTCTGTCCAGCCTGGGAAGGGGCAGGGCCCAGGAGACACATACCAGGTCCAAGGTCACCACTGAAGGCACAGAGAGTGGCAAGGCCATCCCCAGTCTGCAGCTCCTGCCCTCACATCCAGGCCCCGCCTGCCAGGCTCCTGGCCTCTTCCCTGGATCTTCCTTTGTTCAGGGAACTTGAGCCGCTGGCCCCAGCCCTGCTCACGCTGGCTGTCTCTGGCTTTCTTGCCCAGGCATCGCCCTTCTCCATGGCAGCACACCTGTCTGGGCCCGCTGCCCAGTCCAGGTCAAGGGCCGCCCCGCACCATGCCCCCCAGCCCCTTGCCCTGCCTCGGCCACAATGCCTGACCTCCCCTGGGCTGGGTGGTGAGGTGCTTCTCTCCTCTCCCCACCTGGGACAGGCCTTTACCTGGCCCTCCTGCCAGAGCCCACCCTGGGCTAGACGCTGTCCTTGTGCATGGTTCTCCTGGGCTCCCAGACCCTGTGAAGGGGGCCCCAGAACGATGCACACTTGGCAGAGGAAATGGTGCCTGGAGTCACTGGTGCAGGTGGGCACAGCAGCACCCAGGTCCGGTTCCTGGAAGCAGAGTCTGAGACAGGTTATTAGGGAGTGGCCTTACGACTGCCTGGGGGAAGGGAAGTGAGGAGGCAGGTTGGCCAGAAGAAGCTGGCCTGTGCTGCTGTCTCACCACCCCCAAAAGCAGGTCTGGGCAGCCCTGTGTCCACCGTGGCCCACTGTGCCCTTGAACCCAGCCTCTTCCTGGGGAAGTGCGTAAGGTAAGGAGAAGGCTCACAGGACGGAACCAGCCCTGCCGCTGCAGCAGGTCTCAGCAGCACTGGGCACCTGTGGCCTCCCACTATCCAGTCTAGATGCCTCAACCTGATGCATGTCTGCTGGCTCAAGCCTCACTGGGGAGTGACCAGACCCCTTTCCCTAGGGTTTCCTCCCAGGAAGAACTGGACAGGGCAGACCCATGTGGCTACCGGGGCCCACACGTGCCCCAGCCCCACACGCACGCTGCCCACTGTGTAGGGGCCCCACCCCCTGCTGGTCAAGTGTGCTGCCCTGCTGGGCGGGTGACTCCCCTCTGGCCACGGGGTCTAGACACGAAGGGCCATAGCACCCTGGGAGCCACAGTAGCCTTTGGCTCAGTGGGCCTGGCTGTGTCCCCTGGCAAAAGCTCTCCTTCCTCTGGGAACCAGGACTTCTAAACCCACTGACCCAGAGCCGTGGGGTGGAGGAGCCCAAGCTCCCAGTGGGTCACTGGGGAGATGGTGGGGGTTCTTGGACCTGCGTGGCTCATGTCCTGGGACACAGCGCTGGGGGAAAGCCAGGATTTAGAGAATGCCTGGCCTCCTGGGAGATGGTGCCCCAGCCTGCAAAGTGTCCCCTGGGACCCAGTGCTTTGGCTGTGCCTTCAGTGGGTCATCCAAACTCCGTTAGGCCGGCTGCTTCCTGGGTGGCACACTGCATAGACAAGGGCCCTGGGCATCCCTTGGGCTGGTACCGTCCAGCTGGTCATTTGCAGCCTTTTGTGATTTTTTTCTGGAGCTTAGTTGCTTAGCAGCAGTCCCCCGGGCCTGTCCTGCATGTCCTCTGTTTCTTCTCTGCTGCCTGACAGTCCTGAGTACACAACCTTGGGAGAGCTGGACTGCGACTGTGCTTCCTCCAGCCTGGGCTCTCTTCGCTCCCCAGCTGAGCGGCCATTTTCCTGGTTTTGGATTCCCAAAGTGGCTGGCAGTAGGGTCACCTGCCCACAGCCGTCCCAAGCCAGGGGCCGAGTCCTGCACCCCTGGAGGGTGTCTGGGCAGCACCTGTCTACCACACCAGGTCCTGTGACATCAAAGCCCTATCTTACTACTAACTGTGGGGGCTCTGTGCCCATCTCAGCCATGCTGCCCCGGCACAGGTAGGATTCAAGCCCACTTCCCCTGCCAGCCCCAGTGCGGGCTCCTGCTCTGTGGTGTGGAGGCCCCCCAAGTGGGCAGGCTGTAGGGCAGCATGGGAGGCTCAAAAGCTGTGTGGTTAGGGCATGAGATGCTCCTGAGCTGTGGGGTAGCCCCTCGTGGGCCAGCCTGGGAGGACCCTGGCACCTTCCAAGGTCAGGCTCTGCAGGTTCACAGAGCACAGGTGGGCACGGGTGCCCACGAGACCAGGGAGCGGCTGGATAGGTAGTTCCGGGCTCCAGCTATAGATGTAGGGAGCTGAGGGAAGACAGGAGGTGGTCTCTGATTTAATGGGTGGATAGTGGCAGAGTGGAATCCCATCACCAGGGAGACGAGTCGGAGGTGGGTGGTAGGCAGGTCCAAAATACGTTTGTTGAGCTTGGCAGCTGGACTTGGAGGCTGCCCCAGCAGGAACTGTGGAGTGGGGGTGGGGGGGTGGGGTGGACGTGGAAGTCTGACCCTTCTCCTAGGACTCTGTGTGGGAGGAAGTTTGGGCAGGCTTCTGAGCAGAGGGAAGGTTCCAGCAGGAATGAGGGGGGCTGGGGGCCATGGTTCTGAGGAAAAGGAGAAGACCTGGCCCCTGGGCAGTGGACACGGCAGGTGGGGAGGCGTACCCGTGACCACAGACTAGGGGGCTTGAAACAGCAGAAACTGACCCTCCCGAAGCTCTGGAGGCTAGAGTCTGAAAGGGACATATAGGCAGGGCTATGCACAGCCTCTGCCTCCATCAGCACAAGGCTGCTTCCTCCCTGACTGTCATCTTGTAGGGACACTGGCTGCACTGGGTTAGGACCAACCCCATTCATCTTACCTTGGTGACATCTGCAAGGCACAGGTGCTGGAAGTAGGACTTGACATGTTTTTGGGGGGCACAATTCAACACAGCATAGAAGGGGGTAGACTCGGTGGAGGTGGTGGGTGCGCAGGTGTGGCCAGGGTAGAAGAGTGGCTACACGGCTGTCTGCCGGGAGGGGCAGCATGTGGAGCGGTGGGGCTTGGAGCCAGGTGACAGGAGTGGTGGGTGAGAAGCCCTTGCCTGGCCTATGCACGGCTCTTGCCAGGACTGGCGTTCGTCCACTGAATCTGTGGCCCTGGTCCGGGCCCCCCAGGGCAGGGTGTGGGTGTAGGGGGGCCACAGCCCAGAGGCCATGGTTGTGGGGTGGGCTAAGGGGGATGTGGGACTGAGTGGGCAGAGGAGACACAGGGCCAGGCTGAGGCAGGACACCTGGTGGGTCAGAGGGCAGGCATTTCACAGGAGCCAGGTGGGGAGCTGGAGAGGGAAAGGGGGACCCCAGGAGCTGTGGCGGGGCTGGAGCTCCTAGATTTGAAGGCAGGGACTTCCCTAGTGGGGGTGGGCGGTTTTGAGAGGCTTCTGGATTGGGGCACGCACAGGGCAGAGCTTTTGGGGAACCAAAGAAAGAGCCCAGAGGTTGGACGACCCTGCCAGGCTCTGGGTGGGCCCTTGTGGGTAGGGCCACAGCCTTCTTGGACCAGGGCTGAGCCCCGCAGGCAGGGCTGAGGACAAAGGGGCTGGGAGGGTGTTGGGCCAGGGTCAGGACAAGCCTCCGACAACAGCTCCCCAGGCCTGAGAGGCTGCCGATGGCCGGCCCCCAGTTCCTGAGCTCACACTGGCCCTCTGCATGCTCTGAGCTCCTGAGGCCTCCTTCACTCCCTCTACAGGATTCTTCGGAGGCCAGGGAGGCCCCTGGATGGGGGATGCTTGTTCCCCAGGGCAGGGCCGACTGGGTATTCCACTTGCAGGAGCAGATCTGGCTTCTCAAGGAACGCTCTGGCTTGGGTGTCTGGACTTGTCCAGCTCAGAATGGTCTGGGGTTGATCCCGGGATGGTGTCTTCCGCTCACACCCACCCAAGGCACTCAGGGTTCCTGGCTGAGCCTTTTTGTCCCCCACAGGACACAAGTGGACCTCCAGCAAGTTCTGCACAACCAGCTGTGTGTGATGAGTGGCCACGCCTCTCCTCCTCTTGACGTCCTGGTCACCGACAGCATGGAGCAGGCCAGCATCGCCCAAACCATGACGGCCATGCCAGGAGCCAGCAGCCCCTCTGGGCCCCACGTTGAAGCAGCGCCATCTTCCCAGGCCAGAAGCATAGCTGGGGTGTACGTAGAGGCCTCAGGCCAGGCCCAGAGCTTCTACACTGCCATGAGACAGGGCCTCTTGCCTGCTGGCCTTGGGCTGGCTCTGCTGGAGGCCCAGGCGGCCACTGGGGGCCTTGTGGACCCTGCCCAGGGCCAGCCACTCCCTGTGTCCGAGGCCCTGCGGCAGGGCCTAGTGGGGCTGGAGCTAAAGGAGAAGCTGCTGGCTGCTGAGTATGCGGTCACTGGCTACCCAGACCCCTATGGGGGTGAGAAGCTGTCGCTCTTTCAGGCCATTGGGAAGGAGGTTGTGGACAGGGCTCTGGGGTGGAGCTGGCTGGAGGCCCAGCTGGCCACGGGGGGCCTGGTGGACCCTGCCCGGGGCATTCGAGTGGCTGCAGAACCAGCCTGCCAGCAGGGCCTCCTGGATCAGGAGACATGGCACAGCCTGTTGGAGCTTGAGCCCAGCACAGGGGTCCCAGGCTTCCTCGACCCCAACACGCTGGAGCGGCTGACATACCACGAGCTGCTGGAGAGGTGCGTACAGGCCCCTGGCTTGGGGCTGGCTCTGCTGCCTGTCAAGGTCACCTTCCACTCCTTGGGCGGGGCAGTGAGTGCGGCTGAGCTGCTGGAGGCTGGCATCCTGGACAAACAGACTGTCCAGCGCCTTCAGGAGGGCAGGTTGGCTGTGGCAGATGTGAGCAGGCGCGCCGAGGTGCGGCGCTACCTGGAGGGTACTGGCAGTGTGGCAGGGGTCGTCCTGCTGCCCGAAGGCCTCAAGAAGAGCTTTTTCCAGGCCACCGCCGAGCACCTGCTCCCAATGGGCACCTCACTCCCACTTCTGGAGGCTCAAGCCGCCACCCACGCCCTGGTGGACCCAGCCACAGGCCAGCGGCTGTGGGTGGATGAGGCGGTCAGGGTGGGCTTGGTCGGCCCAGAGCTGCACGAGCCGCTCCTGGTGGCAGAGCAGGCTGTGACAGGGTACCACGACCCCTTCAGCAGCACCCGAATCCCCCTCTTCCAGGCCATGAAGAAGGAGCTGGTGGACAGGCCACTGGCACTACGGCTCCTGGATGCGCAGCTGGCCACAGGCGGGCTAGTCTGTCCAGCCCACAGGCTCCGGCTGCCCCTGGAGGCTGCCCTGCGCTCTGGCTGCCTGGACGAGGCCACTCAACACTTGCTCTCAAAGGCAGCTGGCTTCACGGACCCCAGCACACACCAGAGACTGCACTACGGGCAGCTGCTGGCCCGTTGTGTCACCGACCCTGAGACAGGCCTTGCCTTCTTGCCCCTCCCAGGGGGGCCCAGTGGAGAGAAGCCCCAGGGACCCCCATTCATTGAGCACTGTACTCGGCAGGCCTTGAGCGAGGCTGTGACCACCATCTCAATGGGGAGGTTCCAGGGCCGGCCCGTGACTCTCTGGGAGCTGCTCTTCTCTGAGGCAGTCCCCGTGGAGCAGAGGGTGACACTGGCTCAGCGGCACCAGGAAGGGACCCTGTCGGTGGAGGAGCTGGCTGCTGAGTTGAAAGTTACCATTGAGCAGGCTGCGGCCAATGCCAAGGTCACCTTTGCTGGGTTGAGGGACGCCGTGACACCAGGAGAGCTGCTGAGAGCCAAGATCATTGGCCAGGACCTGTATGAGCAGCTGGAACGAGGACAGACCACAGCCCAGGATGTGGGCAGCCTGGACTCAGTGCAGAGGTACCTGCAGGGTACGGGCTGCATTGCTGGCCTGCTGCTACCCAGCTCCCAGGAGCGGCTCAGCATCTACGAGGCCCGCGGTAAGGGGCTCCTCAGGCCTGGCACCGCCCTTATCCTCCTTGAGGCACAGGCTGCCACCGGCTTCATCATTGACCCCAAAGAAAACAAGAGACACTCTGTTGAGGAGGCTCTGAGGGCTGGTGTCATCGGGCCCGATGTGTACATGAAGCTGCAGTCGGCCGAGCGCGCCGTCACTGGCTACACCGACCCCTACACTGGGGAGCAGATCTCCCTCTTCCAGGCCATGCAGAGGGACCTCATTGTGCAGGACCACGGCATCCGCCTGCTGGAGGCCCAGATCGCCACGGGCGGGGTCATCGACCCCGTGCACAGCCACCGCCTGCCTGTGGACGTGGCCTACCAGCGAGGCTACTTCAACCAGACCCTGAATTCGATCCTGTTAGACCCCTCTGACGACACCAAGGGCTTCTTTGACCCCAACACGCACGAGAACCTCACGTACCTGCAGCTGCTGGAGCGCTGTGTGCGCGACCCTGAGACAGGCCTGTACCTGCTGCCGCTCCGCAGCACACAGCCCCAGCTGGTGGATGGGGCCACCCGGCAGGCCTTCCAGAAGCTGCTGCTGTCTGTGAAGTACGGGCGGTTCCAGGGGCAGAGGATCTCCGCGTGGGAGCTGATCAACTCGGAATACTTCAGCGAGGACCAGAGGAGGCAGCTGCTGCGGCAGTACCGGCTGCGCAAAGTCACGCAGGAGCAGGTCAAGCACCTGCTGGAGGCAGCATCGCAGAGGCGGGCAGACATCATGCTGCCTGCACTGCAGGGCCGTGTCAGAGCCTACCAGCTCCTGGAGGCCCACATCATGGACCAGCAGCTCCTGGACCAAGTGCTGGCGCGGACAGTCAGCCCCGAGGCCCTCCTCCGCATGGACAACATCCGCAGATTCCTGCGCGGCTCTGGTGCCGTGGGTGGCGTGCTGCTACAGCCTTCCAACCAGCGGCTCAGCCTCTACCAGGCCATGAAGCAGAAGCTGCTGCGACACAGTGTGGCCCTGTCTCTGCTGGAGGCTCAGGCGGCCACTGGTGCCATCGTGGACCCTTGCAGTCTGGAGACACTCTCAGTGGACGAGGCTGTGCGCAGGGGCGTGGTGGGGCCAGAGCTATGTGGCAGGCTGAGGAGGGCCGAGGGTGCCATCACTGGCTTCAGAGATCCCTTCTCTGGGAAGCGGGTGTCCCTGTTCCAGGCCATGAGGAAGGGCCTTGTCCCTTCGGAGCAAGCTGCCCGCCTCCTAGAGGCCCAGGTGGCCACAGGAGGGGTCATTGACCCTGCAGGCCACCTACACCTCCCCATGCCAGTGGCCATCCAGCGTGGCTGCATTGACCAAGAAATGGAGACGGCTGTGTCCAGTGCCTCTGAGACCTTCCCCACACTAGACAGCCAGGGACACACTAGCTATGCCCGGCTCCTGGAGCAGTGTGCCCAGGACGAGGCCTCTGGCCTTCACCTCCTGCCCCTGCCAGAAAGTGCTCCCACCATCCCCACCGACGAGCAGGTCCAGGAGACCCTGCAGGCCACACCGGGGATGGAGGATGGCATGTCCCTCTGGGACCTGCTTGGCTCCTGCCACTTCACTGAGGAGCAGCGGAGGGGCTTCCTGGAGGACGTCCGGGAGGGGAGAACCACCGTGCCACAGTTGCAGGCAGCTGTGCAGAAGTGGGTGCGGGGGGCCAAGCTCCTGGCCCAGGCCCATGTCATGGTGCCTGGCCCGCGGGGTGAGGTCCCCGCTGTCTGGCTGCTGGATGCCGGCATCATCACCCAGGAGACCCTCGAGGCACTGGCTCGAGGCACGCAGTTGCCCACCGAGGTGGCTGAGCAGCCAGCGGTGAAGGTCTGCTTGTGGGGCACGGGCTGTGTGGCCGGCATATTGCTGCAGCCCTCCGGGGCCAAGGTCAGCATTGCTCAGGCTGTGAAGGACGGCATCCTGCCTGCAGGCCTGGGCCAGAGGCTGCTGGAGGCCCAGGTAGCATCCGGATCCCTTGTTGACCCTCTGACCAACCAGAGACTGTCAGTGGAGGATGCAGTGAAGGTCGGCCTGGTGGGCAAGGAGCTGAGTGAGCCGCTCCGGCAGGCAGAAAGGGCTGCGACTGGGTACACAGACCCCTACTCAGGGGGCTCCCTCTCGCTGTGGCAGGCCATGGAGAAGGGGCTTGTGCCCCAGAGTGAGGGCTTTCCCCTCCTGCAGGCACAGCTGGCCACTGGGGGTGTGGTGGACCCTGTCCACGGGGTGCACCTGCCCCAGGCAAGGGCCTGTAGGCTCGGCCTCCTGGACGAGCAGACGGGCCAGGCGCTGACCGTGACAGATGCAGACAACAAGTTCTTCTTCGACCCCAATACGAGGGACAAGGTAACATACCAGCAGCTCAAGGAGCGCTGCCTGCTGGATGCTGAGACCGGCCTCTACCTGCTACCGCTCCCCGAGGACAGAGTGCTGGAGGTGGATGACCACACCGCTGTGGCCTTGAGGGCCATGAAGGTGCCTGTCAGCATGGGGAGGTTTCAAGGCTGCAGCGTGTCGCTCTGGGACCTGCTGTGCTCCGAGTACATTGGCCCCGACAAGCGACGGGAGCTGGTAGCACTCTGCCAGTCTGGGAGGGCTGCAGCGCTGCGACAGGTGGTCAGTGCAGTTACTGCCCTGGTGGAGGCTGCAGAGGGGCAGCCCCCGCAGGCCACCTTCACAGGGCTCCGGAAGCAGGTGTCAGCCCGGGACTTGTTCAGGTCCCAGCTGATCACCAAGAAGACACTGGATGAGCTGCAGCAGGGGAAGAGGACCGTGCAGGAGGTCATGCAGACGGACAGTGTGCGGCAGTCCCTGGAGGGAGGCAACTTCATCGCCGGTGTCCTCATCCAGGCCACCAAGGAGAGGCTGAGCATCCTGGAGGCCCTGAGAAGGCACATCCTGCGGCCCGGCACAGCCCTGGTGCTGCTGGAGGCACAGGCGGCCACTGGCTTCATCATTGACCCTGTGAAGAACCGGAAGCTGACTGTGGAGCAGGCATTCGAGGCAGGAATGTTTGGCAGAGAAACCTACGTGAAGCTTCTGTCAGCCGAGCGCGCCGTCACCGGCTATACCGACCCCTATACCGGGGAGCAGATCTCTCTCTTCCAGGCCATGCAGAAGGACCTCATTGTGCGCGACCACGGCATCCGCCTGCTGGAGGCCCAGATCGCCACGGGTGGCATCATCGACCCCGTGCACAGCCACCGTCTGCCAGTGGATGTGGCCTATCAGCGCGGCTACTTCGACAAGGAAATGAACCGCGTCCTGGCAGACCCGAGTGATGACACCAAGGGCTTCTTCGACCCCAACACACATGAGAACCTCACGTACCTGCAGCTGCTGGAGCGCTGTGTGCGTGACCCCGAGACAGGCCTGTACCTGCTACAAATCGTAAAGAAAGGAGAAACCTACATGTACATTGATGAGACTATAAGGCAGGTTCTGCGATCTAGGACTCTGGAAATGCGCGTGGGCAGGTTTGCCAACCAGACAGTGTCTCTCTGGGACCTGCTGTCCTCAGCATACTTCTCGGACGATAGGAAGCGTGAGCTCGTGCGGGACTATGGAGCTCGGGACGGGGGCCTGGAGGAACTGTCAGTGGTCATTACCACGGCCATCGAAGAGGCAGAAGAGCAGAACCAAGCCATCAAGGTGGCAGCCATCAGGGGGGACACGACAGCTGCAGAGTTGTTCCATGCTGGGGTTGTGGATAAAACGACGCTGGATACACTTCGCCAGGGTAACAGGGATGGGCAGGACCTCAGGCAGCTGGAGCACGTGAGGATCTACCTGGAAGGCAGTGGCTGCATCACTGGGGTGACTGTGCCCTCCACCCAGGAAATCATGACCTTCCACGAGGCCAGCAGGAAAGAGCTCATCCCCACAGTGTTCGCAGCCCAGCTGCTGGAGGCACAGGCTGCCACTGGGTTCCTGCTGGACCCCCACACTCACCAAAAGCTGTCCGTAGATGAGGCCGTGGCTGTGGGCCTGGTGGGCGAGGAGCTGCAGGAAAGGCTCTTAAACGCCGAGAAGGCTGCCACAGGCTACAAGGACCCTGACTCAGGAGACACAATCCCATTGTTCCAGGCCATGGAAAGGAAGCTAGTCCCAATGGCAGAAGCCCTGAGGCTGCTGGAGGTGCAGGTGGCCACGGGCGGCATCATCGATCCACAGCAACACCACCGGCTCCCACTACAGACAGCCTACACACGTGGCTGTCTGCACCAGGACACTTATGCACTCATCGCTGATCAGAAACACATGAAGAAAAGGTTTGTGGACCCCAACACACAGGAGAAGGTCACGTACCAGGAACTCCAGGAGAGGTGCCAGAGGCAGGAGCACACAGGATGGGCTCTGTTCCCGGTGGTCAGGGACGCACAGGAGCCTGAGTACATTGACGACGCCACCAGAAGGGCTCTCGAGGCAGAGCATGTAGAAGTAACAGTGGGGAGGTACCGAGGCCAGAAGCGAACAGTCTGGGAGCTGCTGAACTCAGAATATGTGACGGAGGAAAGAAAGCTCGAGCTGGTAAGATTGTACAAAAGGGATACAGCAAGACCACTGCAGAAGGTGGTACAAGAAATATTAGACATCATCAAAAAGCACGAAACCAGCAGCGAGCAACTGTGGTTCCGAGGGATCAGAAGAAACATCACAGCATCTGAGCTAGTGAGCGCAGCTGTCATCACAAGAGAGACCCTACGTGAACTGGAGTCAGGGAAACGCACACCGCAGCAGGTCATTGCAGATGAGCAGGTGAAGCGCTACCTGGAGGGCACCAGCTGCATCGCGGGCGTCCTGGTGCCCGCCAAGGACGGGGCCGGCCGTCAGGAGAAGATGAGCATCTACCAGGCCATGTGGAAGGGCGTGCTGCGGCCCGGCACGGCCCTGGTGCTGCTGGAGGCGCAGGCGGCCACCGGCTTCGTCATCGACCCGGTGCGCAACCAGAAGCTGTCCGTGGAGGAGGCGGTGGCCGCGGGCGTGGTCGGCGGGGAGGTCCGGGAGAAGCTGCTGTCGGCCGAGCGCGCCGTCACCGGCTACACCGACCCCTACACCGGGGAGCAGATCTCCCTCTTCCAGGCCATGCAGAGGGACCTCATCGTGCGCGACCACGGCATCCGCCTGCTGGAGGCCCAGATCGCCACGGGTGGCGTCATCGACCCCGTGCACAGCCACCGTCTGCCCGTGGACGTGGCCTACCAGCGCGGCTACTTCGACGAGGAGATGAACCGCGTCCTGGAGGACCCGAGCGATGACACCAAGGGCTTCTTCGACCCCAACACGCACGAGAACCTCACCTACGTGCAGCTGCTGCGCCGCTGCGTGCGCGACCCGGACACCGGGCTCTACATGCTGCAGCTGGCGGCCCGGGGCTCCGCCGTGCACCAGCTGAGCGAGGAGCTGCGCTGTGCCCTGCGCGATGCCCGCGTGACCCCGGGGTCGGGGCCCCTCCAGGGCCAGAGCGTCTCCGTGTGGGAGCTCCTCTTCTACCGCGAGGTGCCCGAGAGCCTGCGCCAGGACCTGCTGGGCAGATACCGGGCGGGCACGCTGACCGTGCAGGAGCTGGGCGCCACCCTCACCTCGCTGCTGGCCCGGGGCGAGGAAGGGAGCCCGCACGTGGACCTGCGGGGGACCTTGCGTGCGGCCACCATGGAGGTCAAGGTGGGCCGCCTCCGGGGGCGCGCGGTGCCCGTGTGGGACGTGCTGGTGTCCAGCTACGTGAGCGGGGCCACCCGGGAGGAGCTGCTAGCCCAGTTTGGCGCGGGGACTCTGGCCTTGCCCGCGCTGACCCGCCGGCTGACCACCATCATCGAGGAAGCCCAGGAGGCTGACGGGGCGCCGCCAGGGCTGGAGGATGCCTTGCCCGACCAGCGGGGGCCAGGCACACCCGGGCGAGGGGAAGGCAGCTCGGGGCGCTTCCCGCGTGAGGCAGAGGCTGAGGCTGAGGCCGAGGCCGAGGCCG
>CM052438.1:20638052-20721320 GCA_028533085.1 Varecia variegata
CGTCATCGACCCCGTGCACAGCCACCGTCTGCCCGTGGACGTGGCCTACCAGCGCGGCTACTTCGACGAGGAGATGAACCGCGTCCTGGAGGACCCGAGCGATGACACCAAGGGCTTCTTCGACCCCAACACGCACGAGAACCTCACGTATCTGCAGCTTTTGCAAAGAGCGACTGTTGACCCCGAGACCGGGCTGCTTCTTCTGTGTTTGTCTGGGAGGTGAATGGCCTCTTTTTTCATGATTCAGAGCCTTAGGGGCATACATTCCTTTGTTTTTTATCTTTCCAATTTTTTATTGTGTTAGGATTTATTTTACCTGTCAGTTATAATTGTCAAATTTTTAAAGTCACCTTGCACTGTTTTCGCCATGTTCCTAGCTTTTACCTTGTCTTTTTTCCTTCTTCAACTTGCACTGCCTTCGTTTTCTTCATGGTGTCTTTGAATACCTCCAACAGTTCTTCTGTGTTAGTTTTCAATATTATTTTTATTTCTTGGAATATTTTCAGGTTTCTTTTCCTGATTCCGTGGCTATGTTTATAATGAAAAACTCTTTTCTATGCACCCTTGGCATGTCATGCTGAAGTGTACACATTTGTTGTGTTTTAATTTTCCTTAAATGCATTGCTTTCCATTATGAAAGAATTTTCATGTTTCTGGCAAACTCATTTCCCATCATCTGATGCCTTCAGTTAAGTGGAGATGGCTCCATTTGGGTGCAGCTACTTTCCTTCCGGTCTCTCTGCTCTGCAGAGCAGAGTCGTAGGCTTGATTTTTCTCTGCTGTCAGTGGTATGAAGCTGCAAAGACCAATAATCTGCTTCATTTTGCATCGGTCCTTTTGGTGGCAATTTACCGAAATGCTTATGTACGAACAAAACTCTTTATTTGGTTTCAGATTTTTTAATGTTCATCTACGGAACTTTATGTCCCTATTATAGAGATAAGAAATTAAACAAGAAAAATAAGCAAGCCAAAATCCTGGGCTACCTAGAGCCATATCTCAGAATCGCGTCTAGCGAGGCTGCAGTTCAGTCATGCTCAAAAAGTGTTTTAAGAGCCGAGAACTTCAGTTGCTAATGGGGTTGGAATTGTGGCTAGTTGAGGCAGGCAACAGAGCACAAGTCCTCGCTGGTCCCCCTGCATTCATGGGGTACCCTGTGGTCCTGTGTGGCTGGAGTTGTGGGCAGGGAGTTGTGTGTACATGGGCTAGGCATGGACGTCTTGGAGGACACTACCTGTGCTGGGGGGTTGGTGACTGAAGGAGGGGCAGATGGAGAAAACAGATGCTGGACATCTGAGCAAAAAGCCACTAGCCATGGGGCAGAAAGACGGATACCAATGAGGTATACATGTGGGTAATTAATCCAAATGCTGGGCGTGATCTCTGAACTTGTGCCTCTTGGGCTCTGCAGAAAATCCCTGCCAGAGTCAGTGTGGGCTCAGAGGGGCACCTGGCCGATCTGGAGGCAGCTTGAGGGGACAGAAATGGGAGGAGGCGTCTCACATCCTTGGACATCACAGACATCTGAATGGTTGCTCTGCACACACATTTTGTGGCTCTAGTCCAGATTTTACAACTGAGAAAAACACTGTGCAATGAGGGATTAAGACTGGGATGGACGTGCAGAGTCGGGCACCAGGCCTTGTCTCGTGGGCCGGGAGCTCTGTCCCAGGAGGAACCTTGAAGCACAGGTGGAGGGGAGCTGGCCACGGGCAGGGAGCACCTGACACAACCCTGCTCCACAAGCAGGAACCATGCACCATGCACATGCACCTCACCCATGCTGTCACCCTGGCTTCTAGTCAGAGCTGAGGGGGAGTCAACACCCTGAATAGCACTTACGCGGTCCTTTCCCTTATACCTCGTTTGTGTCGTTATGTTTCAAGCAAGTTTCTTAATGGCTGACGTTATCTTAATCTAATTTTGCAATCTGTGTTTAAATGGCATATTTACACCATTAAATTTTATAATTGTTGATGTGATTGGATTTATTATTTGTTTTCCTTTTTTGCCTCTGTTTTTTTGTAGATTTGTTCTCCCTTTCTTGCCTTCTTTTGGATTAGTTGATTATTTTTCAGTATTCCATTTAAATTTATTGGCTTTTTGGCTAGTCTTTTCTAATTTTTTATCAGTTACTCTGAAGATTACAATATACATCCAATTTTTGACAGTCTTGTTAGAGTCACTGTTTTACCACTTCAAGTGAGATGTGGTGGCCTTCCGCCCACGCAGGCCCCTCTGCCACCCCGACATGCTGTCATTGTTGTATGTATCACATCTGCATACATTGAAAATCCTGCCAGATGTGGCAATTTTGCTTTCAACAATCATAGATATTTTATTTTTAAATTAAAACGTGTTTATCCTTTATTTATATACATGTGCAAAGAGGTATGTCCAAGAATGTTCACGAAAGCATGATTTATAATGTAAAAAATTAGGAGCAACTTAATTAAATGTTTCTTTGTAGGGAAATGATTAATTATGGTTCATTCATTTTATGGAATACTCTAAAGCAGTTAAAAATAATGTATTTAGGTCGGGTGTGGTGGCTTACGCCTGTAATCCTAGCACTTTGGGAGGCCAAGGCAGGAGGATCCCTTAAGCCCACGAGTTCAAGGCTGCAGTGAGTTGTGATGATGAAGCACTCCAGCCTGGTCGACAGAGCAAGACTCTGTCTCAAAAAAAAAAAAAGGAAAAAACCCAGTAAGTCTGCTGGTGAGGAATCTTATACACATACAAAAGCTTTGGTTTTCAGAAGAAGTTTGATTACAGTGTTTCTGGGCATGGTTTTCTTTGAGTTTATCCTATTTGAAGTTTGCCAAACTTCTTGATTCCATAAATTTCTATCTTTCATCAAATTTGGGAACTTTTCAGCCATTATTTCTTCAAAAAAATGTTTTATGTACTAATATCTTTTTCCTCTCTTTCTGGAACTCCAAATATACAAATGTTAGATGTTTTGGTATTGTTCCTCAGGTCTTTGAAGCTTTTAAATTTTTTTCTCCTGTTTTTCAAGTTGGATAATTTCTATTAATCTCCTCAAGTTTTCTGATTCTTTCCTCTGTAATCTCCATTTTCCTATTGAGACACTCGGTGGATTTTTTATTTCAGGTAATATATTTTTCACTTCTGACATTTCCAAGTGGTTCTTTTTTATGTATTTCCTATTTTTCTGCTGAGAACTTCTGTCTTTCCATTCATTTTGGAGTGTTCCCTTTTACCCCAGGGAGCCTGGCTGTAACAGCTGCTGTAAAGTCTTCTTCTGGTCATCCAGGTCTGGTCTCTTGTGTTCTGCCACCTGTTATCTGCTCTTCAGTACTTGGAATGTTGAATAATTCTGGTTGTATCTCGGATATTTTAGACAATATGATGTGAGGCTCTGGGCCCTGTCAGTACCCTCCTGAGAATGTGGACCTTTTGTTTCGGTTGGTGCTTTTCCTGGTGGGTCCAGACCACAAGTGCATCCCACCCTCTGTGTGCGTGGGCTCAGTGTCAGTTCTGTCCCCAAAGCTCTTGCTGTGCTGCATGGGTTCCCCACACGTGCTGCGTGGCACAGGACTGAACCCCAGATCGTGCTGTTTACCATGCAGAGTGAGGACCTTTCCTCTGCTCCCCTCTCTGAGGCCTCCCCGTGTGCTCTGATGCCTGTCAGCCCCTTTCCTTTGTCCTCATGTAGCAAGGCCCTTCTCAGAGTTCTGGTCCCTGGGCTATTGTGCAATTTCACACTACCAGGGCTGTGCTCAGGGCAAAGCAGCAAGAGAAAAGAGAGGGGAAAATAAGAGAGGCCTTGCATGCACACCCTGGACCGCAAGGGTCCCTGTGCTCAGATCCTCTGTCTGCAAAGTTGGGGTCTCTTGCAGGATCTCAGGTGCCCACAGTATCACCAGCACTGCCACCACAGGGCAGGCCTAGGATGGGGTTGGGAGAGGAAGGAAGGGAAGCGGGGGTTTCTCCCACAGTCTAGCTTGCAAAGGGCAAGTTTTCTCGCAGGGTTTTCATATCTGCACCCACAGCACAGTCGTTAGACTCGATCCATCCTCAGGTCAAAGCTATGGATACTGGTAGGAGAAAAACTACCCAGTAAACTCACCACCATACCCGCTGTTCTAAAGTCTGGACTTTCCTCCCCTGTCCAGCTGCTCCTGTTAGCCCTCCAGGGTCCACAGGCACTAAATGTAGAGCTGTCATGGCCTTGCTTCATCTCGGCGAGCCCCAGCAGCCTCAGGACATTCCCAATTGCACAGGTGAAGAAGCTGAGTCCTGGGGGGTTAACCTGCCCAGGTCCCCACGACAGGTGGGAGCGCCGGAGCACCGCACTGTTCCCCCACGGGCCTGACTGGGTGCTGGGACTCGCGCACGGCCCCTCTGCGGGTGATGGCAGGATGGACGGCAGCCAGCCAACGGCTGGGAATGAATGTTCTGCGAGGCGTCCTGGAGTGCCTGACTGGGAGCACAGAGGGCGGCCAGTCCTTACTGAGTCTGGACAGCATCCGACAGCAGGCACAGGAAGCAGCGACAGCTAGCTGGGCCCAACATGGCGGCGGCAGAGCGCAAGGGGCGTGCCAGGCGCGTGCGTGAGCGGCTGGTTCCGTGGCCAGCGCAGGACGTGGAGGAGCCAGGCACGTGCTCCGGTCGCCACGCGCTTGCAACTCGCTGTCTCAAGTTTGGAACCGAAACAGATTTGGAGACGCCCAGGATCCGTTGACAAAATTTCTCTCCGATTTCTAGGTATCTGACCTCAAAAACCTTTATATTTACTCATATAAAGGATAAGATTCCAGGCTCTGAGATTAAACTCTTGCACTCAAATGCCAACACTGCTCCTTAATAACTGCATACTCTTTGCAAGCTATTTAATTTCTCAATGCCTTGGCTTCCCTTTTTTGTAAAATGGGCATAATAATAGTACCCAACTCATACAGTGGTTGTGAGTGCTAATAGAACCTGAATCCTGTACGTTCAAAGAAACCTACAAGAATGAGAGCAGGAGTAGCAGAGTGTTGCTTTTTGTTATTTTTCACATGCGTGTGGCTTTTCTCTTCCTGTCTGAATATAAGATTTTCTCCCGAGTCAGCCCAAGGCATCCTCCTAGCTGAAAGGAAATTAGGATTGTTATAGAAAGAATCACAAAAGACAAGACTAATTAATAATGCAGATTTTTATGTTCAAGTAACCATGAAAGACAGGTTTGTGCCCAGCTTTCTGCCTTCCTTCAGCTCCTGCAGGCCAGGCGTTATTTCTCTCCAGGCTATTCATTGCCATTTGCCCGTTTGCTCCTTTTGTCTTGGAGGACAGTGAGAAGAAAAGGCAGATATTGAGGAGGTCAGATACCTGGGTTTGCCCTTCCCTGACGCCACTAGTAGGGGTTGTTTCAAAAACACCCTGACAGGTGAGGAAACGCCAAGGGCAGGGCACGAGAGCAGCACCGTCACCTACATTGAGCCCCCTGAGGTACCCAGGCAGTGTGGAGGCTGAGGTAGGAGTGACACCTGCCATGGGCCCACAACAGGGTAGGGGACCTCACAGAAGACACGTGGCTGGCTGCCTGCACCAGGGCAGAGACTGTGAGGGTCGGGGAGCACTCTGAGCCATGACCAGCCCAGGGCACTGACCATGTGTCTCATCTGCTGCCAGCTTCAACACAATGGCCAGTGGACACAGTGCCATACTCTAGACAAAGAGGAAGCTGGTGGTTCTGGGACTTCAGACCACCTGGGGTCCTCCAAAGACCCTTCTACTTTAAAAAAAGTCCTGAAGGGCCACAACCACAGGCTAAACCAGTCCTGTGTACAGACTTGCAGCGCACTAGGGTGACACCTGAGTTTGGGATAATGTGGACCAACAACACCACAGACCTTGTCACAAGTCAACAAAACCCTCTGGAACAAGATGCATCATGTGGTGCCTTCGGTTTATTCCTTGTCAGAATAGTGTCCAGCACACAATCAAAGAAACCAGAGCACATCAGGAGTGAAGCCTCCACAAGCAGAACTCACAGAAATAACAAAACAAACCGCAGAAACAAACCCACAAAGACTGTAAAACAGCCCTGGTCACCATGTTTAATAAGTCAAACCTGAAAATGTCACGGGAACTGGAAACTATAAAAGGAGACATAGATTTGAAAAATAAGAAATTCTGGAACTGAAAACAGTAATAACTAAAATTAAGAATTCAGGCTAGGCGCGGTGGCTCACAGCTGTACTCCCAGTACTTTGAGAGGCCGAGGCAGAAGGATGGCTTGAGCCCAGGAGTTCAAGACCAGCCCAAGCAACATAGTGAGACACCCTCTCTACAAAAAAAAAAAAAAAAAAAAAATAGTAATAAAATAATTCAATGAGCAGATTTAACCAGGATATCAGACCAGTCATGGAGGGAGCAGGAGAACCAGAAGACAGAAGGAACTATGGAGAATGTGGCACAAGGAGGAAAAAGCTGCAGAGGGCAGGAAAGAAGGTCAAAGAGAACAGTAAGATGGTCCAAGGTATATCAAAGAGAGTCCTGGAAGGAAGGGAGATAGAGACTGGGGCAGAGGGAACACTGGGAATTTTCCACATCTGATCAAAGACATTTTAATGTCCAGATTCAAGAAGTCCCCAAATTCCTAGCTGTGTCATAATGAAACTACAGACATCTAAAGGCCAAGAGAAGGTCTTAAAGGCAGCCAGAGAGCAAAGTCAGATTGCCACAGAGCAAGAGGTAAACTCACAGCTGACCTCCCCTAAGGAGCAACGAAGCCAGACCAGAGAAGCTTCCACAGCCAGGGACCCAGACTCTTCCCCTCCCCACACATCTCAACACTGACCCTGGAATGGGGGCGTGCTGTGAAAGACTGAGCCATCTAAGAGGTCAATCCCTAGATCTGGGGACACTAGCGTCATCTAACAGGACTGGTTTTAATTATTGCAACGAACTAGGGCAGAGCTCGCTTTTGTCCCTGCTGGCCCAGGGTGAGGCTTCTGAGTATAGCCAATTCAGTCACAGAAGTGCCTTCTTGTACTCTGCACTACAATGACCCCAAGGCAGAGAGAGGAGCAGGGTGAAGAAGTGGAGCTTGAGAGGAGGAAGCCTAGACACAGGGAGAAACAGCCCAGACAGCCGCGGGCCCAGAACAGACCCCAGGCTCCAGCCCACCGGGCTGCCCCGACCCGGGTCCTGCTCTTAGATTTCTGGGAGATTTGTTCCTCCTTATTCCATGCATATTCTCAAAGCACACCTCATGGTTGTGCAGGCATTTGGGGGATTCGCACGCAGTGTGGCTGCGCATCCTTCATAGCGAATGTGTTGGGGAGGCTAACGATGCCATTACAGAGCATCTGTTTTCCCTGAGGTGCTTAACATTATGCAAAGAGTATGAGCCACCCTGTGATACAAATAGATATTCTGGTGAACTCTGACAATGGCTAGATTGCACAAAGGAGGGGGTGCATTTTATACCTAGTTAATGTCCAATAAAGTGATTACCATGATCATTGATTCAATTATGATTTTTCCTTTTATTTTTTGAAAAAAGCCAGGATCTCCTACCTTGGGTACGGATTTAATGTTGATTTTATTTTTATATTAAAAAGAAAAAACTGGCTGAGTGCAGTGGCTCACGCCTGTAATCCTAGCACTCTGGGAGGCCGAGGTGGGCAGATCGTTTGAGCTCAGGAGTTCGAGACCAGCCTGAGCAAGAGCAAGATCCCGTCTCTACTAAAAAATAGAAAGAAATTATATGGACAGCTAAAAATATATATATATAAAAAATTGGCCGGGCATGGTGGCACATGCCTGTAGTCCCAGCTACTCAGGAGGCTGAGGCAGGAGGATCGCTTGAGCCCAGGAGTTTGAGGTTGCTGTGAGCTAGGCTGATGCCACGGCACTCTAGCCTGGGCAACAGAGTGAGACTCTGTCTCAAAAAAAAAAAAAAAAAGAAAGAAAGAAAAAACTGTGTTCAAAATTTAAAGATTCCCTGTAAATAATAATCCAGTAACAGTCAACATAATTTTAAAGTAACTTTTATGGGCTGAATTCTGTCCCTCAAAAACTCATATTGAAGTTCTAACCCCCAGTACCTCAAAATGTGACTATATTTGGAGACAGGGCCTTTGAAGAGGTAATTAGGATAAAATGAGTTTGTAAGGGTGGGCCCTAATCCTATGTGACTGGTATCCTTAGAGGAGGTCAGGACACAGACACATACAGACCGAGGGGTGATTGTATGAAGAGATAGGGAGAAGGCAGCTGTCTGCAAGCCAAGGAGAGAGGCCTCAGGGGAAACCAAACCTGCTGATATCTTCATCTTGGACTTCAGCCTCCAGAACTGTGAGAAAATAAATTTCTGTTGTTCATCACCCAGTCTGTGGTATTTGTTATGACAGCTCAAACAAACTAATACAGTAACTACCTTTAAAATGAGAAGAAAGGGCAAGGGCAGTGGCTCACGCCTGTAATCCTAGCACTCTGGGAGGCTGAGGTGGGAGGATTGCTTGAGGTCAGAAGTTTGAGACCAGCCTGAGCAAGAGCGAGACCCCATCTCTATTTAAAAAAATAAAAATAAAATAAAATGAGAAGAAAAATATGACATTGTATTAGTTATTATGCAAGTTAATTTTTTTATGTTCCATCTTTAATTTGTAGTCACTATTATTAATGAAAAATAAACAAACCTTCCCTATGGCATCTATCGTAAATCATCTCAACAAGAGAAATATTCAGATCTTTTTATTTTGGTTATTGCAGTACAGACATTTCTTTATTTTCCTCATCTTTTTTTTGTTGTTGTTTGTTTGTTTTGAGACAGAGTCTCACTCTGTTGCCCGGACTAGAGTGCCATGGCGTCAGCCTAGCTCACAGCAACCTCAAACTCCTGGGCTCAAGCGATCCTCCTGCCTCAGCCTCTGAGTAGCTGGGACTACAGGCATGTGCCACCATGCCCGGCTAATTTTTTGTATATATTTTTAGCTATCCAGATCATTTCTTTCTATTTTTAGTAGAGACGGGGGTCTCGCTCTTGCTCAGGCTGGTCTCGAACTCCTGACCGCGAGCAATCCACCCGCCTCGGCCTCCCAGAGTGCTAGGATTACAGGCGTGAGCCACCGCACCCGGCCTATTTTCCTCATCTTAATTCAGCCTCACAGCCAGGTGCAGTGGCAGCACCTGGAGTCCCAGCTACTCAGGAGGCTGAGGTGGGAGATCACGTGAGTCCAGGAACTGCAGGCTGCAGCAAGCTCTGATTGCACCACTGCACTCCAGCCTGGGCAACAGAGCTAGACCCTGTCTCTATTAAAAAAATGTTTTTAATTTAAAAAATTAAGTTCAGACTTACACTTGTGATAGCCCTATGCACTTTGCAATGCTGAATATCTGTGGTTATTACAGCCCAGAGCCTAACATACATGACACAGCAGACAACTTCATACTCACTTGTCTCTACTGCTCTTTTGACAAAGTGATATTCGATCTTTTCAGCAAGTTTTTTAAATGACTAAAAATGTCCACATAGTCCTTTAAGGCAATTTGATGTACATGTTAAGATTCCACCATGAAGGGCCTTTTATACTTAGAATAGCCTGCTGTAGGCATCAGTTATCTTCTATTTAGACATTGCTGTATGTATACGCTGTATATATACCTCTCTTTCTTTTCTTTTCTTTTTTTTTTTTTTTTTGAGACAGGGTCTTGCTCTGTTGCCCAGGCTGGAGTGCAATTGTGTGTTCAATGAAGCTTTGAACTCCTGAGCTCATGTGATCTCTGCCTCAGCCTCCTGAGTAGTTAGGACTACAGCTACATGCCAACCATGCCCAGCCAATTGTTCAATTTTTTTGTAGAGATGGGGTCTCGCTATGTTTCCCAGGCTGGTCTCAAATTCCTTGCCTCAAGTGATCCTCCCACCTTCACCTCCCAAAATTCTGGGATTACAGGTGTGAGCCACCATGCCTGGCCCATGCCTCTATTTCTTATAAATAATTTATGATTAAATATATTTCTATCCTCCTGAAATCTTTTTTGAAAGAATTTGATAATTTATTTCCAATTAGTACTTCTAAACACACACACACACACTCACCCGTACCCACTTCCAAACTGGCTGTTGCCCGACATGGGTCGTCAGTGGCTATCATTCAGACATGCCAGTTTCTTGCCACATGGGCCTCTTCTCAGGGCAGCTCACAGGATGGCAGCAGCTTCCTTGGAGCAGGTGAGGGAGTCTCTGCTGCCTGGTCTCAGAGGTGCCAGCCTGTTGCCTCTGCTGTGTTCTTAGAAGCAAGTCCCCAAGGGCAGTCCACGCTCCCAAGAGGGAACTGTACACGAGTGTGAAACCAGGAGATGAGATTGGGGGCAGAAATTGGGAGGGGTCCTCTGGTGCTCCTCCGACCCCTGGACTGGGACCACCTGGCTTTCTCCCACGCCAGGATTCCTGGCATCTAGGACACCAGTCCTGAGCCCCTGAGCTGGGGAGTCATCCAACTGCAGTGGGAAAGAAATGGGCAGGAATTCAGAGAGCAGGTCACCTGCTTGCCTCATGGGAGGGGGAGGCTTGGAAAGACCCCAAGGGGTCCACAATGTGGCGGGGGGAGGAGGAGGCAGTGAGCAGCAACACTGCAGCTGGTGCTATGTGCCACTACAAGAGGATGGGCTGTCTAGCAATGCCAACGATGGCTCCTGAGAAAAAGCATGGCACCAAATGATGCCTAATAAATAACAAAGGGCTGGGCAGAATCTGTGGATGGGCAAGCACAGAGGCAGGGGAGAAGGTGGCCCCAGTTCTGGAGCACAGGCCCGAGGAAGCCACCTCCTCTGTGAGCTAGTGGGCAACAGTCAGACCGACTGTGTGGGGTAGCGGGGATAAATGGCTAAAGACCACCTGCCTACCCATTCTTGCATGTGAATACATGTTACTCTCCTGTATCTTTGTTCCCATGTGTGGAGGGCATGCTGAGACCTTGCACTAGTCTCCTGGGGCTGCTGCCCTCAGTGGGGTGGGTTAAAACAATACAAATTTACTCTCTCACGGTTCTGGGGCTAGAAGTGCAAGATGAAGGTGTCAGCAGGGTTGGTTCCTTCTTGAGGCTCTGGGGAGAATCTGTACCAGGCCTTTCTCCTCACTGCTAGTGGCCCTGGTGACCCTGGGCACTCCTTGGCCCCTAGATACCTCCTTCCAGTGTCTGCCTCTCTCTTCATGTGGCCATCTCCCCTGTTTCTCTGAGCCTCAAATATCCCTTTTCTTTCTCTTAAAAGGACACCATACATTGGATTTAGGGCCTACCCTAAATCCGGGATGACCTTATCTCAAGATCCTAAACTTACTTGCATCTGCGAATACCCTTTTTCCAAATAAGGCCATGTTCCTAGGGACTAGGGGTTAGGACATGGACATATCTTCTGGGGGGCTCTCTTTCACCCACCACAGAGCATGTGTCTAGTTATGGGGGCAGAGAAAGGGAAGGAAATTCATTGAGATTCTGCTCAAATGTTACCTCTTCCTTGGACCCCACCTGAAACACCCCATCAGCCCACACATCCATTCAACAAACATCTGCTGTGTCAGCCACTGTCCTCAGCATCACAAGAAGAGCAGGGACAGTGAGCAGACACCCCTGACCCCCTGGAGCTCGGATCCCAAAAGAGACACAGAGAGTGAAAAGAGACGAGCAAAGCACACATGCCGGTCGGGTATGGATGGACGCCAAGGAAGAAGCCGAGTCCAGCAGGGGAAGAGGGTACGGGCTGTGATGTCTGATGGGTGACCAGGACCTGCAGGAAGTGGACTCAGAGGCAGAGGGCACAGCCAGGGTGAAGAGCCTGCAGCGAGGTGCCTGTCATATGTAACAGACAGCATGGGGTGTGCCTGGAGTGGCTCAACTGGAGAGGGTGGCAGAATGAGTTCAAGGTGATGTGACCACTGGAGGGCCTTCGTGGTTAGGGTGTGGTCCACATGCTGAGTGAGAAGGGACCACTGGGGGGTGTTCCCAAGACCACCTCAGGTTCAATGACTCCCTAGGAAGATGGTTATACTCACGGGTACTATTTATTGCAGCAAAGAATACAGATTAAAATCGGCAGAGCAAAGGCTCATGGGTGAGTCCAGGAGAGACCCAGCACTAGCCTCCAGTTGTCCTCTCCAGTGGAGTCACATGAATAATGCTCAGCTCACCCAGCAGTGTGTGTGACAGTATGCCTAGGGTACTACCCACCAGGGAAGGCCCAAGCCATGGAGTCCAGGCATTTTATTGAGTATGTCACATAGGCACTGCTGACCTCCCATGGGGCTGACCTCAGTCTCCTGTCCTCCAGCGGTCACACTGATGCTGAGTGGCCCCAGGCCCCAACAGCTCACATTGTCAGTACAGACTCTGGTGTGGCCCAAGGCCCCAGCAAACATGGATGCTTGAATCAGGCAGCATATTCCAAGAGCTTAGAGGTTGTCTCCCAGGAGCTGGTCAAGGGCTAGTTTCTCTGGAAGGTGTGGGATTTGAATACCCCTAACCTCCACTACCCAGGGGTTCTGAGCAGGATCACCTGGTGCTGGTAGAAGCCGGGAGCATGGAGAGCACTGCTGGTCAGAGAAGAGTGACAGCAGTGGACACAGGGAAGGGTCAGATGCAGCTATGCCAAAGGCTAGGACGGAAAGAGGCATCCCAGGGTCTCAGAGACTCGCAGGGCTGAGCGCACCGAGTGTGGCTGGTAGGAGTAGGAGTTCAGTCCATGTTTGAGAGTGGGCAGGCACATTTGTCTCTAGAAAGAGGTGAAGAAGGGGCCAGGAACGGGCAGGTGGGAGAGGGAGGAGACCGTGGGAAGGGAGTGGGCTGCGTGGTACAGGGGGATCTTAGCTGAGATGCCAGAAGGCGGCCTCCTGGGGGAGGGGGCTACTTGCAAGTTGGGGTGGGGCGCCCTCCTGGAAGGTGGGAAGATGGGCGTGTGGGCGTGAAAGGGAAGCACAGAATTGCTGGCCAGTGAGAGATCTGCAGCTAGGGTTAGCTACGAATTAGTCAACCGGGCCAGCCTGCCTGTGTACGGACCTCCACCTCCAGCGGCCCTCCTGCGTGTTCCCTGGGGCTGGGGCTGGGGGCATGCTGGCCAGGAGCGCCACTCGGCTTCTGAGGTCCTCCTGCAGCTGGAGCAGGCCTTAGCTTGGGTGGGCCCCCAATGCCCCTGCCCCGGGCCTTCCCTCAGACCCTCAGGGGCGCAACCGCGCGCAAAGTGGGCTGCTCCAGGCCCCGGCTCTACGCCCAGCTGGCCGCAGGCCGGGTTCCGAATGTGCGTGGCCGGAGTCGGGAGGGGAAGCGGGGCGGGATCCCGCTCCTAGAACTGGACAGAGGCAGATCCCAGACCCGCCCCCCACGCCCTGGCTGCGAAGGCCGAAGCGTACCCAGGGAGCCCCCGACCGACACGGCTCAGGATGGTCCAGTAGCCTTCTCTCCCCACAGCTTGAGCTGCCTCTGCAGGAGCCGGGCGGGCCCAGGAACAGAGTGGGCGGGCCTCGGATGGGCGTGGGAGGGCCTTGGATGGGAGCGGGCGGGACCTCAGCCGGGAAAGGGCGGAGCCTCTACGCGGGGCAGGGTACTCGACAGGGCGGGGCGGGGAGGGGCGGGGCGCGACGGGGATTCGGCCGCCCTCCTGAAAGCTCGGCTCCGGCTCCCGCCCGCAGAGGCGGCTCCGGAGGGGCGGGCCGGCTCCACCCCGGGTCCCTCTCCCGGCCCGCCGCGCGCTCGCGCCTCCCAGTCCCGGAGCCGGGGTGGGGGCTCGAGGCTGCTGCGGCTCCGGGCTGGGCGGCTGGGTGCAGGGCAAGGGCGGGCCGGGAGCCGCGGCGGGGCCGGGCGGCGGATTGCGCGGAGGGCGGTGGCCCGGGTCCGCCGAGCCATGGCGGCCCCCGAGCCGGCGCCGAGGCGGGGCCGGGAGCGGGAACGGGAGGACGAGAGCGAGGACGAGAGTGACATCCTGGAGGAAAGCCCATGTGGCCGCTGGCAGAAGCGGCGGGAGCAGGTGGGCACGGGCGGGGGGCAGGGGTGACACCGCCCTCCCGGAGCCGGTGGGGCCCGGAGGCCACGCGGGGCCATGGGGTGCTGGGGGAGCACAGAGGCTTGGAAACCTCTTCGCGGCCTCTCTCAGGAGTCCAGCGACTTGGCCAGCCCTTGGACCCCTTTGGCCCGGCGCCCACGCCCTGGTGAGAAACTGAAAAACTCTCCATTCTCGAAGACACTAGTCTTCTTCCAGGACCACCTCCCCATGCCTCTGGAATCTGCTGCTAAACGCCCTGAAACCTGATCCAAATTCCCTTAGCCTAGCCCCTGGGTAGGCCCCCGCCCCCACCAGGCAACCCCCAGGACCCCAGCTCACCCACAGAGGGGGTCAGGGCCTGTAGCACATGCTCAGGCTGCAGGAAGGGTGTGCATAGGGACTAAGTCCTTACCCTCAACCCTGACACCCCAAGGCACACATAACCCCCACCCCCCCCACCCCCAGGTGAACCAGGGGAATATGCCTGGGGTCCAGAGCACCTTCCTGGCCATGGACACTGAGGAGGGGGTAGAAGTGGTGTGGAATGAACTCCACTTCGGAGACAGGAAGGCCTTTGCGGCCCATGAGGTGAGGCCCACTGCTCCCTCCTCATCCCATCCCCTTGACCACTCGGTGACCGCCCCCACCCTCCCCAGGAGAAGATCCAGACCATGTTTGAGCAACTGGCTCTGGTGGACCACCCTAACATCGTCAAGTTGCACAAGTACTGGCTGGATGCCTCTGAGGCCCGTGCAAGGGTGAGCGGGCAAGGCCACTAGGCAGAGTGAGGCCACAAGCTGGGTGGGGCAGCCGTGGGACATGCAGCTGCTGGAACCTCTGAGCCCCTGCCCCCCACAGGTTATCTTCATCACGGAGTATGTGTCATCTGGCAGCCTCAAGCAATTTCTCAAAAAGACCAAGAAGAACCACAAGGCCATGAACGCCCGGGTATGGGGAGTGGGCTGGGGCAGCACCGGGGAGAGGACAGGGCTGGAGGTGGCTTCAGGGACAGGGGCAGCCTTGGATGGGCTGGGCAAGGGCGCAGGGTGGGCTCCACAGGCCCAGGTGCCTCTCCCGCGCCCACCCGACAGAGTCGTGCGTCCGCCGCTAGGCCTGGAAGCGCTGGTGCACGCAGATCCTGTCTGCGCTCAGGTGAGAGCCCCGGCTTGCCCACTCGCCTGCCCTGCCGCCCCCGACCTCTCGGCACCCCTGACCCGTCTCCGCCTGCCCTCCCCTCTAAACACCTGCAGCTTTCTGCATGCCTGCAGCCCGCCCATCATCCACGGGAACCTGACCAGTGACACCATCTTCATTCAGCACAACGGCCTCGTCAAGATCGGCTCCGGTGCTGGCGGGGCGGGGTTGGGGGGCGCAGGGCTGGGGGACATGCGGGGAGCCGAGGGCAGAGGACGCCCAACGCTCCAGCTCGCTGACTCAGCTCTTTCTCCCCGCCCTGGCCCGCACAGTGTGGCACCGCATCTTCTCCAATGGTGCGTGGGAACCCTGGGTGGATGGGGTCCTGGAGGGGTCTGGTCCGCTCAGCCCCGCGCTCTTCTATAGCGCTTCCGGACGATCTTCGAAGCCCCATCCGCGCTGAGCAAGAGGAACTGCGGAACCTGCACTTCTTCCCACCAGAGTATGGCGGTGAGTTCGGCCCCCACACCAGACCCTGTCCTGCACATCTGTCCTACCCGCCCTTCCTTGCTCTCTCCTTTTCAGAGGTTGCTGATGGGACTGCCGTGGACATCTTCTCCTTTGGCATGTGTGCACTGGAGGTACTGGCTCTGGCCTCCTAGCCCCTTCCCAGCTGGGCTCAACCCCATCTCACTTGTGCCCCTTCCCCATGCCTGATCTGGCCCTGCACCCCAGATGGCTGTGCTAGAGATCCAGTCCAACGGGGACACCCGCGTCACTGAGGAGGCCATTGCTCGTGCCAGGCACTCGCTGAGTGACCCCAACATGCAGGTAAGCAGCTTTCCCTGCCCCTCCCAGGCTGGTTTAAGGTGCTCAGGCAGGGCCAGTGAGTGCTGTGGGCAGGCCGGGGGTGTACTGGGGCTAGTGCAGCTGGGGGGGGGGGATGCCAGCTGGAGGACCTCACAGGGACACATTCCCAGCATGAAGGCCCTAAGGGATCAGCACGTTCTAAGGAGGAGACCAGAGAGATACTCCCTGTGTGGGCACTATTACTATGCCCATTTTATAGATAAACTGAGGTTCACAAAGCTAAGTACTTTGCTCAGGGCTTTAGAGTGAGTGGTGGAACCAGCATTTCCACCTGGGTCTGCCTGACTCCAAGTCCTTGCCTTTAAACTTCCAGGAGGTGAGGAGGCCCCAGCTTGTCAGGGGGACATGGTAGGCATCGGTGGGGAGTACAGGATGGAAGCTCCATCCACAGCCTCTCTGGTGGGAGGCCAGCAGCTTAACTTTATAGACTCAGGAGACAGGAGTACCTCGAAGGGTGTGAGGGGCATGAGAGACAGGGAGGGCACAGATGTAGAGCAGGTGGGGATGCATCAAGGTCAGCTCTGGAGTTGAACCTGAGCTAAGGCAACCAAATGGGGGCAGGCTGTGGGTAGGAGGGCTCTCATCTGTGACTTGGGGACAGTAGCACCTGCTCCCCATGATTTTTTGAGGGTTAGGGTAGTACAGCAGGGGTGATCAGAGCTCAGGACCTGACTGTCCTCAAACTCACATGATCAGGTCCTGGCCTGGCCTTCCCCTATGTGTGTCCTGTGGTGTCTCTGAGGAGGGAGGACTGTGGGGGTAGAGCAGAGCACCTCCATCCACCACCAGCCTCTCCTCTCCATGCCCAGGAGTTCATCCTCTCCTGCCTGGCCCGGGACCCTGCCTGCCGGCCCTCTGCCCACAGCCTCCTCTTTCACCGAGTGCTCTTTGAGGTCCACTCGCTAAAGCTCCTGGCAGCTCACTGCTTCATCCAGCACCAGTGTGAGGAACAGGCCAGCCCAGGGGGTGGGCCAGGGGCCGGGGTCCAGATGTGGAAGGGGGCCCTGTAGGACCTGAGACTTGAGCCACCATCTTGGTGCTCCTATGGCCATAGACCTCATGCCTGAGAACGTGGTGGAGGAGAAGACCAAGGCCATGGACCTGCATGCAGTCTTGGCGGAACTTCCCCGGCCCCGCCGGCCCCCACTGCAGTGGCGGTGAGCAGCCAGCACCTAGAAGCCTCCCCTCTCAACTCCCCTGGGCCCTCATGTGCCTTCCACCCCATGCCAGGTACTCGGAGGTCTCCTTCTTGGAGCTGGACAAATTCTTGGAGGATGTCAGGTGAGAGCTGGCGTGAGGTTGGGGACCAGGCAGCTGTCAGGCCTGAGCCCCCAGCCATATTCATGTGTCCCCAGGAACGGGATCTACCCACTGATGAACTTTACAGCTGCTCGACCCCTGGGGCTGCCCCGAGTGCTGGCCCCACCCCCCGAGGAGGCCCAGAAGGCCAAGACCCCGACTCCAGAACCCTTTGACTCTGAGACCAGAAAGGCGAGTCCCACTCCTGCTGCTCTGTGCCATCCCTCAGACCTCCCACCAGCCAGAGAGTGGGCACCCTTCTCTTGGCGCCCAAGTGCTCCTAGCCCAGCTCTCCGCCAGGCTAACCCCATGTGGGGTTGTGGGCATCATAGGACAAGCTGGGACACTCCCCTTCCCAGAGGCCCCTTGCCCCTGCAGACCCTCTCTACTATTCCCGCTGCCCCCATCCTTCTGTGCCCCATGCAGCCTTCCTCCGGAGCCTCCTCCAGTCCCACCCATCAGCTTGCTGGTCCCTTGATGGTGGTGTCTTGGTGTTTCCCTGGACTTCTCCTCCCACCAGGGGCCTCTCTCTGTCAGCCTTGCCACTCCCTCTCCCTTTTCCTGTCCATACCCACTGGGCTTCAGAGGACCTGGCTTTGGCCCCGGTGTGTCCCCATGGCCACTGCCCCGATCTGGGCCACCCCCATTCTTCACCTGGATGCTGCACCAGCCACTGGCCTGGCCTTCCACAGTGCAGCCGGAATCCTGTCCTAATAGTCAAAGCTGCCTGGCTCCTGGCTGTCTGCAGAGATTGTGGGAGCCCTTGGCCTGGTCCCACTGGAACCCCACGTTTTGGTGCTGTCACACCTGCCTGATCTCTCCTCCCTTGCTTCCCACAGCCCCCTCTTTGTTCAGGTGTCCTCACCACCTGTGAAAGCTCCTATTCATCCTTCAGTACCCAGCCCCGCAGCCCCAAGGTCTACTCTTCTGGAAGTTTTCCTTAACTTGCCAGGCCACTAGCCGCGAGATATGCTTTCTGGGCTCCTCCCAGAGATGTTTCCCATGTCAATCTCTGCTGTCCCTGTGGGGCACTCTGAGGCAGCATTTGCTCAGTCGCTGAGCTCCAGCTTTTTTGGGTGACCCCCTCCCCCACCGCAGGTGGTCCAGATGCAGTGCAACCTGGAGAGAACCGAGGACAAGGCTCGCTGGCATGTGAGCTGGGCCCCGGTCTGGGCAGGCATGAGCGCCGGGCTGAGGGGCAGGAAGATGGCGGGGGTGGGGCGGCGGGCAGACTCCTGGCACCAGCCCCACCGACCGCGCCCTTCCTCCCCCCCGCCCCAGCTCACTCTGCTTCTGGTGCTGGAGGACCGGCTGCACCGACAACTGACCTACGACCTGCTTCCAAGTAGGCCGCGCCGGCCCAGGGCGGCGGGCGGCGACGCGGGGCGGCGGGTGGCGCGGCGGCCTCACTCACGCGTCGCCCCACGCCGTTGCTGTTGCCGCAGCCGACAGCGCCCAGGACCTCGCCGCGGAGCTTGTGCACTACGGCTTCGTCCACGAGGTGTGCAGGTGGGCGCGGCCGGGCAACAGGGTGCGCGGGGTGCGCCGCGCCCCTCCATCCCCCCATGCCTCCCTCCCCGCCTGCAGGACGACCGGATGAAGCTGGCGGCCTTCCTGGAGAGCACCTTCCTCAAGTACCGCGGGGCCCAGCCCTGACCCACACCCCAGCTGGGGGCCTCCACCTGGAGAAGAGCCCAGCCTCACGGATCTGCGTCCGCCTGTGTGCCCTGGAACTCGGAACTCCGGAACTCGTGAGGACCGGGCCTGCAGAGTGGGGCTGAAGCCGGCCTCCCAGACGCCCGGGGGTGGGGCTGATGGGGGGGTGGTGAGGGAGCCCGGGTGGGGGAGTGACTAGGCCCTGCATGTCCTTAGGGTCAGGGTTGCCCTGCCCACCCTGACTTCCACAAGGCAGCCCTGTCCCATATCCTCCATCCTCCTGACCGTGAGCCCCTGCTCCACTACCCCACCGCCCCACCAGCGCCTCTGAGTCCTCAGCACTGGGAGGCTGCCCTGCAGGGAGCCCCACTGCCCACAGTGCCCACCTCATGGGTGGGGTGAGGTGGAGTGGGGGTCAGCCCTGGACAGACCTCTGCTCAGGAATCGCTCCATCCTCTTGGGAGAGTGGCCATTCCTGATTGGCACCGTGGACCCACACAAGGAACCTGGATCTCAAGACAGTGGTGGAGCACCTACAGGTGTCAGGCATGGCGCTGGGCACTGGGCAGGGCCGTGAGGTGATGAGAGAAACAAGACAGTACAAAGCCCTGGAGCTGAGGCTGTTGTCAGCAAAGCCTCTGGTCCTACACAGACCAGGCCTGGACCCCCTCTCTGGCCCTCCACCCACTCTGAGACCAGCCCTGGAGCCCTCTGCAGACTCTGCTCTGCTCACCCCTGCAGCTCCCTCAGTGGCCAGTTTCTCTCCTGCACACCCTGGCCTGGAGGGGTCCGCAACCAGGCATCCTCCCTGCTCCTCAAACTCACCACCCCTCTGTGTTACTTCCTGTACCTCCTCCCTGGGCAGCTGCTCCCTGACTCCTAGTCCCTGTTTGTCTCCCTCCCAACTTGCATCTCAGAGGTTCCAGTGTCTTCCTGGATTCTGCCCCACCTCTCTGGCCTCTTAGTTCTTGGACTGCCTCTTCCAATTTTAAACTGTATGTATAAATTTAGTGCATTCAGATTTCTTTTTAAGCATTTCAAATGTCAAACTAGGAAGGCTCACCGCTGTATTAGTTCCATATTGCTGCTGTAAAATTTACCACAAACTTAGTGGCTTAAAATGACACAAACTTACTATTAATTCTGTAGATTGGAAGTCAGATGGGGTCTCCCTAGACTAAAATCAAGGTGAGCAGGCTCCAGTCCTTTCTGGAGGTTCTAGTGAAGAACCCCTTTCCTGCTTAGCCAGGCTGTGGGCAGCACTCACTTCCATGCAGCAGTGGGGCCAAGTCCCCCATTCCTTGCTGACTGTCTGCTGAGGGCCATTTCCCCCTTTAGAGGCTGCCCACATCCCCTGGCTCTTGGCCCCTTCTTCCGTCTTCAAAGCTAGCAACAGCAAGTTGAGTTTTTGTCTCTGGTTCTCTGTGCCTGGCTGGCAAAGGTTCTCCTTAAGGACTCATGAGATTACTTGGGGCCCACCCAGATAGTATAGGATAATCTCCCCCTCCCAAGGTTTTTAATATTAATCACATATGCAAAATACCTTTTGCCATGTAAACTAACATTCATTGGTTCCCTGGGGATTAAAGGAATGGACATCTTTTGTGGAGGAAGGATGGCATCCTGCCTACCACACCACCCTAACCAAAAGCCAAAAACTAAAACAAAATTTACCAAAGCATATTAAATAAATGTACAAATATGGGGAATCTCAAGTTATCTTAAACATTCCAATACTAGTTACAGAATTATTCAAATTCTTATACCTTTCAACTTAAAATTACAAATCTAAAATAGTTTACACATTCTAGATGGAAAACCTGATGCTAAGCTGCCTAATTTTGCATGGTTTTAAACAGTTTGGCAAATTCATAACATTGTACCAGTGATTAAACTGAAATTAAAACCATCAGTACTATCATTGCTGCACTTAATCATGACTGTGTTGAGTTTGTCATTTTAAGTTTTATCCTCAGAAGATTGAGGGTTCGTGTCCCTTCGTGGTCGCGAAAAAAAAAAAGAAAAGAGAAAAAAAGAAAAGTTTTATCCTTTCAGAGTTTTATCCATATTGTTTTGAAAGTGGAATGGTTTTTTTGAGGCTAATAATAAATAATAAATGCAGTCTCCTACTCTAATCCTCCCTAAATTCAACTCTCTTAGCTGTTTCTTCAGGCATTTGAAGTCCATGTTTCTCAAAATCACATGCGTGTTTTTAGCCCAGTTTATGAGTTTTTCTACATTAGGCGACCCCAGCTGGCATCCTCTGGGGGTGGGGTCACCTTCCTTGATCCTCTCACCCAACATCGATAGTCCCAACTGTGATGGACATCACAGCTGCATGGGTATTATTACAGATTCATCACCACAGGTCTCAGCAGGGAACAAGGTGTCCTAGGATATTTTCTTTCTTGCATAATTTTTTGTTTTGCCTGGAGTTAATAATTGCCTTTTTTTTTTTTTGGTTTGCTTAGTTTTCTATGTCTGTTATTAATTCATTGTTAGATGTCACTGCAAAAGTGTCCATTTCCTCTCAATATTTAGGACACGTCACATAATTGAATGCTCAGTTTCTTCTTTTCCTGAAGCCCCCAACATGAGATTCCTCTGCCCCAGTCTGCTTGTTCTTATACTTGTGGCCTAGATGTCAGCCTGGGTCACTCCTTCCCCAGAGTCCTGGAGCACTTCCTTTCTTTTGTCTCTTAATCTCATGCTTTCCTCTTCTTTCATCTGCCCATTTGAGGAGGAACATCCTCCAAGTTTCCTGAGAGAGGATGCATGGGAAGTTATGGAGTCTTCGCCTGTTTGTCCTTATTCTAATCTCATCTGTGCTTGGAAGTGTAACTAGGTACAAAAAGCTTGGCTTGGTTGGAAATCATTTCTCCCCAGGATTTTGAGGGTATCACATAATTTTCTTCTAGTCCCAAGAACTCTCATGTCTTTCTGAATTCTGACCCTTTGCCTATGATCTCTCTTAAGTTTTTCTTTGCCCCATTGTGTTGGAAATTCTCAATGACATGTCTTGATGTACAACTTCTTTTTCATCCATTGTCCAGAAACCCTGACCCTTCAGTTCTAGGAAATTTTCTTGAATTATTTCCTTGGTGATTTCTCCCCTTTCCTTATTTTCTGGACAATTTATTTAGATGTTGGACTTATCCTTTGAGAGGTGCAATGATGTGCTCCTTAGCAAGGCTCTGAAGCCTTTCTGCTGCTCCCCTGCTGTGCGGTGTTGCACGTCCTCATCTGTAAAAATGGGGATAAAACAGTAGCCACTGCATAGCATAGCGTTGTTGGAAGGATTGCCTGAGTTAACGTGTGTGAAGTAACAGTGCCTGGCACCAAGTACTCCCAAGTGTAGTATTACACATCATTGTCAAGAGGAAGTGGCCAGCAGAGGGTGGTGGTGATGGCCCCTCTGGTGGCAGCTATAGTAAGACAGCCCACCCCTCCCATGCATCCCCTTCTATGTGGAGACCTCGGGTGTGCCAGGCCAGTTTCGAGCACCAGAGAGTACTGACTCATGTGATAACTATTACATTTTCTATTTTTTAGCTATCTGATTTTGTTACACATTCTGTAAGATTTCGATTATTTTTCAAGACTATTGAATGGTTCGTTTTCCTCTCATATTTTTCATTTGTAAGAGCTCTTTCTCATTCCCTGAATGTTCTTTCTCTATAGCCTCCTATTCTTGTTTTTTGGATGCAACACCTCTAATATAGCTAAGGATATCATTTAGCTACCCCCACCCCCCACACCTTTCTGCTTCCTTTATTGTCTCTGTTCCTTTGAGTCCCTTTCTTTTTATTGAGACAGGCCTTGCTCTGTCACCTGGGCGAGTGCAGTGGCACAATCACAGCTCGCTGCAACCTCCAACTCCTGGGTTCAAGCCATCCTCCTGCTTCAACCTCCTGAGTAGCTGGCACTACAGGTGCATCCCACCACACCTGGTTAATTTTTCTTTTTCTTTTTTTTTCATTCATTTATTTTTTAAATAGAGACGGGTTCTCACTCTTGCTCAGGCTGGTCTCGAACTCCTGAGTTAAAACAATCCTCCCACCTCAGCCTCCCAGAGTGCTAGGATTACAGGTGTGAGCCACTGCACCCAGCCGAATTTTTCTATTTTTTGTAGAGATGGGGTCTTGCTCTTGCTCAGGCTCATCTCAAACTCCTGACCCCAAGCAATCTGACTGCCTCAGCCTCCCAAAAGGTGCTAGGATTACAGGTGTGAGCCACTGTGCCCAGCCTCTGAGTCCCTTTTCTTCTTCCTCAGTTGTCTGGTGATCCTGGGCCATCCAGTTGCATTTACGAGTGAGATGCTCTTAGGGCCTGGGGCTTATGGGCTGGTGAGCTTTGAGGCCAGGCCATTCTAATAGGCACCCCCTGCCTCTGCCCCCAGCTGCTAGTCTTTTCAGTTGCTAGCTGCTGCAGAAGCCCTCCTCTCTGAGGAATTGGGTAACACCTGCTAGAGGCCAGACTAAGCCAGGGACAAAAGTGGGGGAAGCAGCAAGAGTCTCACCTGCTCTTCCAATTTCAAACAGGACCTTGCCCATGAGCCAGGCCTCAGAGCTCCTCTCCTGAACAGGGGAAGTGCCTGCCAGCCCCAGCAGGTAGGGATGGAAGTTTGGGGTCTCCTTTTTCCAGGTGCGCTTTCATGCACCACCCCTCAGACACTGACCTCCGCAGTCCAGAGAGCTAAAGCAGTTCCCACTGCCCACCTTCCTCCAGCTCCACAATATTCCACCTCTTTGCCCTCGCAGGTTTTGCTTTTATAAAACTTTCCTATCATTTTAGAGGGGTTTCAGGAGGAAGAGGGGGAAAATATACTGCCATATTTAACTAGAGATGTCTAGATCGAATTCTAAACTTGCCCAGATTGAAAGAGATCTGCCGGGCTAGACAGAGAAGATGCTTTGTTGCCTGAGGCAGCACAGGGTGCCTGAGCTTACAGATGTGCTTTCTTCCTGGTGGTGGTGGTGGTGGTGGGGGCGGTGACTGAGTTGGGATCTTAGGACTGGGTGCAGCATATGGCAAATGTCCAGGGCAGCTCTTCCAACAGCACGGATGGACACCTCAAGCCTTGAAAACCAGTTCAGGGACGTCAGATGCACTACTGTTTTAGGAATCTCACTAGTAATGAGAAAATGCTGCCAATTAAATAAGGATTGCTGACTTCAGGGATGTCACAATGCAAAGACGCTGCATCTCCAATCTGAGTCTGAAGAGGCGAGGTCCTTTTGTCACCTGTAATACCGGATAATTTGTGTAGACGGGACTCGGTGTCTACGCAGACTCCCTTAGCCCTGGCGGGAGGGGAATGGCCGCTCTTTTCCCTGCCTCCTTGGTGAGCGCTAGAGGACTACGTCTGAAACAAGTTTTTTGTAAAACACGCAGAAAAACAGAGCAGCGGCCGCAGGGGGAGTGGGAGCGCCCGGCCCCGCCCCCTGCCGGCTCTGGTCCCGCCTCTTCCGCCCTTCCCTCCCAGGTGCGTTAACTGTCCCTCCCCATTCCGGAAGCGCGTTCTTCTCTTCCACGTCGAAGGCCAAAAGGCCTTTTCTCGCGAGAGTTCCGTCCGCCGGTGCCCAGATCGCGCGAGACCGCGGAGAGAGCAGAAGTGTGTGGCGCGCGCAGCGGCCGCGACGGACGCAAGATGGCGACGGCGACCATAGCTCTCGTAAGTGAGCCCCCCCTGGCCACGGGCGGCCTGCAGCTGGCGGAAAGGGGTCGTTGGCCCGGCCCGAGCGTGGAGGGCCCCCGGGGGCGCGGCGGTTTTCCCCAGCCTGCGCAGACCGTCCCCCGCGGTCCTGGGTCGCGCGAGGCGGGGGCGGAGCGGGCGCGCGCCGACGGCCAGCCCTCGGCCGCAGCTTCCGGCCCGGGGACTCTAGTTTCCGGCCGGGCCCGGTGGGGGCGTGGGGGCGTGGGGGCGCGTGTCGGGGGCCCGGCGAGTTCGCGCTCTGGCCGGCCGGCTCCAGCGAGCGGCCCCTCGGCCGAGCTGGGCGATAGGCGGACGTCGCCGTCTTTCTTCTGCTGCCGGGGCTGTGCGTCGTGGTCCCGACAGAAGGCGGGGTCCTGGGGTGACGGCATCTGCTGGCTTGTCTTAGTGGGCCTCCGGGTCGGTGGGACCAAAAGGGGACCGGACCTGTAGAAAAGAACCCACGGCTCAGTGACGACGGGGTGGCCTTGGCTCCCTGCGCCCGCGGCCGTGAATCCTCTCTTCGCTGGGGCTTTACAGGGAAGTGGTTATCTCCATCCCGTTAATCCCCACTCAGGGAGATAAGGACGTGCTCTCTCATCACACATTTTTTGAGCAATCGCTTTGTTCCAGGCTTTATGGGAGGGCTTTGAGGCACAGTGGGGAACCAAACAGAGGCAGCCCCTGTCTTGTTCAGAGGTGTGGTGAGCACCATAAACCAGTTCTTACCCAATATGTCACATGCAGGGTGCCCGAGGGAGCTGTGATCAGGGAGGTGTGGGAACCCAAAGGAAGGAGCCCCTCCCTGCTCATTGCCCACCTCCCAGGGAGGGGGAGGGGTACACAGGGAGTGACTAACATCTGTGCACATAGCATGTCCATGGTGAAGTCTCTCTTGCCTGTCTTTGTCCACACTTAGCTTATGGAACTTATCCCATAAGCCCCCTCCTCCCAGACCTTTCTCAGCCGAAGTTCATCCCTTTATAACCTGCCACCCTCCCCCCAACCCACACCCAGAGGGATGGGATAAGGTCTGTTTGAGAAGGCAACTTGAGCAGGTGGCTGGACACTGTACTGATAGGGGTAGGGAGTGTTCTTAGAGTTCCATTGCCAGGCCCTGAGCTGGGGCTGGATCCTGTTCCACTGGGCTGAAAACCAACTCCCGGAGGAGGGAGGCATTTGCACAAGATTCCTCAGCTTGTAAGGGATAGCCCAGGGTGTGATTGTCAGGTCTGGCTAACTTCATCATGTCTTGTTTTCTCGTGAAGCCACAGAAGCAAGTGATTTTTGTGAGGAGAAAGCCAGAAAGAAAAGAGGTTGAGGGTTGAGGACTTGGTGACTGTCCCTGGGCAGCAGTCAGAGAGTTGGTGGTGAAGGAGAGGGAGGCTCAGAGACAAGGATGGAGACACTCAGGAAGATGGAGGAGAGTGAATGCTTTATCTCCCACGCCCCCGCACAGCAGTGCCCTGTGCTCAGGGGTTGAGGGTAAATTGGGGCTCAGGTCTGCTGTGGCACAGTGCCAGACAGGTGGTGTTGTAGTTGAGGTGGACATGGGCAATAAATCTGACCCTTGAAGCAGGGGTTTTCAGTACCAGTGTTCGTTGCCATACTAATCCTCTTGAGTTAATACATGTGTTTTAATTATCAAGGCTCAGGCTTGCTGCAGCAGGCTCCAAGGGTGAGCTCTAGCCTGTGGTCTAACTCATTCCTCTTTTAATATTTTGAATGGAAAGACTTCTAGAAGGGTTGCTTGTTCTCCGCTGTTGTGGTTGACACACGAGTGAGCCTGCTCCCCATCTCATACTGCTTCAGCCCTTGTGGGAAAGCAAATGGAGCAGCTGACCTTGGCTGACTGTGGTCTGGTGGGGAGTGCAGGAGGGTGCAGAGGTGCCTCCTCTCACTCAGGTTTGCCTCCTGCCTGGTGGCTGCAGAAACAGGCAGGCAGCCCCTTCCCTGCAGGGGTGCAGTCTCCTGGCCACACTGCTCCACTTTGACTCATTGTTGTGTTCTTCCCTTCTCTGACATACGGACCAGCTCCCACTTGGAGCCACCCCTTTGGGTTTCTTCAGGCAGGAGCATTGGGACCCTCTGCCCTCCCCATGGATGTAGCCACTTTCTTCTGTGGGTCCCAGTCTGCAGTGTCACTTCACAAAGAGGCGCTCCCTGGCTGCCACAATCTCATATGCTTCATAGTTACTCTCTTGTTGTCCTGTGCTTTATTTTATTCTTAGCACTCTTTTAACTACAAGAGTCATACCAGGTGCTGGTCGGCACATTCTTTGTCAGCAGTTGCCCATGAGGCTCCTGAGAGAGCATCTTTCTCTCTTATCTTGTTTTTCCGGCATCTGCAGTGTCCAGGCAGCATGGAGCCCAGTCACACAGTAAGCAGCGTTGCACCACATGAAGGGAACTGAACAGACAGAAGGCAGCATCCTGCAGCCAGCCCTGCTCTGGGAATCTGATGCTGGATGAGATTAGCGATACTAAAACTTGGCTAGAACTTGGGGCTTGCTTCCCACAACTTAGGTACTTCACGGAGGGTGTTTCTCTAAATCTTTATGGCAGCCCTGGGAAACAGATCATCCCCCTTCGTAGCCGAGGAGCCTGAGGCCTAGAGACCTCATGTGATCCTGCCCCAAGTTACTTTCCTGTCTTCCAGTGGGAAGTGCTCCTCTGTGCTCTGACTGTTGAGGCATGGCAGGGCTGCACTGCCTGGTGCTGGGGACATCTTTAGGGTGATGGCGCATAACTAGCTGTGATCCCAAATGACCATTTCCTCCAGGGTCTGGTTAGCATGACACCCTAGTGGACTGACTTTTCCCACAAAATCTCTTCTGAGCTGTGTCTTGCTCTCAGCACTGTCCTGGCCCATGTGTTGGCTAGTGCTGTAATTTGGGGAGCAGGAAGTTACAAAAGTGCCCCTGAGTTCACCCTATTCACAAGTGTCTGGCTGGACCTGCCAAGATCTCTTGCTGTGGGCATTGAGAGGCAGCCTCTGCTCTGGGTGCGCTCACAGTGGGTTGGGCCCATGTCAGAGGGGTCCCTTTCTCCTTTTGCTCTCTCTGGGGCACAGTTTCTAAGCAGGTGGGGCTGAGTTGGGCGCAGGTGTGCTGGCAGCATGCAGAGGGACTTCAGTGTCCAGGCCCATTGCTGCTTTGTCTGGCGCAGCTGGGCTTGTGCTGCTGTCCCTCCTCTGGGGATCAGGGTACCTGAGACACTTGCTAGTGGAGTCTGCCCAGCCGTTGGCTTTGTCTGTGCACATGGCTCCCAGGGTGGACACAACTGTCCCTTCATGTTCTTAGACATTTGTAGGTGTTGTCTTTTAGCTGGGAGCAGGGTGAATGCATTCTGCCCTCAGTCTCTGCTGTGCAGCCTCTGAAAAGGTAGAGTAGGTTTCAGGGCCCTTCGAAGTCCCTCCAGCCCCACAACATTGCCCATCTCCTGCCTGTGGCCTATCTCTGTCCCACCACCCCACGAGGCCATGGTGGGCACTGCTCCTTCCTTTCAGGCTTCTCTGGGTGTGGGTCCCTTGGAGTGCAGTGGGCCAGGTTCTTAGCTTCCCTCCTAGTGGGCTGCTCAGAGGCGTCCTCACAAGGGACCTGGGGCTGGGCTTGGCCAGAGCCTGTGGAAGGCACTGGGACAGATGCTGCTTCAGGAGGGGTGGGGGAGACAGCTGGCTGCTTACCTCAGCCTCCAGCCCACTGTAGGAGAGGGCGGCTTCCCTGTCCTGGAGCAGGAGTTGCACAGCTTGTTCTCTACCCTTTCTTCCCTGTCCCTTCCTCGGGTCCCACTGGCAACTTGGGCCTCCCCCCGACTCTGCTCTGCTCCGCTCCTTGCTGAGGCCCTGGGCAGCTGTAGGTGTGCTGGCAGATCTGAGGCATGGGCAGTGTGGGCTGGGTAGTGCTGGGAACGTTCAGGGGCCAAGCTGGGGCTGGTCCCTTCCTGTGTCCTGCCCAGCTTTCCTTGCTCACCCATGGGGAGCTCACCCCTCAGCTTGGGAAGAGGAGAGGAGGTCTGGGAAGGTGGGGCTGTGCGACTGTCCGTTACAACGTCTCCTTCCTGCCTGCAGCAGGTCAATGGCCAGCAAGGAGGGGGGTCCGAGCCGGCGGCGGCGGCGGCGGCAGTGGTGGCAGCGGGAGACAAATGGAAACCTCCACAGGTACTGACCTTAAGCCTCCTCTCCCTCAGGCCCACCTGCCTGCCCGCCTGCCCGCATGTCCCTGGGCCCAGAGAGGCCTGGCCAGGGGTAGGTCAGAGGAGCCCCAGGGACCTTTTTCTGCTTTCTGGGCAGTTAGCTGCTCACAGGAGCCTGGCCCAAACCCTGCGCTGTCCAGCCCCTCCCACCCAACCTCCATGCCGGCCTCTCCCCTCTGTGTCCACCCCGCTTCAGGCACCAGGCAGGGCCGGGTGGGGGTGCTGGGGACTGGAGTTCAGCCAGTGTTCACTCCTAGCCATCAGCATCGTGCAGAAGGGTGGTCCACTGTGCCAGAACGTGCAGTGTTTTAAGAGCCAGAGATACAGATTTTCATTTCGCATCTCTATGTTTTAATTTAAATAAAACATCAAAACAACGTGTAAGTCAGAGCACAGGTCTGGTTCAGACTCAGCCCTTTGCATCTTTTCCTGGCCCCAGGCTCCAGGGTGGGTGCAGGTGCACCTTGGCCTAGTCACCCAGCCCTTGGGAGTGGGTCCTACTGGAGATGGAGCTGGGCCTTGTCTCTGGGTGATCTGGTTCTTTGTGTTTCTCCATGGTAGTGCCCGCCTCCAGAAGGTTCCAGTTGGCCCTCAATGAGGTGGCTTGGGGGCCTCTTGGGGCTGGGCCCTCCTCTTGGTCCGCCCAGGCACACGGGGGTGGGACTGGGAGGTGGTATGCAGCCTGCATCCTGGGAAGTCATGGGGACTGAAGCTCCCGGCCCTTGGCTGGCTGTCCAGCTGGCTCTTGGTTGGTGGGAGAAGGGCCTTTTGTTCACCAAGACAAAGAGGAGATTGAAAAGTTTCTAGGGGGCTGGAGGGGGGTTGGCATTGATTACCATGGTGACAGCTGCTCTGGAGTCGCAGCCTCTGGCTCCTGGGCCCTCTCTCCCCGTGGGGAGGAACGGGATTGTGGCCAGCTGGGAGGATGGAGAGGACAGGCCTAGTATGAGCCGGACTGGGGCACCTGGTTCCACAACAGCCAGCCTTTGACCTTTGGGGCCTGATTGGGGCCCTGGTTGCCTGTGGAGGGGCCTCCAAGGCTGCTTGCCCTTTGAACCTGTGCCAGAAACCCAGCACTGGGGCCAGCCAGGATGGGGGTTCTCAGGGTTTGGGTCAGCCAGCCCCTTCCTGCCTCCTTTGTGTCTCTGTCCTTGCTTAGTGCTCCTGTGCTGGGGACCTTCCCCTCTTCTCTATCATCCCTCTGAAGGCTGCCTCTGGAAGTCTGGAAGGGGCTGGCCGGTCGTCTTTCTGAGCTGGTAGACAGGCAGGCGTGCTCTGTCTGCCCATACCACAGGCTCTGCTCGGCCTGATAGCCATGCTTCCCTCCCTGCTCACACACTATGTTCTTCCCTTTGCAAAAAGCATAGAAACGGATCAGAAGGGATGCAAACATAATCCTAGTAGCATTAGCTTGGATCTGCGGCCAGCTGTGACTGTGGTCCAAGCACTGCCTGGTCCATGGGTTTGCCTGGCTAGGGTGCTGGCGGGTGTCCACTTCTGTCTCCCTATGCCCATGCAGGAGTGTGGTAGGGGTGGGTTGGAGCCCTCTGTTGGGCTCTCCAGGAAGTGTGTGGTGTCTGTAAGGTTGGGAGTGGGGCACTGCCAGGAGGGAAGTCTTTTACCCATACTTGGGTGACTCTGGAAGTGCAGGGAAGTCAAGTTTGTATCCATGGCAGAGGCCCAGAGAGGCCTCGGTGCCAGGCAGCCTGGAAGCATGGAGTCCCAGAACATCCAGAGAGCCTTGGCCCTTCTCTCCCTGCCTCAGAGGACAGCGGAGGCTGGCTGCCCTGCAGGGCATGGGATGGAGGCTCTGGGGTCAGGGCTGGGCCCCTCTCCTGCCACCTGCTGCCTGTCTTGGTGGCTCCTGAGAAGGCCATTGTGGCCTGGGCTGCACAACTGCTCGAGTTTGGCCTGGGGCCCCCAGGGTACTTGCCTGCCTCAGTCTGTCCTACCCGTGGGTCCTAGGGGAGACAGGGGCCTGGGCTGGGGACAGCAATATCAGAAGGGCAGACCCAAATCTGGGCCAGCCGTGGGTCTCCCTGGGAAGGAGCTGAGCCAGAGGTCATGGGCAGCTGTGGGAGAGACAGATGGGGTGGGGTTTCTGATGCCACATGAGGGAGGACTTGGGCTTGCTGCTTAATGATCTCCCGTTCCTCCTGCCAGGGCACAGACTCTATCAAGATGGAGAACGGGCAGAGCACAGCCGCCAAGCTGGGGCTGCCTCCCCTGACGCCCGAGCAGCAGGAGGCCCTCCAGAAGGTGAGAGTGTACCTCCTGGGGCACTGCGGGTGGGGGCTGGTCAAGCTGGGGCCAGGGAGGGGCGGGGTAAGGCCCGTCTCCCTACAGGCCGGGCCCCCAGCGCTCCTCACCACCATCTCTCGCAGGCTAAGAAGTACGCCATGGAGCAGAGCATCAAGAGCGTGCTGGTGAAGCAGACCATCGCGCACCAGCAGCAGCAGCTCACCAACCTGCAGGTGAGCCGCCCAGCCCCACCTCCTGCCACCGCCACCCCGGGGCTGGCTCTGCTGGAGGCCACCCCTCCCTGCCACCTCCACCATCTCGTCCTCCTCCTCGTCCTCTTCCTCCTCCTATGCCTGTGGCTGTCCCCAGAAGATGTTATGGTTCTCAGATTCTCAAGGACTCATTCTTGGGACCCACAGGGTCCTCCCTGAGGCACGAGTGGCCCAGCCTTTCCCAGCTGTTGCTTGTTAGAGCCCCTAAAGGCCTGTGGCCCTTTCCCTGCCCCTTCTCTGTGGCTCTGCCCCTCCCCTTCTTGGTCTTCACACTGGTGCCTCCTCCACTCCCCCCCACCCTCAGTGTGCAGCTGATGGTGGCTGCATGTAGGGTGTGTTCCTCTCTGTCCCCACCCCTGCAGTGAGTCCAGACCACCTGGCATGGGGCCCAGGACTGAGGGGACAGTCGGGGATGCCTCCACTGGACCCTGCTCTAGGCCTGTGGCTGGAGGCTTCAGTGTGTGGGAAGAGGCCAGTGTGAGGCCAGCAGGTTCCTGGGCCTCGAGCCTCTTGTCCCTGCCCAGCCCTCAGACATTCACAATGCTGGGAGCTGCTATCCGTCCCTCCTCCTCCTCCTCCCTCCCTTCTGCCCCAGCTGGCCCAGCTGCAAAGGCTGCAGGGCAGGACACCTGGGTCTCTGAGGCCCCCCTGGGCAGGTGCTGGCAGCCAGTCAGCCGGCAGTGTGGGAAGGCAGGCAGGCCTCCCTGGCAGGGCGGGGACTCCGGGCCTTGCCGCTGTCTGCGTGAGGTGTTGACGAGCGGGAGACTGCTCAGCTCCAACAGACTGAACTCTGTCTTTACTGTCTTTCAGATGGCAGCAGTGACAATGGGCTTTGGAGATCCTCTCTCACCTTTGCAATCGGTCAATAGAAATGCTCACTTCTTCTGGGGCTCATGTCCTTAGTCAGGGCTAGAGGGGGGCAGTACAGCCCACACGCTGGGGACCTTGCTCCCCTAGCCGGCCCTGCCCGCCAGCTCTGGACGAGCGCAGCAGAGCGCCAGGCATGGCGGGGCCAGTGGTGTGGGCACCCACCCTGGGACCGCCCCTGGGGAGGCCTCCATCTGCTCTGAGGGCCCGCCTTAAAACTAACCGGCCAGGTAACTGCGGAGGGCAGCCGGCCAGGGCGGGGCACTGCCAGCACCAGGCCCGTCTGCACCCATGCCACCTGCACACACGGGATGCACTCACGGGCCTCCAGCTCTGTCAGTCTCCAGGCTGCCTGGGCTCTTGGGTTGGGGTCAGGCCCCTGAGGAGAGAGGGGTTCTAACTCATGGCCCCATCAGACCCTGGAGGGAGGATGGATGGATGGATGGATGGGTTGGGAGGCTGGGGGGACACCAGCAAGCGAGAGAGGGAAGGGCAAGGGCTTGGGCCTTTGGCCTGGCTGTCAGCAAGGGGCAGGCCCTGCAGCCAGGGAGGAGGAGGCAGAGGCCTTTGGCTGTGCCTTGGCTGTGGTGGGCAGGAATCTGGGGAAGGAGATGCTCCTCCCTTCCCCCCAGAGGCAGGCTGAGGAGGAGGCCAAGGCCCCATTTGGGGGAGCCTGAGGGGAAGATGTGGCCCTTCCTCTGGAGACTTCTACTCAGCAGGGCCATTCCTGGGCATACTGCTATCATGGGGGGACGCACCCACTGTCCTTTTTGGAATGCGTCTGTCTGGAAGAGAGCCATCGACCCTCTGGGGAGCCTGGGCTGTGGGGAGATGAGGTCAGGGAGGGAGCTGTCTGCCTGCCTGTGGTTGGGGAGCCCACACTGATGAGCAGACGTGGCCCTGTCTTGGGGGAACTTAGACCTGAGGGACAGATCTGGTTTTATTTCTGGGAAGCCTGTTGTGAGAGGGGGATGTGGTTCCACGTTTGAGGGTCCTTGGTCTGTGTCCTCTTTGTTGGGAGGTCCAGTTTGAGGAGAGAACAGTTTCATTTTCAAGGAATTCCTAGTTTGGGGGAAGATAGATATCCCACCTTGGGGAGTCCCATGCTTCGGGGAGATATGGACCTTTTAGGCCCCTCTCCGAGGGTGGGGAAGGCTCTACCTGTACTACGCCAGCCGATGTCTAAAGAAGGAAGCTGGTCTCTGACCTTTGGGACCTTTGTGAGGTAGAGAGGGTCAGGCCCATGGTCTCCCTGTGGCCCACTGCATTGGGCTCTTGAACTCCCCTTCCTGGCATGTCTCTCCTGTGAGCTGGCAGGGGAGGGAACCCTGTCCCTGAGGGCATGGGGAGGTCCCTCAGCACATACAGCTAAGCTTACAACCAAGGTCCTGGACTTGCTGGGCCTGTCACCTCCCCAGCTTCAGGGAGTCCTGGGGCTTTTCCTTTTAGGGTCTCTGCTACCTTGTGATGCCCAGGGGCTAGGCCAGCAGGTCTTGCCTAGGCCAGCTCTCTTGGCTGTGGCATGGGCTCCAGGCAGCTCTTTTTTTGTGAGAGGTTTCAGGGGACTAGGAGGGTGCAGAGCACTGAGTCCCCACCTGAGTTGGCCCCACATGAGCAGCTGCTCCTCATTCTCTCTCCCGGGAGCCCCTGGCTGGGCTCCTGAGCTCCTCCCCTGGGGTCTCTTCTGGGCGGTGGCTGCCCTGTCTTCTGCCCTCTCTTCTGGCCTCCAAACCAGTGGGTTCCTCCAGCTTGGACGGCTCCTCCTTCCCTCTTCGGTCGTAGCACTTGGCTGGGACAGTGGGAGGATCTCCCAGCCCAGCCTCTGGACTGGGGGGTGGACTTGGTGAGAGGGCACATGGCCCTGCCTCTGGACCACTTGTCAGCTTTGCCGCCGCAGTCTGCCAAGGACCTGGGCGGGCTGGGGTGCGTCTGCGTCCTGCTGCTGGGCCTGGCCTTCCTTCCTGGGGCAGGGTCCTGCTGACCCCTGCACCCAGACTGTAGGAGCCGAGCCTGCACCTGCTGCCGTGTGGGGAGCCCTCCCCACAGTGGAGCTGGGCGGGTGGGCCAGTAGGGGAGTGGGCTGCCCAGCCTCCTGCCACCCCTGACTGGCCAGTGGTTCTCTCCCCCTCTGTCCTGCTACAGATGGCTGCTCAGCGGCAGCGGGCGCTGGCCATCATGTGCCGGGTCTACGTGGGCTCCATCTACTACGAGCTGGGGGAGGACACCATTCGCCAGGCCTTTGCCCCTTTTGGCCCCATCAAGAGCATTGACATGTCCTGGGACTCCGTCACCATGAAGCACAAGGTGAGCATGAGCAAGCTGGTTGCCTGCCTGTCTGCCTGGGGTTTGCCTCCCTCACTGGGCTCTCCCAGCCTAACAGGTGCGTCCCTGTGTCCAGGGCTTTGCTTTTGTGGAATACGAGGTCCCTGAAGCTGCGCAGCTGGCCTTAGAGCAGATGAACTCGGTGATGCTAGGGGGCAGGAACATCAAGGTGAGGGCAAGGGGCTGGGCCTTGGGTCTCTCTCCATCCCCCGCAGACCCACAAAGCAGCTCCTCTGTAGCAGCCTGATGTGGCTGGGCCTGGGCTAACGAGTGGCTCTCTGTTTCCCTGCGTTTCCCCAGGTGGGCAGGCCCAGCAACATCGGGCAGGCCCAGCCCATCATAGATCAGCTGGCTGAGGAGGCGCGGGCCTTCAATCGCATCTATGTGGCCTCTGTGCACCAAGACCTCTCAGATGATGACATCAAGAGCGTGTTTGAGGCCTTCGGCAAGATCAAGTCTTGCACGCTAGCCCGGGACCCCACGACTGGCAAGCACAAGGGCTATGGCTTCATTGGTGAGCTTGGGGTGGCTGAGGCAGGGGAAGGGCCACCCGGTGCTGGGATTGGCCCTTCTCACTGCTACTCCTGCCCTACAGAGTATGAGAAGGCTCAGTCGTCCCAAGATGCTGTGTCCTCCATGAACCTCTTTGACCTGGGTGGTCAGTACTTGCGGGTTGGCAAGGCTGTCACACCCCCCATGCCTCTGCTTACACCTGCCACGCCTGGAGGTCTCCCACCTGCTGCTGCTGTGGCTGCAGCTGCAGCCACAGCCAAGATTACTGCTCAGGTGAGGACTCTTGGTTGAGAGTGGGTGGATGGGCTCCTGATCCTTTGGGGACTGGCTCTTTAAGTCATCTTAAGTAGTCAGACCAGGAGCTCAGTGTGGTAGCCTTTTGGATTGCAGGAAGCAGTGGCCGGAGCAGCGGTGCTGGGTACCCTGGCCACGCCTGGACTGGTGTCCCCAGCACTGACCCTGGCCCAGCCCCTGGGGGCTTTGCCCCAGGCCGTTATGGCTGCCCAAGCACCTGGAGTCATCACAGGTGAGTCTGAGTGGGTCCCTGCCCCCTCCTTTCCTGTCTTGTCATCTCCAGGCATGCTGCCTTCAGCTTCTGGGCCCTCTTGCTCCAGGCGTCACCCTCTGAGCCCAGGACAGCCATGGCTGACCAGCTGTCTGTTCCTGAGGAGGAGGGGGGTTGGAGGGGGAGGGGGAAGGAGTGACTGCTGGACCTGGTTGGTTTTGCTGCAGGTGTGACCCCAGCCCGTCCTCCCATTCCGGTCACCATCCCCTCTGTGGGAGTGGTGAACCCCATCCTGGCCAGCCCTCCGACCCTGGGTCTCCTGGAGCCCAAGAAGGAGAAGGAAGAAGAGGAGCTGTTTCCCGAGTCAGAGCGGCCAGAGATGCTGAGTGAGCAGGAGCACATGAGCATCTCGGGCAGCAGTGCCCGCCACATGGTGATGCAGAAACTGCTCCGCAAGCAGGAGGTGGGCAGCCAGGTCCTGGTATGGTGGGGGGAGTGGGGGTGATCCAGGTAGGCCATAGCTCTCAGCTGTCTCCTCCACCACAGTCTACAGTGATGGTTCTCCGCAACATGGTGGACCCCAAGGACATCGATGACGACCTGGAGGGGGAGGTGACAGAGGAGTGTGGCAAGTTTGGTGCTGTCAACCGCGTCATCATCTACCAAGAGAAGCAGGGCGAGGAGGAGGATGCAGAAATCATTGTCAAGATCTTTGTGGAGTTTTCCATAGCCTCAGAGACTCATAAGGCCATCCAGGCTCTCAATGGTCGCTGGTTTGCTGGCCGCAAGGTTGTGGCTGAAGTGTATGACCAGGAGCGTTTTGATAACAGTGACCTTTCTGCGTGACTTTGGCTCCATTCCCTGGACTTGCACTTACTCCTTGTTTCCTTTGGGTTTTATAGTGATACAGTGGTGTCCCTGGGGCCAGGCGCCCTCTGCCCAGCCCAGCCTATAGTGTGCATAAAGGTGCAGATGCTGCTGGCCCTGAACATCCCTGTCTGACATTGGTCCTGTGGGGCCCAGCGCGCGGCTGCGCACGGGCGCGCGTGTGTGTGTGTGTGTGTGTGTGTGTGTGTGTCTCTGTCTGTCTGTCTCCCCGTCTGTCCCTCCTTCCCTCCTGTAGTGGTGCGAGGCAAGGAGGCAGTGGTGGCTCCTGCTGCCGCACAGGCGGGGAGTGGTCTCCGAGTCTGTGGAGGGAGGAAGGGCTGCCCCAGCTGGGGGACCGGTGTCTGACTGGACCTTAATCGCAGTCTGGCTTCCTGCTCTGCCAGGAGGTTCGTGGGAATGGGCTGGCCGCTTCGCGCAGTAGCCTGCATGGGTGGTGGGGAGGAGGCTGGCGCAGGGTCGCCGAAGTCCTGGGTTACGACCTCTAGACGGAGTGTCGCCGCTGCAGGTGCTGTCGTGGTGCTCTGGGGAGCCGGCCTTCCCAGGCGAGGAAGCAAGTAGACGTCATAACGTTCTGCGAGGAGGCTGCAAGTTGAAACGCGCGGCGGAGTGTCCCGGGGATCCGGGGCGGGGGGCGCCGGGCCTAGTCGGGCCGGCGTGGACTCCAAATCCCATGGTGTTTTGCGCTCGGGATGGGAGCCGGGCTTCCCGGCAGGCCGTGCGCCAGGCCGCTACAGATCCTCGGAGGCGCCGGCGCCGAGGGGCCTTCTGGGGACTGTAGTTCCGGCGGCGAGGGCGGGACTCGGCTTCCCGGCGGGCTGCGCGGCGGCCGGGCGGTTGTCGGCGGGGCAGTCGGGCGGGCAGCGGCGGCGGTTCCGGCCGCGGCACAGCGGGCGGCCGGGCGGACGAACGGGCAGGCCGAGGTGAGCGGGGCCGGGCGGGATGCCGAGCCGCCGCCGCCGCTCCCCCGCCTTCTCCTGAGAGTGTGAGCGCCGGCCCGGCCGCGCCCCCCCGCCCAGGCCCGCAGTCCGAGCGTTCCGCGCGTTCCGAGCACGGGCCGGGCCCAGCGCCGGCCCCCGGCTCCGTCCTGGGCGGCCCGCTCCCTGCCCGCGCTCCCTCCCCCGCCCGGCGCTCATGCGGGCCGAGCCCCGCCCCCCGGCCCCGAGCCCGCCGAGCGCCGCCGCCTGAGCCCGCGCCCGCCCGCCCGCACCATGCTCAAGTGCATCCCTCTGTGGCGTTGCAATCGGCACGTGGAGTCGGTGGACAAACGGCACTGCTCACTGCAGGCCGTGCCCGAGGAGATCTACCGCTACAGCCGCAGCCTGGAGGAGCTGCTGCTCGACGCCAACCAGCTGCGCGAGCTGCCCAAGGTGAGCGGCGCCCGCACCTGCGCCCCGACGGCGTGGGCCCAGCCCTCAGCCCCGTGATCGGCGAAGTTGGCCTGGGCGAGCCACCGCAGCCCTTAGCCGGCCCTGCTGGTTTCTACTGGCCAGAGCCCCACCCTGGCCAGCCCCACCCTCTGCCCCTCCAGCTGGCACCTGGTAGTAGCGGTCATCAGGTTCCTGCCTGGGGATGGGGTAGTCGCTGAACCTGGAGGAGGAGCCTCAGAGTGAGACCTGTGGGACTTTGGGGAGGTGGGTGGGATCAGGGTGGAAGGTGGGCCTGCCATGGCTGGCAGGCACTCACTTGTGGGGCTGCTCTGAAGGTGGTGAGCTTGGCCTGCTCCCCAGGCTGCTCTCCTCCTCTTCCTGGGTTCAGGGGTTGGGTAGAGGAGCCCTGTTGAGGTGCCCAGCCTTTGCTCTTGGTCTTTCTGGTGAATTGGTTTTTCTTTCTCTAAGGCTGCTCCAGAGAGGAGGCTAGAGAAAGCAAGTTATAAGAAGCATTCCTTTTTTGAAGACAAGGTGCTGAGTAGTGTGATATCTGGGGTCTATGTTTGGTAAACGCTGTAGCCCTGCATGGACTTGGTTAACATCCTTGCCCACTACAGTCACCTACAAGTTTCACGTTCCTTCTCAGCACACAGCACCATACACGTCTGTGTTACCTTGCTATTTTTATTACTGGGTTTTTGGTGATTGTTGACTGAGTTCTCACCTTGGGCCCAAGCCAGGCTCCTTGCTGGGTGAAGTAGCAGGAGCCAGCATGGCCCCTGGAGGGCTCTTCTACGGGGCAGACACAGCAACTCAGGGTGGGTGGAGTCCTGAGATGACACTGTGAGGGAATGCCTTGTCTAGGCACAGGGAGGCTGCTTCTTAGTTGGAGGCAGGTAGTTCAGCAGTGACGGGAAGCATGGATGAGGTTTCAGGTTAGGAGTTGGATGCAGCAGGTGCGTGTGCTGTGTGCTTCCTTGCTTTCTTTGAAATGGCGTTGTCATGGCTGGACCTCAGGACCACGTGTGCCCTGGAACAGGCAGAGGCCCAGGGACCTGTGACTATGAGCCCCTGTGTCCAGGAGCTCTTCTCTGTTCTGAAGGGACCCCTGGTACAGAGCCTGTTCCCTCTGCCCACATCCTCTACTCACAGCCCTTCTTCCGGCTGCTGAACCTGCGGAAGCTGGGCCTGAGTGACAACGAGATCCAGCGGTTGCCTCCTGAGGTGGCTAACTTCATGCAGCTGGTGGAGCTGGACGTGTCCCGGAATGGTGGGGACCTTGGGTGGGGCTGGGGTGGAGCCTGGGGCACGCCTGGTGGGGCTGGAAGCCTCCTGGAGGCCACAGGCATCTCTCCACTGTGGTCGTCTGTCACAGACATCCCTGAGATACCCGAGAGCATCAAGTTCTGCAAGGCTCTGGAGATCGCGGACTTCAGCGGCAATCCCCTGTCCAGGTGGGTGGCAGCCTATGGTAGGGGTTGACAGTGGGCTGTAGAAGTCCTGCAGCCCTGGTCTGGTGTCTGAGGGTCCTCTGTTTCCGTCTACCCAGGCTCCCTGATGGCTTCACTCAGCTACGCAGCTTGGCTCACCTGGCCCTGAATGATGTGTCCCTGCAGGCGCTGCCTGGGGATGTGGGCAAGTGAGTGTCCTCTTGGGTGAAGTGGGCAGGGAGAGAGGCTCGGGTTGGTCCTGCCCCTGCCTTCCTCAGGCCCCTGGTTTATCTTTCAGCCTTGCCAACTTGGTGACGCTGGAGCTCCGGGAGAACCTGCTCAAGTCCTTGCCCGCGTGAGTGTGCTGGGGCGGAGCTGCCACCTGGGGACCTGGGGCCTGTGGCCCTACCACAACTCTGTTTCCTCTGCAGGTCCTTGTCATTTCTGGTCAAGCTGGAACAGCTGGATCTGGGAGGCAATGATCTGGAAGTGCTGGTGCGCATAGGGGCGGGGCACAGGGCGGGGCCTGTGGGTAGGCTGTCCTGGGCAGGGCAGAGCAGGAGTATCTCCAGTTGACACTCCCTCCCTGTTCCTTCTTGCAGCCTGACACTCTGGGGGCTCTGCCCAACCTTCGGGAGCTGTGGCTGGACCGGAACCAGCTGTCGGCGCTGCCCCCGGTGAGTGAGGGTGGGGCAGGCCTCTCGCCTGGTGCCCATCCGCTCTCTGACCCTCTGCCTGCCCTTAGGAGCTTGGGAACCTGCGGCGCCTGGTATGCCTGGATGTGTCGGAAAACCGGCTGGAAGAGCTGCCTGCGGAACTTGGCGGGCTGGTGCTTCTCACTGACCTACTGCTCTCCCAGAACCTGCTGCAGCGGCTGCCTGATGGCATTGGTTGGTGCACCCAGAGGAGTGTGGGGTGGGGTGCACACAGAGCCTGGCCCCGGGAGGAGCATGGGGGCCCGGACATCCTTGTCAGGTGGCTCTGTGTGATGTTGGACCAAGGTACTATAGAATGAGGCGAGGCCCTTGATTTCGGCAGGCTCAGGGAGACACCCCTGAGGAAAAGCAGGCAGGCCGAGGTCTGAGTGGGCATCAAGTCTACCAGAGGTGGGTGGTTGGGCGGAGCCAGTGGGGGACCCTGGTGTGTTTCTGCAGGGAGATGGGGTAGGTGGGGCTGGGTTTTTAGGTTTGCGGGGGAAGGTGGGAGGGGCAGGTCCTCCCGAAGAGGGGTGACAGTTGGAGGGGAACAGGGAGGGCTGTGGCCGCCCCAAGGGCCTATCTGCTTTGAGAGTGGGTTGGCACTCAGGTATGCCCTCAGTCCCACTCAGCTCCGTTGCTGTGTCCCCCTGACACCAGGTCAGTTGAAGCAGCTGTCTATCCTGAAGGTGGACCAGAACCGGCTGTGCGAGGTGCCCGAGGCCATTGGGGACTGCGAGAACCTCTCTGAGCTGATCCTCACGGAGAACCTGCTCACGGTGGGGCCCAGCCCTGGAGACATTAGGCCTAGCAGGAGCTGGTTTCAGAGTTAGCTCAGGAGGCAGAGAGGAAGGGGGATGTTGGGGCTTGTAGATCGAGGGTGGGGGTGCCAATGTGTAACTGGGCACCTGCTGGGTTGGGGGTGGGGTGGGAGGTGCCTGCTGGTGGTGGCCTGGCTCATGGGAGCTGCTCAGGAAGGGCACCCTTCAGGTCAGGGTAGGAAGTGCACTGGCAGGGGACAAGGTGGGGCCAGGGCAGGGGTCGTTGCTGTTGGTGTAGACAACTCAGGTTTTGTTTTTTTGTGACACGTGGTGGTAAGGCAGGGAAGAGGGTGAATTTGCACTCGGGGAGGCTAAGTCAGGGCAGGAAGCAAGGCCGTGGCCCTGGGGACTGGGTGGGGTGGTGGGGATGCTGTCCCCAGGCTGGGAAGCCAGGATCCACCTTTGGGCAGGGTATTTACAGAATATGTCTCTGTGGGAGGTACCCCCACCAAGGAGATGAGAGAGGGGAACCTGGTTTTGGGGTCCTAGGAAGGGGGTATCCCTGAGCAGGCAGGCTGGGCTTGGGGCCCACAGGAGCCCTAGGGACTCAGGGGTGAACAGAGGGAGAAGCCAGCTGGGGTGTCAGACAGGATTGCAGAGTGCAGCCTTAGTAGATCAAAACCAGGGCACCCGTGGGGCAGGGTCAGGGCCAACAGGGTCACTGGTCTTAGATGACCTGACGGGTGTTTAGGTGGTAGGGTCAGCTCCCACTCTCACGTCCTGGCCCAGGTCTTTAAGGGATGTGGCAGGCCCTGGCTCGAGCTGGCCCACTGTGTTTGTCACCCTCATCTGCTCCTTGGGGATCTCCTTTCCCTCCCTCAACCCCTAGCAGCTTCTGCCAACCTCTGCCTTCCCCCCGCCAGGCCCTGCCCCGCTCTCTGGGGAAGCTGACCAAGCTGACCAACTTAAACGTGGACCGGAACCACCTGGAGGTGTTGCCACCCGAGATTGGAGGCTGCGTGGCACTCAGTGTGCTCTCTTTGAGGGACAATCGCCTGGCCATCCTGCCACCCGAGCTGGCCCACACAGCTGAGCTGCATGTGTTAGATGTGGCCGGGAACCGGTGAGTGCTTGCCCAGCCCCGGCGGACCTGGGATGTCTCCGGCGCCCACTGACTGTGCCCACCCCGGCCCCTAGGCTGCGGAGTCTGCCGTTTGCACTCACCCACCTCAACCTCAAGGCGCTGTGGTTGGCAGAGAACCAGGCACAGCCCATGCTCCGGTTCCAGACTGAGGACGACGCCCAGACGGGCGAGAAGGTGCTCACCTGCTACCTGCTGCCCCAGCAGCCCCTGCCCAGCCTCGGTAGGTTGCTGGCAACCGGCAGCCTTGACCCAGGGTGGGTGTGGCTTTAGGCAAGGCCAGGGACTAGCCTGGGCCGCTGACACTTGCCTCCTGCAGAGGACCCTGGGCAGCAGGGGAGCCCCTCCGAGAGCTGGAACGATGCCCCTCTGAGCCGTGTCAGCGTCATCCAGTTTCTCGAGGCCCCCACAGGCGATGACGACGCCGAGGAGGCTGCTGAGAAGCGGGTATGGGAGGGTGGGGACCCTGGGGGCCACCTCCGCCCTTCCTGCCTGACCCCTACCCTGCTTCTGTCTGTCATCCCTGTCCCCAATGCAGGGCCTGCAGCGTCGGGCCACGCCTCACCCCAGCGAGCTCAAAGTGATGAAGAGGAGCGTTGAGGGGCGTCGGAGCGAGGCCTGCCCTGGCAAGCCAGAGCCTAGGCCGCCCTCGCCCCCAGAGGAGGTGAGCAAGAAGCCTCAGCAGGCTGGAGAGCCACTCACCCTCCCACTTCTCCCGTCTGTCCTGGGAGTGGGGTCATGAGAGCCAGGGTGCCACGAGGAAGGGGGTGGGGACCAGGCTGCCAGGAAGGCCACAGTGGCAGCTACAGGGCCATGCTGGGCAAAGGGTGCTGGGGCTGGAGCTGGAGGGCAAGAGGAGCAGATTGGGCACATGGGGGCATGTAGTTGGCCTGCCCTGGTGGCATGGGGAGGGTGATCTAGCCCTGTGGAGCAGGGCCTCCAGCACCTTCCCCAGGAGCCCATGCCTCGGCATTGTCAGCTTCTGGGAAGGGCTTGGGGCCGGAGCAGGGCAGGCCTGAGTTTGCTCACGTGGAAGCTTCTGATGTCAGGGCCTCCTGCTACAACGGGACCAGTGACCTGAGCTGGGGCAGGGCAGGCATTGGGCTATGCAGGGCCACCCACCTGTCTGGGGAGGAGGCTCTCCTCGGGCAGGCCTTTTCCTGGGAACCGGTGTGGTTTTTTTCCTTCCACTATCCAGGAGAGGCTTTCCTAGGAGCTGTGCATGCCCAAGGCTCTGAGGCAGCCTGCTCCTCAGGGGCTAGGGTGGGGCATGGCCACAAGGGGTGAGCCTGTCGCTGTGCTGTGGTTGGGGCAGTGGAAAGCCCAGGGAGGACTGCATGTGGCCAGCCAAGCCCCCACACAGCCTGACACCCCTGCCTGCCGCAGGGAAAGAGGCTGAGCACCGAGTCTGGCCTGAGTGGAGACTCTCAGCCGTCTGCCAGTACAGCCTCCACGGGCGAGCCCACGGGCCCAGTGGCTGAGGCACCAGAGCTAAGCCAGCAGGAGGCCACACTAGCTGGCCAGGAGGAAGGCACAGAGGAGGATTACGAGGAGGTAAGGACAGGCAGGGGGCAGAGAGAAGGGAAAAGGTGGGCTGTGGTTGCCACTGGCCCTGCATCCTCCCGAGCAGGTGCACAGTGGGGTTAGTCTCAGCGTGGGTGGCCATTAGGTGGTGCGGGAGGCTTCGTGGGCAAAGGCAGGCCCTGCAGGGGCCACGCTGCTGGATAGGCCTAGGAGAGGTGCTACCCCCAGCAGGAGTGATGGTCTTTACCCTCTGCCAGATGTAGCACAGTCAGACCTGTCACTGGTGTGCTAACTGCAGACCACAAACCCTGCCCTGGACCTTTCTGACCACATGGGTGTCTCCCAGTGTCAGGCCCTTGCTGGTCCCTGCATTTCTACCTGGTGCTACTTGTCTCCAGGAAGAGTCCCACTGGCCCCCTGGCCTTCTCAGGACAGATTTTGTGTGCCCCTCACTGGGCAGATGTCCTGAGTCCTTGTTCTCATTATAGCAGGGAGCCTTTGAAAGTCTCTGTTTGTTGCCAGCCCTGCTCAGCAGGGTTTCCCTGGGCCCATGTGGGCACCCAGTCACACAATCTGGTGCCCCTGATGGAGGGCGGGGCCGGCGGCCACTGCCACCCTCACCTTCACGCCCGCACAGCCCACAGTGCACTTCGCAGAGGACACACTCCTGCCTGGGGAAGACAGGGAGAGCGAGGAGGGGCGACTCGAGGCCCCCTGGGCCCTGCCAGGTGGGAGGCAGCGGCTCATCCGTAAGGACACGCCCCACTACAAAAAGCACTTCAAGATCTCCAAGCTTCCCCAGCCCGAGGCGGTTGTGGCCCTGCTGCAGGGGAAGCAGCCGGACGGGGAGGGCCCTTCAGTGCCTGGAGGCTGGCATAACGGCCCCCACACATCCTGGGCTCCTCAGGCCCAGGAGGAAGAAGAGGAGGAGGAGGACAGGGCTGAGGAAGAGGAGGAGGAGGACCAGGTCGAAGAGGAGGGCGAGGCCACCACGGAGGAGGAGGAGGAGGAGGACAAAGAGGAGGCTGTGGCCTCCGCACCCTCCGTCAAGGTGGGTCCCAGCCACACCCCCTTGCGTGACCCGGGCTCCCTTGCCCTCGTGGGCACCAGGGCCATGGCAGGGAGCAGCTGGAGGCCAGCCCAGCCTCGAGACCTGACTGAGCCCTCAGGTTGAGCCTTGGCCTGCTGGCTCCTGGCTGCCTGGAGAAGGTAGCGGGAGTGTGGGGTGCCATGGAGGGCTGTGGTGCCCCATGTGCTCTTCTAGGCCCTGGCACTGGTCTCGGTCCATACTCAGGGCAGCTGTGTGGGCCAGCGTCTGCCTGACGCACCTGCAGGCACAGGCAGCTCAGCAGCACCAAGGGTGTGCTCCCCAGCCCTCCTGTGTGTGCAGTGGGCCTGGGGCAGGGTCCTCTCCTCCTGAGAGCTGCTGACTCTCCCAAGATCTTCCCTGCGTTGGGCACTGAATCCGGACTTGAGGCCCTTCAGCTGGCCTTGTGTCCTCATCTGTGGGTCTGGCGGCTGCTCTCCTGCTGGCCTGCCTGGCTTTTCTGCCTTGTCCAGCCTTCCCCAGGCTCCAGCAGACCTGTGGGGCACTGGCATGTCCCTTCTTGGTCCTTAAGTTTGCTCTGAATAGCTCACAAAGAGTCCCTCCCCCATGCTCACTGGGCGCACTCAGGTGCTAGGGAAAGCCCTGGGCTACTCTGAGGTCCCACTCTCCCTGGTCTCCACTATGCTGGTACCCTGAGCATGGGCCAATGGTGTGACAGCTGAGGGTCAGAGGAGGACAGCTATGCCTGGACTCAGCTCTGCCCTGGAGCACCTCCCAGCTGAGCCCTGCCTGTGCCGGCAGGTGTGTGGCATCACTCACACCTCCAGAACAGGGTGCGCCCACACCTGGGGTAGTGCCAGGCCCCAGCAGGGAGAGGTCCGCTCGGCTGTAGGAGCTTGGTGTGGTCTTCCTTCTGTCCTTTCTGCTCGTGGCAGGGGTCGGGCGAGGTGGTGGTGGTCCCCGGCGGTGGCTAACCTGCATGCCTCGCTGGTCCTGTCCTGACAGGGGGTGTCGTTTGACCAGGCCAATAACCTGCTGATAGAGCCTGCTCGCATTGAGGAGGAAGAGGTCTGTACTGCTCGCTACTGCTCGTGCTCTGGTCCTGGGGCCGCTCCTGACCTTGCTTCCTGGGCTGCAGGCTCTCACCTCTCCCTACTCCCATCACTTGAGTGCAGACAGTGCACCCCAAAGAGTTCCAGCAGCCACCACAGACCTGGGGGCCTGGGGCACATTCCCTGGGGCCTGCTGGCCTCTGGAGGGGCAGCTCCTTCCAGTAGGGCCAAGTGGCAGTGCTGGGCCTTTCCCGTTTCCCCACCTGATGTGGTTCCATGAGCCTCCAGGCCACCTAGTCTGGAGAAGTGGGATCTGCCCTCACTGGGGGGCGGGCAGTGGGACCTTGAGCCTCCATTGCCCAGAGGCAGGCAAGCCCTGGACTGACCACGCTGTGCCGTGGTGGTGCACACCCGCTGGGGTCTCCAGCCTCTCTCCAGCTGGCCCTGTGCTGTCTGTGCGGGCCCTGGCAGACAGGCTCGAGACCCAGTGTTGCTGCTCAGGGAAGAGCTGCAGGTGGCTGTCTGCAGCACTGGCCACTTCCAGCTGGGCACCCAGGCAGCCCCCTGGCCCTCCGGCCCTCTCAGACATGCCCTGTCCATTCTGTTCTCAGCTGAACCTCACCATCGTGCGGCAGACCGGGGGCCTGGGCATCAGCATCGCAGGGGGCAGGGGCTCCACGCCCTACAAGGGAGACGATGAGGTGAGCAGCTGCTGCAGGTCCAGGCCCCTGTGGGCCCCTCTCAGCCCACGCCTGCCCGCCTCACCCTCGACTCTGTCTCTTCTGTTGCCCTTTTCCCTCTGAGGCTTCTCATGGCTTTAGGGGCTGTCGGGTTAGCGCTTCAGACTTCCCAGCTCGCCTTTTCTGGATGCTTCACTTGCCCTTGGGCCCCTGGCCCTCAGAACACACATGTTTTTGGATGTTCTTAGACACAGGGGTCAGGCCCAAAAACCTGACTGTTTTAAAAACCAAGCCAGCCCACAAGTGCATTTATGCAGGACTTTAAGACCTGAGAGCAGCCGTAGGGTGTCCAGGTCTGCGCTCCCCTCTTGGAGTCTTCCATTTCTCCTGGTGTCCCTGGTATCCCTACACCTTCCAGCCCCCAGGCTCTCAAGACCCCATGCTGGCCTGAGCCCAGGCCCACTGTCCCCTGCCCTCTCTCTGCTTGGGGTGTCTGGGCTTTCCGTGGCCACCACCTGCTCCTCCCAGAAGGGCTGCGACCGAGGGCCCAGGCTCTGCCACTTTCCCCAGGGCATATTCATCTCTCGGGTATCTGAGGAAGGCCCTGCAGCCCGCGCCGGGGTCCGAGTGGGTGACAAGCTCCTGGAGGTGAGTCACCAAGTAGCAGCTGTGCTCCCTGGAAGTGCACATAGTCTTGCTATTGGGGTGTTTGGCTGCCTTCCCTTCAAGAGGGCCCCTTCTCCCTCAGAGCTCCAAGCACAGGACCCCAGCCCCTGGGTGAGGCCTGGGCAGCCCACTGGGGTAGGATATGGGCTGCTCCAGGGGCAGAGGCCTCTCCAGGAAGGTGGCCAGACCCCACCTGTGCAGGGGCCTGGGGAGCTCACAGGAGGCCGTGTAAGGGCAGGCCTGGGGCCTAGGCTCGGGTGATGTTCACCTGGGGAGCTGACGCCGTGTGTACCCACATTCTCAGGCTTAGCCCTTGCCCAGACCTTTGCATAGAAACTCCTGTCCCCGGGTGGTCAGGGTCGGGGGTAGGGGTCAGTAACCTAGTGACCTCAGGTGTTCTCCACTGGACGGCTCAGATGGGGGCAGGATGTTTCCAGGATGGGGCCACAGGTGCAGACTGGCCGCAGAGGTGTCCGCCTGCCTCTCATAGCCAAGCTGTGTCCTGGCCCTGGGGCTGCACACAGGCATTTCTGGGGGTCAGGCGAGGAGCTCAGACCCACCAGGAGCCTGCAGCTGGAGGCAGGGGGTGTTCCCAGCTCAGGCACCCTCACCCTGGGCCTCAGGCTCCCTGTCCACAGAGGGCTGGGATGGAGCCCTCCTGAGCACTCAGCGTTTGGCTATCAGGGTGGCCATGGCTGGGTCCTGAAGTGCAATATTGTCTCTGTCCCCTGCTGCCCATAGGTGAATGGTGTGGCCTTGCAGGATGCCGAGCACCATGAGGCTGTGGAGGCGCTCCGGGGGGCTGGTGCCGCTGTGCAGATGCGCGTGTGGCGGGAGCGCATGGTGGAGCCTGAGAATGCAGTCACCATCACACCTCTGCGGCCTGAGGATGACTACAGCCCCCGAGAGCGGCGAGGAGGGGGCCTACGCCTGCCCCTGCTCCAGCCCGAGACCCCTGGGCCCCCCCGCCAGCGCCATGTGGCCTGCCTCGTGCGTAGCGAGAAGGGGCTGGGCTTCAGCATCGCCGGTGGGAAAGGCTCCACACCCTACCGGGCTGGCGATGGGGTGAGGCTTGGGGCCTGGCCTGGGGAGGGGCTCTCTGGAGCCGGGAGCAGGAGCCGCCCTCTGCGTCCACACCGTCAGCCTCACCAGTGGCCACAGCCCTCCTCCCCACCCCCTGCAGGGCATTTTCATCTCCCGCATCGCAGAGGGGGGCGCTGCCCACCGGGCTGGCACGCTGCAGGTTGGCGACCGCGTCCTCTCGGTGAGTGGGGGAGGTGGGGCCAGCTGGCACCCTTTGTCTGATCCAGGCCTCAGCCTCCCTGACCCTGGGGCACTCTCACAGATCAACGGAGTGGATGTGACCGAGGCCCGACATGACCATGCTGTCTCTCTGCTGACTGCTGCCTCCCCCACCATCGCCCTGCTGCTGGAGCGCGAGAACGGGGGACCCCTTCCCCCTAGCCCCACACCACATTCCTCCCCGCCCCCTACTGCTGCTGTCGCCACTACCCCTGGGGAGCCTGGGTTGCCGCGGCTGGCCCCCAGCCTGCTGGCCACTGCACTGGAGGGGCCATACCCAGTGGAGGTGAGAACCCTACCCCACCCAGGTACTCACTTAGCTCCAGGTGTGGGGCACTGGCTCCAGGACCCCATTGTGGCCCCATAGCCCATTCTGGTGGGAACACCAACATGCACACCCTTTCCACTTGGGCCCTGTGAGACTAGAGTTTTGATGCAGACAGACTGCTTGGTGTGGTCCCCCATGTTCCCCGGCATGGCCATCCCACAGCGGCCAGCAGGGCCCCCCACCCCATCCCTGAGGACCCGGCTGCGCTCTGGGGAGTCCACCAGTAACCACCCTACCTCCTGGTGTCCCCTTCGCTGCCCTGACTGAGGCCTTGGTCTTGTTCCCAGGAGGTCTGTCTGCCAAGAGCTGGGGGCCCGCTGGGGCTTAGCATTGTCGGCGGCTCTGACCACTCCAGCCACCCGTTTGGCATCCAGGAGCCTGGTGTGTTCATCTCCAAGGTAGAGTGGGCCTTGCCGGGCAGCTCTATGCACGAAGGACCATCCTGGCTGTCCTGGGCATGGGTTACTAGAGCCCCAGCCTGCTGGACACTGCCCTCCTCCCCAACAGGTGCTCCCGCGGGGTCTTGCTGCTCGCAGTGGCCTGCGGGTTGGGGACCGCATCCTGGCAGTGAATGGGCAGGACGTGCGGGAGGCCACACACCAAGAGGCAGTCAGCGCCCTGCTTCGGCCCTGCCTGGAGCTGTCTCTGCTTGTGCGGAGAGACCCGCCACCCCCAGGCATGCGGGAACTGTGCATCCAGAAGGCCCCAGGGGAGAAGCTGGGCATCAGCATTCGTGGGGGTGCCAAGGGCCATGCAGGGAACCCTTGTGACCCCACGGATGAAGGCATCTTCATCTCCAAGGTGAGGGACCTGCCTCAGCTGGCCCTGAGCCTGCACACCCCACCAGGCCTCTCCCATACTGGCTCTCCCCACAGGTGAGCCCCACGGGGGCAGCGGGGCGTGATGGCCGGCTGCGTGTGGGGCTACGGCTGCTGGAGGTGAACCAGCAGAGCCTGCTGGGCCTGACACATGGGGAGGCCGTGCAGCTGCTGCGCAGCGTGGGGGACACCCTTACTGTACTCGTCTGTGACGGCTTCGACACCAGCACCACGCCAGCCCTGGAGGTCAGTGCTCCACCCCTGGACCAGGTCCTGGCCCCAGCAAAGCACCCAGGTGTCATGAGCTGACCCCCAGGTGGGCTGGGGCAGCAGATCCTTTACCCTTCCGAGTGGGAAGTGCTTGATGATCCTAAGGCAGCCCTGGGCAGGAGCCGGGAGGCATGGCCCATGCAGCTGCCTTTCCTCCTGAGCTCCGGGCATCCTGCTGTCTGGAGGCCCTGGCCCAGGTAGGAAGAGGTGTGTGAGCAGACGGGGCATGTCTGGGGCCCAGCATGGTGTGGTCCTAAGAGAAGAGGCAGAGTCACTGGCCTTCAGGTGGGCAGCATGGGTGGCCACTGGCTGGGATGGGGATGGCTCGGACCCCTGTCCAGAGCCCACCAGCCAGGCAGAGACTGCTCAGTACTTCGCCTGCAGATGTCCCTGCCTTGTGCCTCGGTGGCATCCTGTTCCTCCCAGCTTGTTCCTGGGCCCTGCTTGACCCCAGGGTGCCTCTCCATTGGGCTCCCAGCAGAGAGCTCTCTCCCCAAGACCTAATGTCCATGCTGGTCCTTCACTCCCTGGACCCTAGAGCAGAAGCCAAGACTGGGTGCAGCCTCTCCTCTCTCCAGGCTCATCCTGCCTCTCCCGTCTCCTCCCCGCTGCTGTGCCTGGGGCCTGTCGGCACTGTTGGCCCAAAGGGCCTCTCGGGGCTCTTCACCTGCAGTGGTTGCTGCTCCACTAAGAGGGTGCCCCTGTCACGCTGTTCCCCGGGGTGCAGGCATCTGTGTCACTGCTCCCCAACAGCACACACGAGGCTTCTGCTGCTTGCAACGGCTTTGGGGATGGGCGGCCACCTCACCCTGGCTCTTTTGCAGTACATCTCTGGGATGGTGACTTGCTGGGTGCCAGCCAGAAAGATGCCCCAAGGCTGACAGTCGCAGACAGCACCCGACCCACACTCCAGTATGGGGCCACTCTGATGGGAAACGAGATTGCGTTGTTTACTTATTTAAAATATATATGTAGAAATGTTTTATTCAATACATTTACTTATTTTAAACTTTTTACTCAGAGAATATCTCTTGGGGAACGGCTCCAACATCCAGAGGGGCTGGTAGGCCCTGAGTTGCAGCTGAGTGTGTGTCCCCTTTGCTCTCCCGTATGGCCGTGTGTTACGTGATGCAGGTGTCCTTACTGCATCTGGTTGGCCCTCCACGGCGAGTGCAGGCCTGAAACCTGAAACGCTGGCCGGGCCGCTGACCCTGTCCCAGACAGTATTAGTACCACTTCTTTTTGGTTTTTTTTTTTGAGACAGAGTCTCGCTCTGTTGCCCAGGCTAGAGTGCTGTGGCGTCAGCCTAGCTCACAGCAACCTCAAACTCCTGGGCTCAAGCAATCCTCCTGCCTCAGCCTCCCAAGTAGCTGGGACTACAGGCATGCGCCACCATGCCCGGCCAATTTTTTCTATATGTGGTTTTAGTTGTTCATATAATTTGTTTCTATTTTTTTAGTAGAGACGGGGTCTCACTCTTGCTCAGGCTGGTCTCGAACTCCTGAGCTCAAACGATCCTCCCGCCTCGGCCTGCCAGAGTGCTAGGATTACAGGCGTGAGCCACCACGCCCGGCCTAGTACCATGTCTTGATCTTCCCTGGAGCTGGGGAGCTTACACTGTCATTAGCCAGGTCTGGCAGGTGCAGGAGCCTGTGGCTGAGCCCCTCTTCTTCCTGTCACTGCCTCTTCCCATCTCAGGACGCTGGTTGCTTTTGTGTCACAGGCGCTGGTTTTCTGTCAAGTAGGGCCTGCTGCTGATCTTTTGTTTTGTGGGGACAGGTGTGTTTTTTTCCATCTGTCACTTAGCTTTTCCATTTTAAGATGGTGTCTTTTGAGTTGCAAAAATCTAAATTTTTGTGAATGAAATCTTTTCCTTTATGACTTCTGGATTCTGGTTTTTCTTTAGGAAAACCTTGCCTATTGCAAATTATAAAAACATTGTCCGGTGTTTGCTTCCTGTGTTTCTATAATTTTTCAAAAACATAGACGTTTACAGTCCAGCTGGAATTGTTTTTCAGGTGGAGGGGTATATAGTTGTCCCAACAGTATTTATTGAATAATCTGTCATTCCCCACTGATTTGGGGTAGATGTGACTTCATTGTGCATTCATTTCAAATATGCTCCGGGTTTTGTTTCTGGACTTGGTCCCAATGCCACACTGTTTTAAGTACTATCACTTTATAGCATGTGTTAATACCTAATCCTAATCGGTCAAGTCACTCAGTCTTTTTTCTTCTTTTGAAAAGTTTCTATTGTCATGTGTTTTCTCTTCCAGATGACCCTGCCAAAGTGTCGGGGCACTGGGGTTGTCTTTATGATAAGTTTTTCTCAAGTATGTTCCCAGGTTGCTCTTGTTTTCTTAAGAATCCTGATAAATCCTAATCTGGCAGCAGCAATGGCAGGGGCCCCTCCTTCCTGCTGTCGGGCCCATCCCGTGTTCCCTTGCCGGGCCCTGGCGCAGTGGCAGCCAGAGGCCTGGCTTTGTGCTCAGCTTTAAGGGACTTTCATCTTACAGTGTGATATTCTCTGCAGTTTCTTTTATATTTTTTAAATTTGAGGGCTATTTCTATTTATCACCTATAAGAATTATCTGAAGCAGGTGTTGGGTTTTCTGGAGTGCTTTTCTCTCTGGTTTTTACATCCCTGTGCTGAGTGGGGTTGTTTCGGCCCGTGGAGGTTTCGCCGGCGAGCGTGGCACTTACATTGACCCTTCACAGTGGTATCCAGATTCCTGCCTTCTCACAAAGAAGCAGGACGTGGCTGGCTGGGCCTCGTCCCTGCAGGACCATCTGTGTTTCTGACCTCTCCAGTGGGTGGGGGGTGCTCACGGCTCTGACCCCCACCCCATTGTTCTTAAACTCGGCCCTGCCATGCTAGCGTCAGGGTTTGCCAATTGGATTCTGTACCTGTCTTTTCATTCTCTGCACCAGTCTTGGCCCCAGCTCCCGGGCTGGCAGCCTCTCCATCTCCCCAGCTCTCCTGAGTAGTGTCCGTGACAGCCCACCTGTTCTGCATTCTAGGGCTGGTGTGTCTTGAGGCTCCTGCCTGGTTCTGATAAACCTGGGCCCTCATTTGCTGGAGGCCTTGGGCAGGTGCGTGACTTCTCCACTCCTCACTCGCCCGTGTGTACAACAGAATAGCAGCAGTGCCTGCTTCTTAGGGCTGTTCTGAGGATTCAGGAAAGCAGATGGTACAGTGTGCACCTGCCTCACCACTGGCAGCACGAAAACCCCTGAGCACATCTGGATTAATGTGTACTTTCCAAGAGAACTTTTCACTCTGATTTTCCACAGGGTTTGGTGTTACTTTTCTCCTCTCCTGGAGTTACCTCCTCCTCCTTGATCCTGTTGTCTATCGTGTCTTTTCCTCCTAATCATACTGACCAAAGTTTTGTATATTTTAATAGCCTCATCCAAGAGCCAGCTTTTGAATATTGATGCAGACTTGCTCTTACTATTATTATTTTTCAGTTAGAAATAAAACTTTAAAAAGACTACTTTTTAACATTTCCTTGATGTATGCTTTAAGGAAGAATACTTCAGTCATTCCTTCTCCTTCTGTTGCTTTTACTTTTTCTACAGATCTGTCTGTAAAGAAAAGGTTATCAGCTGTTTTTTATGCTGATATGAGTTTATACAGAAAAGGTGTGATAAATGCTTGATCCTTTCATTTGTCAGTTTTTAGAATAACAAGCCAGTGCCCTGGAAGCTTCTAAAGATGGCTACTGGGGTGTCTTTCTGTTTTTAGTGTTACTGTGAACTCAAGGGTCTTTATTTTCTTGATGTATTTCAACCCATTGTTTTATTGATACCCTCTTGATAATTGAGCATTGAGATCCTAGGTCCTTTCAGCGTGACACTTGTCATTCAGTAGCCACTATGATGAACATCCTGTGAATTTCCTGAGTCAGCCCTGGATTCAGCAGTTTCTGTGGGGAGTCCTGGTTCCTCTCTGTGAGAATGGTGTTTAGAGCCCATAACTGTGGCCAGGAGTGTTCATGGCTTCTGGGCTGTCATTGCTTCTGGCCTTTGTAGCAGATTGAGGCTGGGAGGTGGGTATTTTTAGAAAGAGAAAAATCATGAGTTTGTACTATAATATTTAACTCACTTAAGATTACAGGCTTTTTATTGACTTTCTTGATTTTATAGTCATCTTTTTCTTATACATAACATCTTTTCTTAATTCCTTAATAATTTCAAAATGCAGCCAGGCATGGTGGCGTGTGCCTGTAATTCCAGCAACTTGGGAGGCTGAGGTGGGAGGACTGCTTGAGCCCAAGAGTTTGAAGCCAGCCTGGGCAAAGTAACAAGACTCCTCTTTTTTTTTTTTAAGATAGGCTCTCACTCTGTCACCCAGGCTGGAGTGCAGTGGTGCGATCATAGGTCATTGCCGCCTTGATTTCCTGGGCTCAGGTGATCCTCCTGCCTTAGCCTCCGAAGTAGCTGGGACTAGAGGTGCACACCACCATGCCCAGCTAATTTTTTATTTTCTTGTAGAGGTGGGGTCTCACTGTGTTGCCCAGGTTGGTTTCAATCTGGCCTCAAGTGAGCTTCCTGCCTCAGCCTCCCAAAGTGCTGGGATTACAGGTGTGAGCCACCGTGCCCAGCCCCCATCTCTCTGATTTAAAAAATGCAAATGCAATAGTATTAAAGATAGGAGCACTGGAAACAGGCTAAGAGTTCTTTATGGCTCATTTGTTCTTAGGATTTATCCAGCTAGGATGCATGGCCACAATACCGTGCTTGTAGGCTGGGTGTGGTCTGTGCTGACCTCCATTCTGGGTTTGTCTGATGCTCACGCATGTTGAGTCCCAGCGTGCACAGCTTTGCCAGGCTGTCACTGAAGCAACACTGCTTCTCCTCAGGGGCCATGCATGGTGTGGCGGGTGTCCCACTACCTATGATCTTAACTGTGATGTCGGCCAGGTTTTACCTCTGCGGAGTTACTCTTTCCCCATTAAAATTTATAAGTTTTTGTGGGAGGTGCTTTAAGAGTGCGTGAATAACTCGTTCCTCACCACACTCCTGCCCACTGGCATTGGCATCTGATGATGGCTCCTGATGCGTCCTTGCAGTGGCTGCTGAATGGTGTCCTCACCGTCGCTCTGGGTTCATCAGTTGGCTTTCTGCTTAAAAACAAGCTTCCCTTCTCCCGGTTTGTGTAGTGTCTACTTATCTGTTAGGGCGGACTCGTGGGTTTTCGTTTTATTTCATGGTTGACAGTCTGTGACTATCGTTATCTGTTTAGGTGCTCACAGAAGGGCTGTCAAGCTGGCACTGGGTCATCGTCCTCACTCTGCACACCAGGACGTTCTGGGCTCATTCCACACTTTCCCTGCCCAGCCCTGGAGTCGGCCATCTCTGCAGGGAGCACTGGTTCCTTCTAGTGCAGAGTGGTATTTAGAAGCCCAGATCTGGGTGCTGGTGTGCACAGTGCTGTCGGGGTGTCCTTGTCTCAGGACGTCTCAGTGGCCAGAGCTAGGGAGCGTGCAGCTCACTTCCGAACTGCAGACCAGTGTGAGTTCACAGCGTGGCTGCACCAGTCAGCACCACGGGTCAGCCTTTCCCACATTCTCTGCCGCGCACCCAGGCTGCTGCGTCCTCACACTCTCACTTCCATGTGGCCCCTCTGTGTATGTGACCGTCCTTCCCACTGCTCTCAGGCCTGCCCAGAGGCTTTTTGACTAAGTTATTCCAGAAATCGAGAAGGTTGGCACCTTGGTGTTGGTGGTTTGTTCTACTAGTTGTGTCAGACTCTGAAAGACATATTTAAGTTGCCCTTTGTAACTGTGTTTTTATCAAGCTTTCACATTTCTATTGGTCTTTGCTTTCTATATGTAGCCATTCATCTGCTTGGTGCCACAGTTTACGATCACGGTATCATCTTTGTCAGTGGCACCTTCTGTGTGACAGTGTCCCTCAGTGCCTGCTGGACACTTTCAACCTGAGATTCTGTCTTCTCTGGGCCAAGCAGCTACTCGTGCTCTCTGCCTGCCTGGTGTCTCTCTGCCCTCCCCTTTACTTGTTACTTCAGTTGTATTTTGTAAAGGGACATGCAGCTGGCCCTGTGCCCCAGCCCACACAGACAGCGCTCTCCTCTAGGGGAGACTCATTTGTAGCAAGGGCAAGGGTGATGCCGATGTCTTTTTCCACTGTGCTGCTGCCACTGCTGCCTCTCCTAGTCCCTGCTGGTGCTAGAGGCCTGAGGCAGTCCCTTTTGTCCCTTGTGGGGTTGGAAGTGAGCGGGGCCCTCTGCCTGTGTTCTCTCGACGTTCAGCTCCAGGTGCCTCCTGTGCCCGGACTGCAGGCCTCGCCTGTGCAGCCCCAAGATGCCTTCCCTTTCTGGACACTCCTTCTGGCTCTCCCTGCCGGTCATGAGGTTTTGACAGATGATTTAGTTCTTTTAGGTTCAGAGCTAGTGGTTTTTGTCTTGTAGTGTGTCTGCTGTTTGAGAGTCTTTACTCAGCACTCACACTGCAGAGTTGAGGCAGCCTGTCTGTCCATGAGCGCCACTCCGTCTTGGTGGCTGTCAGCTCTCTGGGACAAGCAAGGCAGCAAAGTGCTGCAGCCTCACAGCCCTGCCGTGTACAGGCATGACCTGTGTGCACAGCAGCGTCAGGAGCTAGGTGTCCTTGATGGGACTCAGGTGGAGATAATAGTGCACTGTCCTGGGAAGCCCCACAGAATGCTCTGGAGGCCACTCTAGCCACGTGGTTGGCCTGCCCAGTGTCCACTGTGTGTCACTGGCTTACCATGGGCAAGGGCTCCAGCCTGGTCCTGGAGGTGGGACCACATGGCCAGAGCCCTGACCCTCAGCCTACTACCCTCCTCTCAGGTATCCCCAGGCGTCATTGCCAACCCCTTTGCGGCAGGCATCGGCTCCCGGAATAGCCTGGAAAGCATCTCGTCCATTGATCGGGAACTGAGCCCCGAGGGCCCGGGCAAGGTCAGAACTGCCTGTGGCTGGCAGCCCCTGGGCTGGGGAGCCTGAGGCTGTCGGTTCCTGACTCCTGTCTGCTCTGCTCGCAGGAAAAGGAGCTGCCTAGACAGAGCGCGCACTGGGGGCCAGAGGTCATGGAGGCTGCAGTGAGTATTGAGTCATTCCTGCCCTGACAAGGGTCCCTGGCTCTGAACTCTGGGCTGCCTGTCCAATGGGGGCACTGCAGGGGGGCACACAGCCCATGGAGTAGTGGTAGCTGTGCCCAGGCCCCTACCCACCCCTGCAGCGTCTATTGCTTCTGGCTGGACATGCGTTGCCTGCAGTGCCGCCCCTGCTTGGCTGTGGACGTGCCCTGCTAGCACCACATCCCTTCTGCTCCCCAGGACCAGAGTCTGGAGCCCCTGAAGCTGGACTACCGTGCCCTGGCCGCCGTGCCCAACACTGGCAGCATGCAAAGGGTCAGTGTCCGGTGTGCAGAGTGGCCCCCCTGTCCTGTTCATTTGCCCACCCCAAGACGAGTGCCAAAGCTGTCGAGGAGGGAGCTTTGGGTGGGGTTGGGGATTGGCGGAGGCTGCCTCCGGGCCTACAGGCCACCCTGGCCAGAGCGCAGCTGCCCAGCCTGGTGTGTCTCGTCCCCTTGGCTCTTGGCCCAGGCAGTGAGGCAGGTGCTGTTATGCCCCCCCTGCTCTTTGCTGAGGACAGGAGGCACAGGGGCAGGACCCAGGCAGGGAGGGGCCTGATCCCTCAGAGGCCCGTGGCCCCCCATACCTTCCTTGCCTGCTGCAGGTGGAGGGGCTCCTGGCCCTGAGGGTGCAGGCGGGAGAGGGGCAAAGGCAGCGGGAGCCAGCAGGGCTCCTGGTGGGTGTGGGTATGTGTGAGCTGCTGTGGGGTGACAGGCCAGAGCAGCTGCAGGGGGCCATGGGGACCCAATGGGGGTTGGGGAGAGGCCCAGCCCTGACAGCCCTGACAGCTGGGTAGGGCATGGACACCAGGACAGTTGTGGGCCTGGGGACAGGCAGGAGGGACATTCAGTCTCCATTCCTCCCCCAAGAGATATAAATAACCCTCCCAGAGGGGTACCCAGTCAGCCGCCACTGGGAGACCCCACAGGAACGTGAGTGGTTGAGGGTTTTGCTCAGCCCAGCCACTGCCTGAGCAGCAGAGAGGCAGGGGGGGCCTGGGCAGGGCTGGGGGCTGAGGGGGCCCACTCAGGGGCTTTGGGGCGCCAACCCTCTCTCCTCCGGCCATAGGCAGCCCAGAGAGGGAAGCCCCAGGCATGGGGTGGGGGCAGCATCCTCTGATCAGGAAGGGGCATGGCTGTGGGCGGCTGGTGGGGTCAGGCCTCCCTGGCTTGAGTGCCATTGAGGTACACAGGAGGGTGGCTAGGGCCGGGTGGCTTTTGCAGCCAGCCCAGCTCCCTCTGGTCTGAGCAGCAGGCTTTGGGCCCCCCGGCACTGTCCCTGGTGACCCCTGGCTCTCACTGTCTCGTCTGGGTCTGGCCCATGTCTCTCTGCAAATCTCCAGTCAGCCCACTGCCGTGGACAGACAGCTGGCTGCTCAGGCCAAGCCCCAGCCCCAGGCCTCCCCTTGTCCCCCCAGCATTGTGAGGGGAGGGGCAGAGCCTGGTGGACTCCAGGCCACAGCCTTTTGGGGAGAACCCCTTTGTGCTGGCCGAGTGGTCTCAGGGATGTGGGGACATCCCTGGGCTGTGATCAGGTCAGGGAAGTGAGGAGCAGCCTCTGTGCCGCCATGGCAAGCGTCCAGGCCCCCCCAGCTCCTTCTCCTTGAGGAGCCACAGCCCTGCCTGGCCCTCACCCCTCCCTCTGCCCACTCCGCCAGGTGCTGTCTGGGACAGCTGGGGGGAAGATGGCCGAGGCCCCCTGCTCCCCGAGTGGCCAGCAGGTGAGTGTCCCGAGTCACAGGTGCCTGTCTAGGTGGGAGCGGAGGACAAGGTGCCAGACTGCAGGCCCCTCGTCTGGGTGGTGGGTGTCGGGAGACAGGGCGTCCTTCCCAGCTGCCCTACAGGTCTGGGGCTGACTCTGCTTTCCTTGTGGTAACGTGGAGGCCTCTGTGAGGACAGTCATGGACACCTTCCCAGCCAGAGCTGGCTGGCAGCGGGTGGGGAAGCTTGAGCTGCTGTTCCTGGGGGGGTTCCAGCCCTGTGAGACCCAATGAGGTCTCAGTCCCAACACCACCCAGGGCTTCTGGCCTCACCCCTACCCCTCCTCTCGTCTGTGGGTCCTTCGGTGTCACTATCAACACACTGCAGGGTGGGAGTGGGGGTGGGCAGTGCCTACTTGGAGCCCAGCTCTCAGCCTTGACCCCTGACAGGCAGGAGAACGTCAGCCCCACCCAGGCTCCATCTCTCTGTCTCTCCCCCCACCATCCCACCCCACCCCTACCTGAACCCCTGATCCTGTTCTCTGGCCCACCCCTGCCCTCTGCAGACAAAACCGGGGGTGATCCAGCCATTGGCTCAGGCCTGGCCAAGGGGCTCCCCGGCCCCCAGGGGCAGAGGTGGTCCCCACTGCGTGAGTGCCCTGTCCCGCTGGGGTGGGGGTGGCAGAGCCCCCTTCCTTGGCTGGATGGCGGGTGGGGGTCAGAGGCAGCAGTGGGGACAAGCTGGTGGCTGGGTGGGTGGCGGCTGTGCTACAGCCACTCTGCAGCTCACGCGAGCCCGGCCCCCCAGCCGCCCTCCCCGCCATCCCTGGATGAGCTACCCACCAGCGTGAAGCAGGCCTACAGGGCCTTCGCTGCCGTGCCTGCCCCACACCCTCCCCAGGACGCCTCTGCCCAGGTACGTGGGGGGTGGCCGCCCTCCCTGCCTCGTGCTGTGGTGGGTGCACAGAGGGGCTGGTATGCCGAGGAGCGCTGCCAAGTCTCCTCCCCACTGCCCCCAGACCCCGTCACCTGGGCCTGCGGCCTCCCCAGAGCAGCTGTCCTTCCGAGAGCGGCAGAAGTACTTTGAGCTGGAGGTGCGGGTGCCTCAGGCTGAGGGCCCCCCCAAGCGCGTGTCCCTGGTTGGTGCTGATGACTTGCGGAAGATGCAGGAGGAAGAAGGTGAGGATGCATGGTGGAGGGAGGGCCCTGGGTCCCCCTGGCCCAGTCTGACCTGCCCTGCACCCCCCAGCCCGCAAGCTGCAGCAGAAGAGAGCGCAGATGCTGCGGGAGGCGGTGGCAACTGGGCCGGAGGCGTGGCTGGCCCTGGATGGGGAGGCCCCTGACGAGGAGGAGCAGGAGGACGGCCTGGCCCAGGACCCTGCTGGAGGGTGAGCACCTGCCCAATGTCCCTGGCCCAACGTCCCCAGCTTGCCCTGGTGTGCCCTTGTCCTCCCCCACAACACATCCTGTCCCCTTCCCCAGGCACAGCCCAGTGTCCCCCCCACCCCTGGGAGGCAGCGTCCCAGTGCGGACCGCCAAAGCGGAGCGGCGCCACCAGGAGCGGCTGCGCGTGCAGAGCCCCGAGCCACCGCTGCCTGAGCGAGCCCTGTCCCCTGCCGAGCGCCGTGCCCTGGAGGCCGAGAAGCGGGCGCTGTGGAGGGCGGCCAGGTGAGGCCCTGCCATGGGTTGCCAACCTGCCCGCCCTGGGGTCGTCCAGCCTGGGGTCACCTGCCCTGCCTGCTGTTCTCTGCAGGATGAAGTCCTTAGAGCAGGATGCCCTCCGGGCACAGATGGTTCTCAGCAAGTCCCAGGAGGGCCGGAGCAAGCGGGGGCCCTTGGAGCGCCTGGCTGAGGCCCCTTCTCCTGCGCCCACCCCGTCGCCCACCCCCTTGGAAGGTCTGTGTGACAGGGACAGGAGGGGGGTTCAGCCTGCCGCATGGACCTCTCCCAACACCTGCTTCTTGTCCCCCCAGACCTCGGTTCCCAGACCAGCACCTCCCCTGGACGCCTGGTAAGGAGCCAGTGGCTGTCGCCCTCCCCCACACCCCTGAGGCCTGGGGGTGGTCCAGACTCCCCCACCCCTGGGGCCCTCACCTCTTCCTCTCCCTCTCTGCCTCTCGTGCTCACGCTGTCCTTTCAAGCCCTTGTCTGGAAAGAAGTTTGACTACAGGGCGTTTGCAGCCCTCCCTTCTTCCAGACCTATCTGTGACATCCAGGTACCTCGGCCCTCCAGGCCCTTCTGCTCGCGACCCTCGCCTGTGCCTGTCACCCAGCCTGTCCATTCCTGCAGTCCTCCCCTTCCTGCCTGCTACCCCACTCTGTCCCTCGGGTGTGGGACCTCCCCACCCAGCTCCCCTCCTCCTGCCCCGACCCTACCCAGGCTCTGTGGCCCCAGCTAGGGAGCCGGCAAGTCCCCTAGGGTGGCTTCCGGCTGGTCTGGCACAGCCCTGAGCAGCCCCTCTCCCCATCAGTCACCGGACTTTGCTGAAGAGCTGAGGTCCCTGGAACCATCTCCCAGCCCTGGTGAGTTGGGGCCCAGCTGGGGGTGAGCACCCTGGAGCCTGGAAGCCCTCCGCTCACTGCTGCCCTGTCCCCACTGACCAGGCCCACAGGAGGAGGATGGAGAGGTGGCCCTGGTGCTTCTGGGCAGGCCCTCGCCTGGGGCAATGGGCCCCGAAGACGTGAGGCTATGTAGCAGCCGTCGCCCCATGCGGCCGGGGCGCCGCGGCCTGGGCCCTGTGCCCTCCTAGAGGGGTGGGTACCTCCCCCGACTTGGGGTGGGGGCCCTGCCAGCTCCAACCCCACCCTTGCCCCGAGTCTTTTAACTTGGATGTTAGCATTTACAGAGCCCCCTCAGGAGTTCTGGCCTCTGACTAACTGCCTACCCCTCCCCCCTCAGCCAGGACCTCTTGGCAAGACTGTAACTAGTGATGTTTGTACAACCAAAGACTCTATTTTGTGGTTTAAGGAGAATAAAGTTGACTACGTTTTACCTCTGCCTGTCTGTCCCTCCATCGGCCCCCCCCCCCAAGACTAACCCTTCCTGCCCTCTAAAGCTGGCCCAGGTCTGCCCACCAGCCCATCCTCCCTGCCCTGCCACCGCACCTCTCTCACGCCCCTGCGGGGGCCACCCCCAAGAGTGCCCGGAGCCGGGCTCTGGACCAGAGGACGTGGACACGTGCCTGCAGCCCTCCCCACAGCACGGGCATGCGCAGGCAACACTGACAAGCGCGCACTATCGGGATGCAGCTCCAGGCGCGCACTTTATTGGGGCCAGGCGCTAGATTCCCGTGCTGGGCAGCTGCACGCGCACAGGGAGCAGCAATTGCAGCTGCTCGGCCGGCGGCCACCGAACCCTGGTGACGAAGAAGAGGCGGAAGTGCTCCAGGCGCGCCTCTTGGAACTGCATGGGGTCGTACTCTGGGCCGTCGGCTGGCCGCAGCAGCGACAGGTATCGCTCCTCCTGCAGCAGCGTGCGGCTCAGCAGCTCCTGCGCCAGGCCTGGCTGTACCGCCTCCAGCTGCTGCTGCACGGTGGGGAACAGGTCCACCTCGCGCAGGTCGAACACCAGCGGCTTCCCGTACCTGCGTGGCCAGGCGGTGAGGACGGGCCAAGCCTGCCGGGGCATGCCCAGGCCCACGCGCCTCACCTGAGCGCCCCCAGCAGAGCCAGCCGCACCCTCTCGGGCCTCAGGTGCTCTGGGTTCAGCGTGTCCACGTAGTTGGTGTCCTGGTAGCGCAGGAAGGTGGCTGCTTGGCCCGAAGGGTCGATGACAAGAGGCCACCTGGGGGCGGCTGTCAGGTCACCACCGTAAGCCGGAACCCCCAACTGCCCCATGCCCAGCCCACAGCACTGACCGGCCGTCTGCGCGGATGCGGTCGCCAACGTCCTTCATCAGCACGTCGTGCAGCTCAGTGACCTGGCACCTTAGCCCAGGCACCTCCTCCTCCTCTGTGGGGATGTTAGTGTGCAGCCGCCTGGAGATCCCAGCGCCGACCCCCTCCCTGGGCCTGCCCCTCCAGCCCCCCGACCCCGGCCTGAAGCTGCCCACCCTCCTGCGTCTGCTCGCGCAGCTCCAGCCTGGCCATGGCCAGTGTCTCCTCGGCCTTCTGGGCCTCCTGCCGCAGCCTGTCCACGTGGGCCTCTGCGTCCTTGATGGCCTGAAGGAAGGGGCCACGCTGACCTCCACAAACCTGCCCCACGTTCGGTCTCAGGAGGTCACCTGCCAGGCTTCCTTTCCGCCCCACCCCACCCCACCCCAAGGAGGCCACTGCTGCCCATGTTTGGGAATGAAAGACGTGCTCCAGAACCCCAGGCCTGCAGGAGAGAAACCCTGGGCTGATGCAGAGCAAGGAGGGGCGTCCAGAAAGCAGGGGCCAGCAAAGCCTGGGGGTCCACACCTGCAGCGTGAGCTCAGTCTTGCCGGCGAGCTTCCGCTCACACTTGTCGTGCTCCGTGATCCTCCGGTTGAGCTCGCAGTAGGCCTGCTGCAGCTGGGTAGCAGGGCGGGCAAGCTCTGGCCAGGTCCAGAACCTGCAGGGTGCCTCCCTCCTTGCTCTTCCTCCGCCTTCCCAACGCCTTCCTCAGCTCCTCCTCCTCCTTCCCACCTGGCTCTCTTCCTTCTCCCCACCTGGCTGCCCCTCCTCCCTAACCAGCTCTCCCTCCTCCTCCCCACCTGTCTCCTCCTCCTTCTCACCCAGCTGCCCTCCTCCCCTGGCTCCTCCCTGACTCACCTCCTTATGACACCGCTGCTGCTCCTTGGCTAGCTGTTGCACCTTGAGGATCATGCTAGAGTGAGAGGGAAAGGGCTGGGTCAGAGGACCTACCTGTCAGTGCTCCCCGCCACCCTCCTGCCCATCGCACCGCTTAGCCTCGGCCTCCTTGTGCCTCTGGGCCTCCTGTGCCCGGCGCTGCTGCTCCGCCTCCATGTTCTGGAGCATGGCCTCCGTGAGGCTCAGATCCCACGACTGCAGCACACTGGCCACTGCGTCCAGAGTGGCCACCTAATGACAGGTGACATTTGTTGGACACTCAGGGTGTGCATGTTCTGAGTGTTCTGCTCAACCTGGGAAGGAGGTATTTGAGGAAAAAATGCAGGTTTCCCACCAGGTAACAGAAACACTGTGTAGCCTGGAGTGCTCAGCAAAATTGTTACAAAGTAAGTAGATTAAACAAGTACCAAGATAATTACTGCAGGGAAAGGTGCCCAGCAAGCACTTTCCTGCTTTGAAGCAGCCGGCGGCCATTGTAGACCGGCCCTGACTGCTTTCGAGCTGCTTTGGCCATGAAGGGCCACAGTGAGTGCCCTTTAGTGAATTGTAGTACTAGAGTGCCCGCCTAGTGGAGAATTGTAATATCATTAACATAACATGGATTGCACAGCGTGATTGTCTCACTGTGAGCAAGCAAAGACACGATGCAAAAACTCTGCTTCATTCACTGGGAGGCAGACGCGGATTCTGCATGCAAGAAGCTCCTGTGGAAGAAATTCCTGTGCTGCCCAGGACCAAGCGCCCTGGAAAGTCACCTCTGATAAACTCATCTAACTTGCCAATCTGGACTTGTCAGAGTCATTCCTTGGTCTTTGGTTCCCTCTCAGTTTTAGGGGTTGTTTTTCTATACTGCCCCAGGATTCTCCTGAAACAGTTGGCTTAGCCAGCAGGATCCAAGAGACCAAATGCTGAGTAAAGAGGAGGCATTTGCAGGGGCTAATACCGTCTTTTCCGGGCCATTTCTCCGGGGACAATCCCGGGGTGGCCAGAGACTTCCCTGTGGAGTCGTTGGGTTACTCGATCCGCGTGAGCACAGGGATGCCCCAAAAATGCCGGTCGGGAATTGAGCCTTTGCTGCAAGAAGGGAAAGTGCTTCAGTATGGTAAAGATGGCAAACAGGTGATAGCTGTGCGAGCTGGCCCTCAATAGAATGTTGGGACTGCAGAATATGGTGCGACAACTGGAGGAGGAATTATGACTGGAAACGGATGTACAAGATGCAGTCTTATTCTGACACCTGGGCTAGAGTGCCGTGGCGTCAGCCTAGCTCACAGCAACCTCAAACTCCTGGGCTCAAGTGATCCTCCTGCCTCAGCCTCCTGAGTAGCTGGGATTACAGGCGCACACCACCATGCCCAGCTAATTTTTCTATTTTTAGTAGAGATGGGGTCTGGCTCTTGCTCAGGCTGGTCTCAAACTCCTGACCTCAAGTGATCCTCCCTCCTCGGCCTCCCAGAGCACTAGGATTACAGGTGTGAGCCACTGCGCCTGGCCTGTGCAGGAGTTATATAAGGTACAAATAGTGCGTCAGCCCAGAGCCCCTGTAACAGCCTTGTATGGCTGGTGAAGAAGACGGGTGGCACATGGAGAATGACAGTCGACTACTGTAAGCTAAACAAAGTAGTGTTCCTTGTACGTGCAGGTGTAATTAATGTTGCTCAACTGATAGAACAAGAAGTCCTTGAGTTAGGAACTGTTCTTGCTGTGGCTGATTTAGCTGATGCCTTCTTCATGTTTCCCTAGCAGAACATTCCCAGGACCAGTGTGCATCCACTAGGGAAGGCCAACCATGGACTTTCCAGGTGCTACCACAAGGTGCCTGCACAGCTCCATCATCTGTCACAGTGTGGTCACATAGGACCTGTCTAGATTCTCTTTGTCTCCCTCTGTCTCCTTGTTTCACTAAATTGATGACATTTTCCTAACCTTAGAGTCTCTCACATATTTGGAGATTGTTCTACAGACTGTCTTGGACAGCTTGAAGGAGAGGGGATAGGAAGTCAACCCCCAAAAGATGCAGGGGCCTAGTGTGGCTGTCAAATTCCTGGGAGTGTCTTGGTTGGGTAAGACACATGATATACCCGGCACTATTATTGACAAAATAGCACAGCAACCTGTTCCCCAATCTGTAAGGCAACTCCAGGTGTTCTTAGGCTTATTAGGTTATTGGAGAATATTTACTCCTCATCTGGAATAAACTCTCACCCACTGTACGCCCTGGGAAAGAAGGGTGACCAGACAGAGCAAGAAGCATTTGATGGGCAAAGGCACTGGGGAAACCAGCCCCAGTGCCACAACACCCTTGTGTATCGGAAGTTACGAGGGATCCCGTGGGGACGAGCTGGGGTCTGTGGAAAAAGCAACAGGATTGGTGCCTGTGGGGTCTGGTCTCAGCTGTGGAAGGGAGCAGAATCCCGTTACCCTGTCGAACTGGAGCAACCGCCGCTGGACATGCAGGGCGTTGCAGCAAGTAGAGGCCGTAACTGGAGGACAAACGGTTACAGTAAAGACTGCTCACCCCATGAAAGGGTGGGTGGAGGCCTTTTAGCCAAACCCTCTGCCAGGGTGGTGCAATTACACACCTGCAGAAATGGCACACCTATCTGCAACAAAGAGCTGTCTTATTCACTAGCCCTTTAAGCCAGGCACTGCAGCGGGTGCTCAGACCCATCCACTGTGAACAAGGGGAGGGGCTGGCGTGGCAATGGAGCCACCCACTAGACCAGCTGCACTATACGAGGGACACCACTAATACCTGGTACAGCCTGGTACACAGATGGGCCTAATAAGGCCACTCAACACCCATGGTGGCAGTAGCAGTGCAAGTGGATACTGACAGTACGTGGATAGGATGGGGATTTGGACAGAGTAGCCAATGGGCTGAGCTACAAGTAGTTTGGATCCTAGTCACCCATGTGCCCTGGCCACTGGTCATTTGTGCAGACAGCTGGGCAGACAGCTGATCAGTCTCACAGTGTGGATCAAGCACAGGCTGGTGATGGTTGGCAGGTTCCAGGCAGGCCCCTTTGGGGAATGTGTGTGGCAAGACACCCATCACAGATGACAAGAAAAGGATGCACACCTTACAGTGTGCCATGTGGATGTCCACAGTCCCGGGTCACCTCCAGGACACCAGGAGGCTGACGCCCTTGCTCATGTCAGGGCCATCTGCCCAGGCCCACCAGCGGAGGCTGGTACATGGAAACACGGTAAGAGCGGCCACCAGGGGGACAGCCATGGCGGGGGGCGGGGGGCGATAGCATCCCCGTTCACTGCACAGATGTTCTAGCAGCTGTTCAGAATTGTGAAGCCTGTTCCTGGCTGTGACCTAGAAGGGTCCCCTCCACTCTGGGTCCTGTACACTGAGCCACACAACCTGTCTGGGACTGGCAAGTCAACTGTATTGGCCCCGTGCCCCGGCGTGAAGGCAAAGCTCTGCCGTAACCGGTGCAGGCACCATAGAGGGTTGTACAGGCCTTCCCCACAAAGCGTCCACCAGGTGGAAACCACCAAGTGTCTCACCACATGCTTAGTGTCATGTGTGCTGTACCCAGGAGGGTGCGTAGTGACCAAGGTCCTCATTTTACAAGTCATGACATTCAGCAAAGAATCGTGACATCACAACAAAACATAGACTGGAGATTTCACCTGCCACATGATCCAACAGGGGCAGGTCTAACAGAAAGAAAAAATGGTCTGTTAAAAACTCATATATGGGCCGGGCACGGTGGCTCATGCCTGTAATCCTAGCACTCTGGAAGGCCAAGGTGGGCAGATCGTTTGAGCTCAGGAGTTCGAGACCAGCCTGAGCAAGAGCGAGATCCCGTCTCTACTAAAAATAGAAAGAAATTAGCTGGCCAACTAAAAATATATACAGAAAAAATTAGCGGGGCATGGTGGCGCATGCCTGTAGTCCCAGCTACTTGGGAGGCTGAGGCAGGAGGATTGCTTGAGCCCAGGAGTTTGAGGTTGCCGTGAGCTAGGCTGATGCCACAGCACTCTAGCCTGGGCAACAGAGTGAGACTCTGTCTCAAAAAAAAAAAAAAAAAAAAATCAAATGTGTGCACTGTCCCAGCACGGCTCCTTGAGGCCCCGGGGGCTCTACAGGTTTTGAGTGGGCCACCCGCTACCACACATGGCATCACTCCCTATGAATGGTTGGCAAGGCCTGTAGAACAGGTCCCGCAAACTCTCCAAGTCACGTTCGAGGTGCTGAGCCTGGGCCCCACTGCAGGTGGCCAGACCATGCTCCTGAGCACACCAAGGGGCCTGCAGGAGCTGGAAGGTGCCTCCACACTCCGCTGGTTTTATGGTGCTGGAGGGTGTTGCGAAGGCACCTAAGGTTGAGGTGACCTCCAGTGGTGCCCCTTGATGGAGGCCTGAAAGCTTTTCGATACCACCACACGAAGACATCGATACCAGCTGGAGCTACCACGGCGAGTGGCACGGGCAAGGCTGTTGCACCCACTCCTGGGAGGGGAGCCTCTCGTGGCGCTATAAACCAGGCTCGAAGCCTGCAGCAGCCTCCCTGATAGGGCCTATGGGAGAAATTGCATCAGCAATAATGTCACAGGGAACAGAGTCACCTCTGAGAGTCTCTCCAAAAATCTGTCTGCGCCCATGGGCTGTTGCTCCTGCTGTCCGTGGCAAGCGGCAATGTCTTTTCAGGTTGGGCTGCAACAACAGCAGCGGTCAGCAACCAGTCCAGTTGTTGGGTATGTGGATACCTACCCTTGTCCAGTGGGAGTGGGAGGCCGTGGGATGTACTGCCCGTGACATCCAGAATCAGAGTGACAGGATGTGCTCTCTGGGGAGTGACAACTCTCCCCACGCAGATGACATCGACTCCACCATTTGTCATAGACAGCTACCTACACCTGAGAATACTTCCCACCTGCCAACTATTGATGAAACTAAAAGATGTGCCTTTACATTGGGGAGACAGCACATAAATGTCACACGGCCAACGCATAACACTTGGGATGGATTAACATGGATGACACTGAACATGGACTGTTATACTCAGAGGCTCCTCTATGCATAGAAAGACGCAATCCGACTGCAAATTCCTCCACTCGCCCTGGGCTGATGGGCGGGCCGCCCCCTTCAGCAAGCGTCCACACTGTCGGCCTCTGGGCATCCGACTGCGCAGGGTGGGGGTGGGGAGGCTGCTTCATCAGAGCTGGAGCTTATATTGCCCCTTTGGGGGCTGGGTGGCCGTGCAGCACACACTTGTGGCCATACCTCCCCCACAATTGGACTGGGAATTGTACCATGAGGTGACCTTTCCTGCCAGGTAGTATACATAAAACTCTGCCCACAGTACCTAATAATAACAAGGTCTGAGAGCTTGTCTCCCTAGGTCTTTGGCTTGTTGGGAATGGCCCCTAAATATTCCCCTGTCCCTGAGGCAGGAGCATTAGATGCTCTCACCCAGTTGATGCTCTGCCCAATTCACTCCTGAAGCACGAAACCACACAAAAAATGCTGTGTACCCCTTAAGCCAAGAAACTACCTGAATGAGAAAAGTGGTTTTACAAAACAGAATGACCCTGGATGCACTCACTGCAGCTGAGGTGGGACCTGCACCTAAGTGGGCACCACCTGTTGCACATAGATTCCAGATGAAGAAGATGATGCTACCGATGCTTTGACTCATTTAGGTGCCCCGTATCAACAACACAGAAAAATGAGGAGTCTATGAGTCTTTTTCTGAGTGGTTACACTCTCTGCCTGTGCATTGGAGCTATATTTTATTAATTGGCATAATGGTTGTATTTAACACTTGCTTTTATTGTTGCCGATACTGCGGATGTGGGTTACATGCACAAGTTACTGCCATGAGATATAAATCAATGTAAAAATGATAGATGTAATATGCCCTCGTTTCCTGCTCAGGGAATATTGCAGAAGAATGGGCGGAAAGATTGTAAGAGCTGGGAACAAGGTGGATTAAGGGGAAAATGCAGGTTTCCCACCACAGAACAGACACACTGTGCTAGCCCGGAGTGCTCAGCAAAACTGTTACGAAGTTGACTAGGCAAGTATCAAGATAACTACCCCGCCCGGGAAAGGTGCCCAGCACTGTCTTGGGTGTCTCAGCACTTTCTTGCCTTGACATGGCCAGCTCACACTGGCCCTGACTGAGCTGCTTGGGCTGTGCTGCAATGCTCTTTAGCCAACGGTAGTGCACAAATCCTGCCCAGGGCAGAACTGCCAGACCACTAGCACAACACGGGCTGCACCACAGACAGCGCATGACGAGGGTACTGCTGCGCCTGATTTGTTTCACTGGGAACAAGCAAAGATACAACATAAAACTGTGTCACTCACCGGGAAGGGATTTAAGGCAACACCACGGGGTCTGCAGACAGCTTGTTCAGAGCCCAGGCCCTGGGCGAGTCACTAAGTCATTCGCTTTTCTGTGCCTGGCCCTCCTTGTGTGTGGAGCAGGGGTGAGGCGGGGGGAATAACGTGGCGGGAGTGTGGAGGCGTCTGCACACTCCCTCACCGCCGGCCAGTCCCAGTCGCACCTCGCCCTTGACCTAGAAGCTGTTTGTTAGTGGGTGGGCTCCATCTCTGAATACCACGTGCCTGTGTCTGCTCTGGGGACACAAGCTGACAGGTGCCTGCTGTCCAGAGGGCAGGCTGTGGCTGGCTCCCCCACAGCTAGGTGACAGTGCAGGGGGAAGGAATTGGCCTGGCAAACACCAGGGGCCGAGGCGCACCTGTGTGCTGGAGGAGCAGGCCCAGGAGAAAGTAGGCACCTGAGGGTGGCGGGAAACAGCCAACAGGTGCATGGACGTGTGGGCCAGTGGGAAGACAGGTGGACGGTGGATGGATGACCGGGCGGTGGTGTGAGGTGGATGAAGGGGCAGTGTGTCTGGGGTGGGCGAGGAGAGGCAGACACAGGGTTTGGGCAACAGCGACAGGTGAGCACCCGGAACGCCAAGGCGTCTGCGCATGGAGCTGCGTGGATGGACAGAAGTCGGGGTGATGCTGTGGGGGACAGAGGGGGGGGGTCCCTGCAGAGCCGTGTGGAAGGGATGAAGACAGAATGAGGGAAACGGGGAGGAACTAGTTTCCTGTGGCCCTTCCCGGCAGACTGGCCGGCTGGGGGAGGGGAGAGACCCTCAGGGGACTGAGCTGGGCGGAAGGGGGAAGAATTCAGGATGTGCTGGAGGAGAGGGGAGAGAGAGAGAGAGAGAGAGAGGTAGCAGGGCGCACAGCGTGACCTCGGGTAGCTGCATCCCAGAAGCCCTGCTGAGCACGTGCTGACATGGCATTGGTCTGCAGGTGGGGAAGGCACAGGCAGGGAGAAGGGGCACATGGGGCCTGCAGGTCCCCGGGGGGCTGCAGATATGTCCATGAGCTACCCATGGCTTGACGCCGGCCCTGCGGACTGGGCCCCATGCTATCTGCTTCACAGCACCTAGCACCAGTTGCTCAAAGCCACCAGGGCCAAAATCAAAATTTTACACATTGAATTGCTTTAAATATAGCCCCGTGAAGCATATTTTTAGACATTTAGAGACGGCCTGCTTTGCATACCTTGCAAAACTGTACCCAACACCTGCCAGCCATAGGTGAGACCAGCCAGGGGCTGGTGCCCTCAGAGCCCTGCAGCTCCCATCTTGCTACTGAATGGTGTCACCCAGCTGCTAAGCCTCCTGCCCAAAAACCTGTCCAAGTGCCACCAGAATAAAGCTCTTTGATCAGCTCCCAGACCCTCCAACTGCCCATACCTGCTGCTCTATCTGTCCCCTGCAGCCACAGGGTCTCCTCCCTTATACCCCCCAAGGCCTGTCACTGGCCACTCCATCTGTAAGTTCCTCAGATATTCACAGCTCTCACTCCCTCACCTCCAAGTTATCCCTTGCACGTTACCTCCTCAGTGAGGCCCACTTTGGCCACTTTTCTTAAAATCACAACCCCAGTCCTGCCCACCCTAGTAAACTGACCCCTTCTTACTGCCCTACTTTTTACATTTCCCATAGCACTTGTCATACTGGGGATTGGTTGACCCCACTACGGTGTGAACTCTGTGATAGAAGGAAGTTTGTTTTGTTCAAGGATGTGCCCAAGCACCTAGAACAGTGCCTGGCACAGATATTTTGTCAATTAATCCCATGGCTGGGCTAATGAGTGAATGAATAAATGAATGCATAGTGTACACCTGATTGTATTGATGAATGAATAAATAAATAGGCAAAAGACAGATAGGAGAGATGGGCATATGGACAGATACATGGATAAATGAATGTACAGAAAAATGCATCCAGATGGATGGATGAGTGAACGCATGGATGGACAACTGAAGGAATTTAGGAATATATGAATTTAATCCTTACTTAGGATGGAGTCCTAAGAATTGTACCCTCAGAGTAAGGGTGACCCTGAATTAGACCCTCACAGGGACTTAAGCTCAGCTTCAAATCATCTCAATCCCTGAAATTGGTAGGGTGACTCCAGACTGTTGGTGCCCCCAGATACATGGCAAAGCCATGCTAAATACTCAGTGAAAGAAGATAATATCTTGCTAGGCTTCAAATTATTTCTAGAAATAAAATATATGACACAACAAAAAGGCACAGGAAAAGACGATAATATAAATGAAACTCTGCAGAAACTACAGGTGATAGAAATAGATCCATAAGGGATCCAGATATTGGAGTCATCAGCTATAGACTTTAAAATAACTAACTACATATACTATGAGGAGATAGAAAAGTAGATTGTGAATTTTGGCAGAGAGCTGGATCCAAATAAAATTTATATAAGTGAAAATTAAAATAACCAAAATTAAGAATAAAGTGTATAGATTTGATAATTGGCTAGATATGGCTGAAGAGAGAATTAGTGAACTGGAAGACATGCCACAAGAAAATGTCCAGAATAAACTGAAACAAAAGGATGGAAAATATAGAATAGAGGGTAAAAAAAACTGTGGTAGTTATTAGTGCTGGTCATCAAATATTTCAATCCTTCTACCTTCTAGATACAGGATAGAATTACAGTTCCTGACCAACTTGTGGTTAGGTGGAGCCAAATGACTAGGTTTGGCAAATGACCTGTAAATAGAAGTATTTGTGCCAGACCCCCAAGAGCTCTCTTTCCCTCTGGTATAGTGACCAGCAATATTCAAGATGGTGGTTGCTTTGTCAGCCTGAATCCCTAAAAGACTAAGATAAGCAGAAGCCCCCTGCTAACCCTCAATGGACATATAACATAAGCAAGAAATAAACTCATTTTGTTTTAAGCCATTGGGATTTGGGGATTGCTTGTTCCACAGTATATCCTACTTTATCCTGAATGATACAGAAATGTGGAGGCTATGGTGAGAAGATCTACCAAACATATATTTGGAGAGTGAGAATAAAGGCAGAAACAGTAAAGAAGTAATGACTAAGAACTTTATAAAACTCTCTCTTGAAGAAAGACTTGCTTTATTTGGTGTAAGACTTGTTATAAAGCTACTGTAATCAAGACACTGGTATTGACATGAGGACAGACAAATAGAACCATGGAATAGAACAGAGGTCCTGGAATGGACCTACATGCAAATAGATACTCGATTTAGGGTACAGGTGGCAATGTAGAATGAGGAGGAGGGCACAGTCTTTCACAAAGACTATGCTTAGGACAACTGTACATCCATATGAGAAACAAACAAGATTGATTACCACTTTGCACAAGACAGACCAAAATAACACACAAAAATTAATTTTAGTGGATTGTAGATCTAAATATGAAAGATCTAGAAGATTGTGTAAGAAAATATATTTATGTCCTTGGGAGTATGGAGAGATGTCTTAAACTGACACCAAATGCACAAACCATAGAGGAAAAGAGATAAAATTTACTATAACAAAACAAAATTTTACATAAAATTATAACATTAAGAGAGTGAAAAAGCAAGTTAGACAGAAGACATCTATAATACAGGTAACTGATAAAGTGCTTGATCTAGAATATATAAACAGTGCCTAGAGGTCAATAAGGAAATAAATCAGACAACCCAAGAGAAAGCGGTCACTAAACAGGCATTTCTTAAAAGAAGATGTCTTAATAGCCAATAAGCATAAGACAGAGTTCTCACCTTCATCAATTAACAAGGAAATGCAAGGTGAAACCACAGTGAGATATTGTTACACATTCACCGTAAAGTCTTCATTAAAAAAATACTGACAGTAACAACATTCATGAGGATATGGAACAATGGGACTGTAATATACTGCTAGTGGGATGGGATAAACTGGTCAACCATTTTGGAAAACTGTGCCCATGTGCACCCAGAGACATGTACAAGAACCTTTATAGCAGCACCACCATTATAGTCAAAACCTGGAAACAAGCCGAATGCTCATGCGTAGTAAAATGGATAAAATATATTGGGGACATTCATATAATGGAACTGTCTATAGCAATGAAAGTGAACATACTACAGCTATAGGCAGCAAGACTGAATCTCACAAACAAAATTTGTGATAGAAGCAGCCAGATATATGCCATATAAATTCCTTTACATAAAGTCCAAAAACAGTGAAACTAAACTATAGTGTTTAGACATTCTGGCTTAGGAATGAATGAACAAATAAATGGATGTCTAAATGAATGAATAAATGAGGGATGATTTAAAGATGAAATAAAGGGTAGGGTAGATAAAGAAAAGCAAGAAAGTAATCACTGTAAAATGCAAGATATGGTTATTTGGGGAGAGGTATGGGGTTCTGGCAATATTTTATTTCTTGACTCAGATGGTTACTACCTGGGTATTTGCTTTGTGGTAAATCACTGAGCCTCACAACGTTGATTTGTACAATGTTCAGTATGTGATTTGCATTTCACAAAAGAAAGTTCAAAAGTGTAAAATCAAGGGGTAGTTAAAGGAATAGATAGCCAGAAATACGAGAGAACGGATGAATGGATGATTAGATAAATAGTATGGGAGAGTGAACAGACATATGAATGAGGCAATGAATTAGTAACTTAGAAATTGTGAACACTTATTTTAAAGAATAATAGCTATCATTTATTGAGAACTCACTATATTCCAGGAACCGTGCCAGTGTATTTCATTATCTCATTAATCTTCAAAAAATAGACGATTAGCCCCATTTCTGAACATATGGAAACTGAGATTCAAAGAAGCTTAAGAACTTACCAGTTTGTAAGTGGAAGAACTGGAATAAATGAAAAACTAAATGAATGAAGAGATAAAATATATGAATAATATAATGAGTGAACTTACATTTTATTAAATAGACAATAAATGATAAATTGATGAATAAATTAATGACTTAATTACATGATAAAAGAATAAAGATTGGATTAATTGAATGAATGGATAAAATAATGAATTGATACCAAAAAATTAATAGATGAATGAATTTAATGGATGGATAAATGAGATAAGCAAATGGTTAGTTGAGCAAACGGATGGATGAATTCATTATTTAACAAAATTTTTGAGTGCCTGTCATGTGCCAACCAATATGCGTGACATTGGAGAATTGTGGGGTAAACTGAAGAAAAATTAGGAATGGTCCCTGCTTTCTCAGAACTTTTGTCAAGTAAACAGCATGAATGTGTGTATGAGTGGATGGGGGGATGTTGGAATTAATAGTAGATAAATATATTAATAAAGGAGGAATGATTTTAAGATGGTATTAAGGGTAGAATGGGTACATTAATAAGCTTATGAATAAATGACTCATAAATTAATGAGAGAATGCATGAATTGATGAAAGAGTAAATCAACTACTGGAAGAAAAGACTGAATGGATGAATTTATGAAAACAATGATAGACGAATGATAGATGGATGATGAATGAATGGACAGATGATCGAGAGAGTGGTTTAATGCTTCTGTATTATTACTGATATTCTGTCAACTTGTTTCATCAATTATTGAGAGAGATTCTTGTTACTTCATCTTGAAAGCAGAAATTTCTGCTCATTTTTTTCAACCATTTTTCCCTCTGTGTTTCCTTTTGTATAGTTTCTAGTGCAATGTCTTCAAATTAATATTTTTCTCAGTGTCTAATATGCACCTTCTATTGATCCCATCCAGTGTATTAATGTATCGTTCAGCTCAGATATTGTCATTTTCATCTCTAGAAGTTTAGGATGTGTGTGTGTATATGTGTGTTTAATACAGCTATAATATCTTTTAATGTCCTTGTCTATTAATTCTATCATCTGTGTCACTTACAAGTCAGTTTTGACTGATTTTTCTCTTCATTCTGGATTATCTTTCCTGTTTTTTTTTTCTTTTTGCGTGCTTGGTAATTTGATTAAATTTTTTTTTTCTTTGAGACAGAGTCTCACTCTGTTGCCTGGGCTAGAGTGCCATGACATCAGCCTAGCTCACAGCAACCTCAAACTCCTGGGCTCAAGCAAGCCAACTGCCTCAGCCTCCCAAGTAGCTGGGACTACAGGCATGTGCCACCATGCCCAGCTAATTTTTCTATATATATTTTTAGGTGTCCATATAATTTCTTTCTATTTTTAGTAGAGACGGGGTCTCTCTCTTGCTCAGGGTGGTCTCAAATTCCTGAGCTCAAACAATCCACCTGCCTCGGCCTCCCAGAGTGCTAGGATTACAGGCGTGAGCCACTGCACCCGGCCTAAATTTTTATTTTGAAATAGAGATTTACATGAAGTTGCAAAAATAGTCCAGAGTTTCCATATACCCTTAACAAGTGCTCTCAGTGATGAATCTTATATAACTGTAGCACAATACACAAACCAGGATATTGACACAGTGCAATCCACAGACCTCATATTCAATTTCAACAGAGTTAAATATAGTCACGTGTGCATGTGTGTGTGTGTGTGTGTACATAGTCAAGTACAACTTTCTCACATGTGCAGGTTGGTGTGACCACCACCATAATCAAGACAGCTTCCTCACCACAAACATCCCTGCGCTGTTCTCCATGCCAAGGCCCATCTCTGTCCCCTTCTCCTACCCAGGCTCCCATTTGTAACCCTGTAAACCACGAATCTCTTCTTCTCTACAATCTTGTCATTTTGAGAATGCTATATAAATGGAATCACACAGTATATGACCTTTTGAGATTGGCTTCCCTCCCCCACTCAACATAATTCTCCTGAGATTTATCCAAGTCGTTAGGCATGGCACATGTCACTAGATTGTTCCTTTTCACTGCTGGGAAGTGTCCCATGGTAGGGATGTACCATGGTTTGTTTAAACATCACCCACTGAAGGACATCTGGGATGGTTCCAGTTTGGGGCTACTACAAATAAGGCTGCTATGAACATTTCTGTGCACATTTTTGTGTGAACGTAGTTTTCATCTTACTGGAATAAATGTCCGGGAGTCTGACTGCTGAGTTACATAATAAATATATGCTTAGTTTTTTTAAGAAACTGCCACATTATTTGCCAGAGTGGCTGTACCGTTTTACATCCTACCAGCAAGGTGAGAGAGATCCAGTTTCTCCGTGTCCTTGCCAGCATTCAGTATAGTCACTATTCTTCATTGCAGCTGTTCTTATAGGTGTGTGATGATGTTGAATAAACACCTCCTCGTGTTTATTTGCTGTCATTATATCTTCAGTGAAGTTTTCTTCATGTCCTTTGCTCATTTTATAACTGGATTGTATGTTTTATTTACTGTTGAGATTTGAGAGGTGCTTATATATTCTAGATGTGTGTCCTTTGTCAGATATGTGGTTCACAAATATTTATTCCATGTCGGTGGCTTGTCTTTTCTTCTACTTGCCAAGGTCTTTTGCAGGCAAGATTTTTACATTTTGATGAAGTTCATTGATTTGTTTTTCTTTTTGGATGGTGCTTTTGATGTCATGTCTAAGAATTCTTCATCAAGCCCTAGGCCCCAAAACTTTTCTCCTATGTGTTCTTCTAAAAGTTTTACACTTTATATTTAAATCTATAATCCATTTTGAGTTAATTTTTTATCGGGTGTGAGGTTTAGGTCAAGGTCCATCTCTTTGCCTATGGGTATCCAACTGCCCGAGCACCAGGTGTTGAAGAGACCACCCTCCCTGGGTGAGGCGTGAGCACCACCCCCGGACTCTGCTGCTCTTCTCAAGTCTCTGTCCCTGTGACTGACCCACCAGCCCTCCTGGACCCCAGATCTGCTGAAAGATGTCAGCACCCTCAGATTCCTACTTGTGCCTCCCCACACCATTCACTGTGCCACCACATTACCCTGCCAACCTGCCAGCCCAGGAGGGACTACCAGTTGCAGACAGGTGGAGAGAAGGAAGCTGGACAGGCCTCCCGGCAGCATCCACAGGAAGAGAGTGTGGGGTGGGTGCAATGCCCAGGCCACAGAGTACTCAGCTGGGCAAAGCCTCTGCTGCTGGATGTGGGAAGCAGGGATCTGCCACAGGCCTGAAGCAGGTCCCACAATTTCCAGGCAGCATCTCAGCTTTATAGATTTGGATGGGATGTGGGTGGCAGTGGGGGTGGGGGACACAATGACTTAGAAGGGCGAGGGACTGGGGTTCAAATTAAGTTGTTTTAAAGGAAACTAAGGCAGAGGCATTTTGTGACCCAGTTCCCCAGCTGCTGCTCCCACAGGATGCATCAGCTTCACCTGACCCTGCCTCCTGGGCCCAGGCAAGCCCAGGCACCCACGTCCCCAGCCCGGCCCAGGGCAGACGAGTAATCACTTCCTACACAGTTCCAAGGCTCTAGGGAGGAGGGCACGGTCCAAGGTCCGTGGAGAAACAGGAAGAGTGCTGAGAGTCAGAGGCCAGGTGGGTGGGCCAGCTGCTGCCCTTGCCGGGTGAGGTCTCCGCCAACCCCTGGGGTAGCCAGCCGCAGTTTCCCCATCTACAACAGTAACACTACTTCCTCAGGTGGACAAGGGCATTGAAGGAGATGACGGAAAACTTGGCATAGAAGGCACTCAAAAAATGAGACACTTCCTCGATTGCGGGCTGACAACGGCAGCTTTCAAGTCAGGACTTCTGGGAAGGGAATAGGGCGCGGCAAGGCTGGGGACCTGCTCCGGCGCAGGGCTGCCCGGGCTCCTGACAAGGGAGATGGAGGGGATAAGCAGTGACCTGCTTGGGTGTGCGTCTGCCCGGCCGGCCGACACCTGCTTGGCTCGCAACTGCACCGCCCCGCCCCGCCCCTGCTCCGCCCCGGACCTTGCTGGCCCCGCACCTGCTCTGGAGTGCTCCCGTCCTCCGCATACACCCGGGGGTCTGCTCCGAGCTTCAGAAGCACCTCCACAGCTTCCAGGTGGCCGCTAAAGGCTGCTCGGTACAGCGGCGTCCGACCGTAGGCGCCCTGCGGGAGGGGCTCCCTGAGCCAGACCCCAGCCCCGCCCTGCCAGAAGGAGGCCACCCGCCTGCCCTTGGACTCTTGGCACTCTTGGCCCCTCGGCACTCTCGGCCCGGAGCTCACGGTGCCCACCTTGCTGTTGGGGCTGGCGCCGAGCTCCGCCAGCAGCTGGATGGCCAGGGGCTGCCCGCCCGCGGCCGCCTCGGACAGCGGCGTGTTCCCGTGGCTGTCCTCGCACTCCACCATGGCCACGCGCCGCTGCAGCCGCCGCGCCTGGCCGGCCTCGTCGTGGCCCACGCCCTCGCGGGTCAGCAGCTGCTCCACCTACATAGCCCAACCGGGGTCACCTCGGTCCGGCCCCGCCCACTCCATCCTGGCCCCTCCCCTCCCCCCAACAGGCCCGCCCCGCCCCACCCGGCCTGGCCACGCCCACACCCAGCCTTGGGCCCGCTCCACCCCACCCCACCCCTACCCGGCCCCACCCCGCCCCGGGCCCGCGCCTACTCTGCCCCGCCCGGCCAGCCCACTGACCTCCTTCAGGACGGCCCGGATCTCGCCTAGGTCCCCTTCGAAGGCGGCGTCCAGCAGCCGACGGCGGCGCTGCAGCTCCTCCTGCCGCTCCCGCCGCGCCGCTTCCTCCTGCTCGCGCTGCCGCCGCGCCGCCTCCTGCTCCCGGCGCACCAGGACCAGGAAGGCCTGGGAGGCCCGAGGTCAGTGCCCCCCAGCCCTGAGGTCACTGCCCTCCAGCCCTGAGGGCATTGTTCCCCCAACCCGAGATCACTGTTCCCCCAGCCCCGAGGTCACTGTCCCCCAGCCCTGAAGTCACTGCCCCTCAACCCCGAGGTCACTGTCCCCAGTCTGAGGTCACTGGCTCCCCAGAGCTGAGGTCATCATTGCAGTTCTGAAACACTGGCCCCTTGCTCTGAGGTCATGGCCCCACATCCTGAACTCCCACCCACAAACCTGACTCTCAATTTCCTCTTCCTCCAGCCCTGTCCCTGGCCTCACCTCCCTCTGCAGCTTCTCCATCTGCTCCAGGTACTCCTGGTGCTCCTGCCGGCGGCGAGCCAGCTCCTTTTTTGCCAGGAGCTTCCGGAAGGCACACTGGATGACAGTGGCCGCTTGGTCCTCCACAGTTGGCCCTGGGGTTGGGGAGAGGGCTCATATGAATCTGAGTTCTCCCCTCCAAATTGCCATTCACGCAGCTACAGGGGGGGGGCCGGGGGAGGGGCGGGGAGCTCTAACCAAGCCAGGTATGCCCTGAGCACCTGGTGAAGACAGCACAAAGACTCCCCCACCCCCTACAAAAGAACCCAAACTCTTCTCAAAACCCACAAACAAGCCAAGCCAGACTAATCCACCAGCAGAGACCAGAAGGGGGTTTTTGGAGTGGCAGCCAAGGTGGCAGAGAGGGGCAGAAAGTCTCCCTCCCACCTCTGGGGACCCTGAAAACCCCTACTTAGTCAGCACCTTGAAGTTGGTAGGAAACCCTGAGGAAAGATGAGAGATGGCCTCCAGCGGAGAACCCCCAACCCCCAGGACTCCCCTCCTGTATTCAGGCCCCGGGCACCCACAGGCTGGGCACTGGGCTAAGTGGGGACTGTCCAAGCCTGGGGAGGGTCTCAAGCCACAGCCCCACTGGACCCAGAAGAGGGGGTGGAGCCCCAGGCCCCAGCTGAGCACCATTCTCTCCAGACTTGGCCTTGCCCTGGATGCCCACTTGGGGCAAAGGAGAAGTCTACAGTGCTCAGCCTGGTGGCAGCTTGCAGGGAGGAGGGCAGGGAGGGTCAGCTGTGCAGTGGCAGAGGCCTTCACGCCCGCCCTGTGCCTCAGCGGCCAGGTGGAGTCAGGCACCCATCAGCCTCTCTGGGGCTCCGTGCCCCTTTCTCTAAATGGAGAAAGAAATTTGCAACACATAAAAGATGATAAAGAACTCCTGCAAATCTTTAAGAAAAGGTTAAGAATCTATGGAAACATGGTCAAAAGAAATAAACAAGCATTTCCTAGAAGAGGAAAAAGGATTAAAACCTTTAAAAACACATTCCATGCAATGCAAACTAAAACCACCATGGAGGATCATTTTATATCCAATAATTTTGCAAAATGTAAAGACAGACAATTCCCAGAGTAGGTAAGGATGTGAGAATGGGAGGGCTAACACACGGCTGTTGGAAGCGGCAGCAGCAAACAGCACCGAAAACAATTTGGTATGTCCTTCCCACAAGGGAGACATTCACCTGCCCCGTGGTTTAGCTATCCCACTCCTGGGTACATTTGAGAAATTCTTGTACGTGTGCATCAAAAGACATACACAAGAACGTTTGTGCCTGAACACAATCAAGTGTACATCAGCAGTAGAACAGGTAAACAAATGATGACATTTTCACACTGTGGAATATTACAGAGCTGTGAAAATGAACACCTCACAATGAGCACAACAGCGGCATGGATTAACATTAGGAACAAAATTATAAATGCAAAAGCTGGTCTCAGAAGACTACATATACCATATACCATGGCAACATTTTTGCAAAGTTGAAGACAAGAAAATCTGAAGGATATATTATTTATGCATAGATATGTGATGTTTTAGAATTATATTTTAAAAGCAATGGAATGATGAAACCGTTTGTCACAGTGGGTTCATCTATGGGGGCAGGTGTGGAGCCAGGACAGGGATGCAGCCCTGCTGGTGACATGCCAGCTAGTACATTTCATTATCCTGACTAAGGCAAATGTATAGGTCACATGTCCTTGTGTATGTACTTTGTACACATTTTTGAAAAGAGGTTTTTATGCATCCAGCCATTCCTTGAGCTTCACTAGTTTATTTTCATTTGTTAAATTTAACATTTTATTTTTAAAATGAGATGTATAAAATATCTCTGCCATTATAAATTATTTTTCTCCACCTCTTTCTGCCTCTCTGTGTAATTATGGAAATTTATCCCTGTAAACATGGAGAGAGAGACATCTGGAATGTTCATTAAATGTTTGCACATTTGTTACTTCTGAATAGTGGGATATTGAATGACTTGTTATTTGTTGATTTTTCTTTTGCTTTACATTTTTTAAAATTCTGGATGGAGTTGTCATTACTATCGCTGTTAGTATGCAATTGTTTGAAATAAGATAAACATACACAAGAATTGAATATATAATTATTAAGCATAAAAAACAAAAGCTGTGTCAGAAAGGCAAATGATCGTAAGATAGATGCGGTTTGAATCTGACCACCTCACTCCCAGGTTCCTGGGCCACCCCAGCGGGGCCTGGCGAGGAGACGGATGGAGCCGCCCTGAAGTGGGGGTGCCGCAGACCCCGCGGGGTGAGCACGGCGGGTGAGGGCGGGACACAGAGGGCCCCAGCGGTGATCGCGTCTCCTGCGCCCCGGCTCCGTCCTGCAAGGCCGCCCCGGCCTCACTTTGTGTCTGCCGGTCACTCTCTGCCGCGTGCTCCTCGCCCCTCGGCTCAGTGGTCTGGGACGAAACCTTGGCTCAGGCTGTTTTCCCGGGAACCAGAGCTAGCACCGTGGGCGCCAGCAGCGCTCCAGAAAGCCTGCGTGAGCCGGCTCCTGGCTGCCCACCCTCCCGAAAGCCAGGAGGACCCCTTTGCTGGCCAGTGGGGGCTTGTCACCGCGTCATCTCTCCGCTCCAACCCATCTTCCTCCACTCGGCCTCAGACTAGCCGCATTCATCCTCTAGCACCGCTGCCAAGCTGGCCCCAGGTGCAGCTCGATACCCACCCCTGCCGTCCCCAGGGCTCCTGCTAGCTCTGCGCCACCACCGCCACCACCGCCACCACCCTGGCTGCAGTCTCCACCTCCTTTCTGCACTCCGGAGGGGGCAGAGGTAACAGAAACAGCCAAGTCCCAGCTCTTGGGGCCGCCTCTGAGCTCCTGAGGTGGAGCCGGGTGACAGCCACCCCTAGGGGGGTCCCAGTGCCCAGTTCTGCCAACTCCAGAGGCTCCTAGTCCCCACCTAGGGGATAAGCTGCTGCCGAGCATCTCTGTGGTAGCTCCAGGTCTCCTCTTGCTATTTTAGACTTCAACCGCTGTTTAACCAATTCTTCACATTAACGTTCCATATTTAACTTGAGCGAGTTTTCTGTTTTCCTGACTGTGCCCTGATAGACAAGTACTTGGTACCAGAACGTGCCGGGAAACAGAGCCTAAAAGGTATGGTTGTGCAGCTGATCTGGTTGTGTTCTTCACCTTGACATGGCGCCAAGCTCTTTGCCAACAGGAAGTGAGGTGCCCGTAATCCATGGCAAGAAGTGGTACCACAATCAATTAAATTATCATTTGCAGTTGCAAAGGAGGCCTGGTCCCCTTCAGGAAGGACCACACAGCGCTGCCACAGTGTGTGCAGTGAATTTTCCTCCAAACCTTCCCCAGGAGCCACTGGGTGACTATGCTCCAATGAAGGGCAAATCCAGACCTTTTGGGAACTACAAAACACTGATTCTGATTAATGCTAAATTCCTGGGGCCCCAGAACACTGCTATGGTCCACCAGTCTAGGTGGGGGCTTGTGTTCAGAAGATAATGGAATTTTGGCCCAAGTTCATCTCATGTTGGGCCTGGTAGTTCTGCAGACACATCCTATGGTTATTTCCCAAGTTCTTGAACATGTAACTACAAAAGACATACTCAGAAACCGGCAAAATCCTCACGTTAGCATGACCCATGGCATTAGGGCTATAGTGGTACAAAAAGTTAAATGGGGCCGGGCGTGGTGGCTCACGCCTGTAATCCTAGCACTCTGGGAGGCCGAGGTGGGTGGATCGCTCAAGGTCAGGAGTTCGAGACCAGCCTGAGCAAGAGCAAGACCCCGTCTCTACTAAAAATAGAAAGAAATTATCTGGCCA
>CM052438.1:20721820-20761015 GCA_028533085.1 Varecia variegata
ATCTGCGGATTACTGTAAACTCAATCAGATGGCGACTCCAATTGTATCTGCTGTTCTAGATGTGATATCTTTTCTGGATTTAATTGACACCACCCTGGCACCTGTAATGGCCCATTGACCTGGAAAATGCTTTCCTCCCTGTAATAATTTGCAAGTATTACCAGAAGCACTTTGCTTTTACCTAATAGGACCAGGAAAATGCCCTTACATTCTGGTCTCAATGCTGGGTCAATCCTTTCCTCTCTGCCATAATCTAGTCTGGAGATCGTTGTTGTCCTGCCATCCCGCAAGTGCCATGATGACACGCTGTGTATTACGTTGATGACTTTCTGCTGATTGGACCTAATGAACAGAAAATAGCAGATTCCTTGGACGCCTCAGTGAGATACACGAAAGCTGTGAAGACTCCAGGGTCCTACAATGTCAGTGAAGTTTCTGGGATCCAGGGGCCTGGGGCATGTTAGATTATCCTCTAAAAGATGAAAGACAAGTTTCTCTACCTGGTACTACCTAACATTATAAAAGAGGCACATTTGGCAGGCCTGTGTGCTTTTTTGGAGACAACATCTGAGTGTTGCCAGCACAAAAAAATATGTCACATTTGCGTGCTTCAACCCATTTGCTGAGTAACTCATAGGCTGTCAGCTCTAAGTGGGATCACAGAATAAGGATCACAGAATAAGGATCACAGAATAAGAGAAGAGAAGCCAAGACCAGCCTCCGGTGCGAGCTGCATTGCCACGTGAGCCTTGTGACCCAGGAGGTCCAGGGATACTCAAACTGGCTGTTGCACACAGGAATGCTGTTTGGAGCATCTGGGGAAACCCAGTAAGAAAATAACAGCACAGAACCCTAGAGTTTCAGAGCAAAGCCATGCCCTCTTCTGTGTAAAACTGTTCTTCTTTTGAGAAACAAACCCTGGCTTGCTGTGGGGCCCTGGCAGACCCTGGATGCCTGGCCACAGCGCATCAAATAACTACACAACTTGGGGTAGCCATCATGAACTGGGTAGCACTGGAGCCACTGAGCCACAAGACTGGGCATGTGCACTGGCAACTCATCATCCAGTGGAGATGAAATACAAGAAACTGGGTTTGAAAAGGACCTGAAGGTACAAGGAGCAGGTGGCTCAGATACCCCTGGCAGCTAGTCCTCCTACATTGCCCCACCCTCTGCCAATGGCATCACAGGAAGTTCCTCATTACCACCTGGCTCCCAGACAGGCTGCACAGTGTGCTGTGGCTTCAACCCTCAGTCAGGGTGCCCCTGGCAGTGAGAAACACTTTGTGCTGTGGATTTGTTGCCCACTTTGCCTGGACTATGAGACTGCAGAAGAAAACACTGCCATTGTTCAAGGTGGTAGTTAATGGGTGGCTGGGATGGCAAGAAAGACCAGGGTTGGAGACTGGTAAGGACATCTGGGAAAGAGGGTGTGGGTGTCGTCACAAAACATGAAGATGCTCTTTTGTGAGTGTTCCCCAAATACAGGCATTTGGAAAGATGCAGTAGAAGGACAGGAGGCCATGTGCGGTGGGTGGCTGTCACTCTCTTCCAGCCACCCTGATGCTTTATTGATGCACCCAGGTAACAACCAGACACAACAGCAGAGATGGAGGCTTTCCCTGGGCTCTATAACATGGTTTCCCTCCCCTCCAGGCTAATCTTGCTACTGTCACCACAGAATGCCTAACCTTCTAACAGAGACCAACACTGAGCCCCCAGGGTGGCCCCACTCCCCAGGGGGCCAGCCAGCCATCTAGTGGCAGGTTATCCACATGAGACCCTTTCCATCATGAAAGGGCACTATATGTCCTCACTGGAGGAATGTATTCGGGAAATTTTGTCCTTTTTGCCTGCAATGATTTTGCCAGTGTCACTACAGGCTTATAAAATATGTATTCCACATCATGGTAATATACACAACATTGCTGCTGACTAAGGAACTTATTTCTCAGCTAACTTCATGCCCATGGAATTCACTGGTCTTACTATATGCACTGTCCTAAGAAGCAGCTGACCTGATAAAATGGTTTAACAGCCTACTCAAGACATGGCTACAGTGCCAGCTGGGAGATTATATCCTGAAAATTTATCATTCTGTCCTATGAAATGCAGTATATACTTCCAATCAGTGACTGATTTATGGTACTGCAGGGGAAAGACTCTAAAACAGTCCCCAGTTACCCGTTGCTCCAGGCATTCATGCCTTATGGGGTCCCTTCCCCTTGAGTGTAGGTGGGACCTGTTCCTTCTAACCAACAGAACACAATAAAGGTGATGGGGTGCCACTTCATAGTCATGTTACATAAGGTTGCTACTTTTGTCTTGGAACAAGCGAACTCTCTTCCCTGCAGGCTGTGATGAATTAAGCTGCCATGTTGTAAGACACCTTGTGGAGAAACCCATGTGGCAAGACTGACACCAGCAAGACATGGAGGCCCTTGTCCAGTGGCTCACAGGGAACTGAATTCCACCCATGAGGATGTGAGCTTGTACATCCATCCTTCCCCAGTCAAGCCTTGAGATGAGACTGCAGCCCTGGCTTACACCTCGACATCAGCAAGAGACACAGAGCCAGAGATCCAGTGATGCTGGGCTGGACTCCTGACCCACAGAAACAGGGAGATAATGAAGGAAGAGAATCTGATTCCTAGAGTTACCATATTATTAGATTCAAATGTCCAGTTTAAAAAAAAGTCACAATGCATACAGAAAACCAGGAAAGTATGGTCTATTCAAAGGAAAAAAATAAATCAGCAGAAACTGTCCCTGAAAAAGACCTGATGGCACATCTACTAGACAAAGACTTTAATTATCTTAAAGATGCTCAAAGAACTAAAGGAAGATGTAGATAAGTCACAAAAATGATGTAAAAACAAAATAGAAATATCAACAAAGAGATAGAAAACCTAAAAAAGAAACCAAGAAGAAATTCTGGAGCTGAAAATTACAATCACTGAAACGAAAAATACACTAGAGGGATTCGAAGAGAGATTTCAGCAAGCAGAAGAAAAAATCAGCAATCTTGAAGATAGGACAATGGAAATTATTGAATCTGAGGAACAGAAAGAAAAAGTAATTAACAAAAAGTGAACAGAGCCTAAGGGACCTGTAGGACACCATCCAATAGACCAACATATGCATTTTGGGAGTCTCAGAAAGAGAAGAGACAGAGAGAATGCAGTCATGCATTGCTTCATGACTATATGTTCTGATAAATGCTTTCGTTACTGTGTGAACATCACAGAGTGCTTCTACAAAAATAGATGGCATGTGTGTACACCGGGAGCCACCGGGTGCACCATGTCCATCATCCGCTGGTATCTCTCAGCCTGTCCCTCTTTATTGGCTTTGTAGTGCTGGGACCAGGACTCTGCAAATCCCAGTTTTCCTTTGCCAGCTGGCTTCCTTTTATTCTGTCCACAGGGGGAACAAGGAGGAGACTGGGAGGCAGGAGGAAGGAGAAGGACTTACTCTTTCCTGTGTGCCCGACGTTCCCACTGGTGGTGCCCCAGCATTCACCCCAGCACTAGCAGCTGGCTCCATGCCAAGAGAAGTGCCCCTTCCCCTTGTCCAGAGGAAGGCGGTCTTCCCTTCTGCAGACGATGTACAGACCTCACATGAAGGAGATGCCATGAAAGATGACATCCCCATCACCCCTCATTGCACCTAGGCCAATAATCAGAGTCCAGTGTCAGACCAGATTGGCAGAGAAGTACAACTCTGCTCGGGAAGCAATAGCCTACTTTTTAAAAAATGCAGGAACTGGCTAATATTAACCTGCAAAACCACCACCTGACTAGGATCCCTGGGAAGGCTCAGAGGACACTCCCTTCACTAAAACAAGAAATACACATATGAGTGAACCGTCAGCACCTCCGAGGAGCCCCATGGTAACAGTGCTCTGCAGGCTGGAGTTGATATTGGGGGAAACAGCTGTGGAACTGCCTGCCCTAACATCTGTGGGCATGATGTATTTTAGAACAGAAGTTGTTTATTAGGTCATTAAGTATGAAATGTCTGATTTCCTTAAGTTTGACAGTTGATATCACTGATATTTCACTGTGACACTTCTTGTTTTATTTTTATTGTGAAGGTACATCCTCATTCTTTCAAACGCACAGTTTGGCTTGTGAACATCTTTCAAAAATTTTTTTACAGCAATTTTTGTGAAGCCATGGATATGTCAAAAATTCATGTTATTTCCAAATATGAGTTTCGTCGTGGAACCAATGCAGCACAGACAGATCGAAAGTGCTGGGAAGGATGTGGCTAATGAACGCACAGTACGTCGATGGTTTGAGAAGTTCCGTTCTGGTGATTTTAATCTTGAAAATGAATTGGCACCAAGGTTTCATGTCACTATTCCAAAAATATTGGACCTTTTGGAACAAATGAGCAAGGTAAAGAAGCTGGATAGATGGGTTCCACATGAATTAAATGAGTGTCAGGAGAGAAATCATCTCGAAGCTTGCCTTTCTTTGCTGTCACAACATAAAGGCCAACCATTTCTACACCGTATTGTTATGTGTGATGAAAAATGGATTCTTTTTGGCAATTACAAGTGTTCATCACAATGGTTTTGGATAAAGATGAAGTCCCGAAACACAGTCCAAAACCGAATATTCATCCAAAAAACCTAATGGTGTCTGTTTGGTGGTCCAGTGCTGGTGCTATCCACCACAGCTTCATGCAACCTGGTCAATCGATTACAGCGGATGTCTGCTGCAACCAGTTGGACGAAATGATGAGGATGCTTGCGATTAAGCAGCTGAAATTGGTCAATAGAGACAGGCCAATCCTCTTACAAGACCACAGGTGGCACAAACAACACTGCTCAAAACTTCAGAGACTGGACTTGGAAACTCTCTGTCATCACCATATTCACCAGACCTTGCACCAACTGACTACCACTTCTTCCAGGCTTTGGACCACTTCTTGCAAGAAAAAGTATTCAATTCTCAACAAGCTCTGGAAAACGCCTTTCGCAATTTCATTGCTGCTGGCATAAACAAGCTACCCTTAAGATGTCAAAACTGTGTCGCTAGTTTAGGCACATACTTTGATTAATTGCACTGCTTCTTGTTTGAGATATAATAAATGAACTTTTGATTTGAAATCGGACATTTCATATTTAATGACCTAATAACTGTCAGAAGCAAGGTGGACACAATAGGCAGCAGGTTGTTGTGGCTTGAGGGTGACACAGAAAGCAGTCAATGGGGCGTAGCTCAATTTGTATAATCAGGAAAAAAACCACCAGGCTCTGCCAATCAGAGATCTGACAACAACCACCATAGTCTCCCACCCAGTTTTCAGATATAAGTCAAGTTCAAATCCTCACAGCTCTCACACTGATGAGGAAGCCAGATGCCTCCATAAATACTCTTCCAATACTAAATGTTCTAGGCCAGGTGTGGTGGCTCACACCTGTAATCCCAGCACTTTGGGAGGCCAAGGAGGGAGGATCACTTGAGCCCAGGAGTTCAAGACCAGCCTGAGCAACACAGCAAGACCCCATCTCTACAAAAAAAGAAAAAAGAAAATTAGCCAGGCATGGTGGCATGCACCTGTAGTCCCAGCTACAGCTGAGGTGGAAGGATCACTTGAGCCCAGGAGTTGGAGGTTGTAGTGAGCTGTGATCGTGTCACTGAACTATAGCTTGGGTAACAGAACAAGACCCCCTCTCTAAAATAAAAAATAAAAAAATAAACTGATACTGATGCCAAGACTATTGCAATGTCATCATGGGCCTCTGTTTACAGAGTGGAGGCCTCTCTAGTGGGTCCGGTGGGTCTGTTGGTCTGTCCTGTGAATTTGGATAGACAGACTTAGCTGCTAGCAGAATCTACATGGGCTCCCTGGCCAGAGGAGCAAGGGTCATTATGGTAGGAAGAGCCAAGTGGGAGTCCCTGACACTTCCTCCCTCCAGCAAGATAGTGAACCAGAGAGAAATCATGCTTTCCTGGAGGGACTGTGAGGATTAATACCAACACCAAAGACAAGGGAAGCAGGAGTGGCTGTCCCCATCACATCTCCATTAAATTCACCTGTCTGGCCTTAGCCAAAAACAAACTAATAATGGTGGAAGATGAGGGACGACTGTAAACTTGAACAGGAGGCAGAACCAGTGAGGGCTGTCATGCTAGAAGTAGTCTTTACTGGGGCAGATCAACACAGCCTCTGGCACCCCTGGGAGAGTCGCAGCTCAGACCTCTGCAGTGCTGGAGCCAGGCCATGCCTTCCATGGTAGAAAACTATCCTTCATTTGGAAAAGAGCTCCTGGCATGCCACCGCGCCCTAATAGAGCATGCCGCTGGAGGCAGCCATCATGAGCTGGGTTTCCTGAGCTCCACTCACTCATGACTTTGGGCTGCACAGCCGCAGTCCACTGCATGGTAGAAGTGCTGTGCCCTGGCTTCTTCCCAGATGGCATGGGTGAATCCCATGGCCCTCATCCACCTCACCCCCCCAACCCTGCTTGCTCGCGCGCGTGCGCGCGCGCGCTCTCTCTCTCTCTCTCTCTCTCTCTCTCGTAGCAGTGACGCCTCCTGGGAGCTGCATGGATGGTGGGGCAGAGGCCTCAGGGGTGGTGCACAGTCAGCCCACACATTGGCGTTAATTCCAGCTTGACTGCAAACCACACGGCAGCCCCTGTGTGGGGAGGGCCTGATAGGGAGCAGTGAGGGACAACCCCCCACTGGGCACCTGGCCACCCACTTCCTATGGCTGGGAAGGGTCGCCTGAGTGCTGCATCTGACTTGGGCACTGCAAGGGGCTGGGCTGGCTCATCAGGAGCCTGAAATGGACAAACTCCAGATAACTAGGATGTGGGAACCTGGGGAAGGTTGGGGTCAGTGGGTGTCGTGGTGCACACCTGTAGTCCCAGCTGAGGCAGGAGGATCCCTTGGGCCCAGGAGGCTGAGGCTGCAGTGAGCTATGATCATGCCACTGCACTGAAGCCTGGGTGACAGGGAGAGACCTGCCTCTAAAAAAGGAAAAAAAAAATTTAAAAGGTTTGGGGATGGGCCCATCAGGGATGTAGGGGAACCATGCTCCTGGGGCTGGTTCTGTGTCTCATAGTGATTCCCCCAGAGAGAGTCCATTGCAGAGGAGGTGTGGACAGCAGGGTGGACACATGTTCTGTGGACGGCAGCCAGCAGGCCCTGGGACAGTGTGGCCATGGTGGTAGGGATGGTGGCTACCCCAACACCATGAGTCCCTCTTTTCAAGACTGACCTAGACCAGAAGTTTCTGGACAAACCTTCCGTGCTGGACCAACCTTCCTTACGATTTGCATGCTCTGGCCGATGGTTTGGACAGATCAGCAGAAACCTGGAGAGAGCAGGGCTGAGGCAGTGACGAGGAGGCTGGGGGAAGATGCTCTCAGGATGGACTTCTTGGAATAGCCCCAGAGTGTAAAAATAGTGTGTCCATGTGATGGTGACCAGGTGTCCCATCAAAGAAGCCTCTGAGTCAGAAAGCCTTGTGCTGAGGGCACGTGAGCCCCGTGGCCATGGCCTACACACATTCTCAACCCTAAGTCCCATCCCTGAGTCCGCCACCTGGAGGCAGAGCTCTTTTTTTCCTTCTTTTTTTAACCTTCTATCACCATGCAATGGAATGGATTTCTTTTTATTTTATTTATTTTCTGAGACAGAGTCTCACTCTGTCACCCAGGCTAGAGTGCAGTGGCGTCAGCCTAGCTCACAGCAACCTCTAATTCCTGGGCTCAAGGGACCCTCCTGCCTCAGCCTCCCGTAGTGCACCACCACGCCGGCTAATTTTTTTTCTATTTTTGGTAGAGACAGGGTCTCCCTCTTCCTCAGGCTAGTCTCAAACTCCTGAGCTCAAGTGATCCTCCTGCCTCAGCCTCCCAGAATGCTGGGATTACAGGCATGAGCCACCAGGCCCGGCTGGCAGAGCACTTTTATTTGACATCCTCCATGTGAAGGGTGCGCCATCTATTCTGGCTGAAATACACGTTCCTCCTGGGTGTAGATAGCCCTTCCTGCCTACTCCCCCATGCAGTCCCAGCACCCATGAGGCATTGCTTCTGCGCTGGGAAGACCTCTTGTAGCAAAAGGAGACAGCACAGCAGGGTCCAGGGGTGCTCACTGGTCGTGTTTTACCCCACGTCCCAGAGCAGCCGGCCTTGGAGTGGAACAGCTTGTGGAAGACTCGGGAAGTCCTGTGCTGCGAGGGTGGGGGCCGTTCTGGAGAAAGCAACAGGAGCCCACTCGCACTACAGGGAGCAAAACAGGGCATCCACACCTGCTTCCTGACACTGAACGCAAGACCAGGACCTCTCAGTTTCTCACCAGGAGTCTGGATGTGGAGGAGGTGACACCAAGACACGGGCAGAATTAGAGATGGTTCCTGGCGGAGCTGCAGCAAAGAGGCCAGCAGAGGTGCTGGCCTTCAGGGACAGAGATGCCATCACCAGACTTTGCCTAGGGCCAAGCCTTGCCTGTGTTCTCTGCTTCCTCTTTCATTTCTGCCTCTCTTCTAAGCCCACAGCTCCAGCTACTGGATATCATTCCAATACATTCTATTCTGCTTGAATTTCATAGAATCTGTTTCTACTGTGCAAAATCCAGGTCATATACAACTTTCATAAACCAGTATCAGTACTTTACACATCTTCAGTGGTCCACCCCTGTCCCTAGGACAAGGGTTAGGCTTCTCATCCTGGCACCTGGCGGGCAGTGCACAGGTGCCTGGAGGTGCTGGGAGGCACACAAGCGACTGGAGGTGCCAGGGGTGCGCAGGTGACTTCAGGTGCTGGGTACACAGGTGACTTGTGGTGCTGGGGGTATGCAGGTGACTGGAGGTGCTGGGGGTGCACAAGTGACTTGCAGTGCTTGGGGGTGCACAGGTGACTACAGGTGCTGGGGTACACAGGTGACTGGAGGTGCTGGAACTTCATCTGGAGGGTAAGCCAACATAGCACAGCGCTAAGCAGGGACACAGCAGAGGAGTGTGGGACGGGAGACTGACCCCATGTGGAGAACAGACTAAGAGAAGCAGAGTGGGAGACGGAGGCCAGTTGAGGGCAGGGTGGAATGGGGGAAGAGGAGCTGGTGGCACCAGGGCAGAGAGAGAACAGAAAGATCTGCGTGTGGGAGGAGGCAGGACATGGGGTCACTGAGGGGGGAGCTGTCATGGGAGAAGGGGCACGGGGGCGGGGGAGAAGGGACTGTGTGAGCTGAAGATCCCGGTCTGGGAGTAGCGAGGAGACTGCAGTGGGAGCCACGGAGAACTGAGGAGAGGACAGGGCCGGGAGTGCAGGCCCACGGGCTCGGCGGGGGCATCCAGTCCGCCCGCCCCGGCGGCTCCCTTTCCTGCCACCAGAGGGCTCCGCACGCAGAGCGGGGACGCCGCGGGAACGGCGGGAGGCGGCCGGGACCACTGTGAGGGCCTGAGGCGTGGAGGGCAGGGTAGCCCCAAGGGGCCGCGCCCCCGGGCGGCGTGGGGCACCGAGAGCGCGGGGAGGCTGTCGGCGAGGGCAGCGAGGGCCTGACCGAGAGTGCCCATCCGCGTGCACACGCATGCGCGCCCACGCCGAGCGTGTCCAGTGGCTGTCCAGAGCCGCGCAGGTCCGGTTCGCCCGTCCCCTCCCCAGGGGCACTGGACTCTCACCTGCTGGGGCCGCGGGGCTCTCGGGGGACGCCGCCTCCCTTGCCTGCTCGCCTGTCTTCCTCTGCGGCTGGCGGTTCTCTCTGGGCTTCCCTGGGGAAGGGGGCAGTCAGTGCGGTTGGTGTGCGATCCCCCTTCCATCTCCGGAGGCATTTATGGGGCACCGGAAGGGCCGATGCTTCCTGCCTATTAGGGCGCTCCCACCGCAGCCTCCGCATGAGGCTAGCCCACGCAACAGCTTTAATGAGCAGCTAGGCAGCGTCCTCCAACAGCAAATACTACGCTGCCCTGAGGTGGGGTGGGGGTTGCGGAGGGGACAGTGTTGGGGGGCCAGCAGGCAGAAATGCACCTGCACTTGGGTCCTGAAGCCCCAGGCTCTTGTGAGCCCAGGATGGACATGATGCAGCCTCCGGTAGGAGGACCTCACCAGCTGATCCTCGGCTGTCCTGCCTGCTGGTCCTGCCCCCCAACACTGTCCCCGACCTGGACTTGTGTCACTTCCCTCCCAGGCCCTTCCCCATCTCTGTGTGTCCAACTCAGTGCTCCTCTGGCAGTGGCTGTGCATCTCCTCCTGAAGCCTACGGGGCAAGGGCTGACCAGGACAGGGGTGCCCTGAGCAGGCTGCACCAGGCAAACCAGTCCAGCCAGTGTGGCAGAGCCGGCTGCGGCTGTGATGGGGGCCCTGGGCGTGGGTGTGAGTCAGCAGCCCTGGGCTGGGGAAACGCTAGGGAGGAGGCCATCTGGAGCTCGCCCTCCCACAAGAAGCCCAGGGAACCAGCATTTGAGGCTGGCCCTGCACCCCCACCCCCTAGGCCCAGAGGCAGGCCCTGGTTTCAGTGAGCAGGGCAGCTGGACCCCCAACTAGGATGACATTAGTAGCCCCCACCCTGCCCCCAGGGGCAGGCAGGACTCTCTTTCTGCCCCATCTCAGTCCACAAAATGCCATCTGGGCCTTTGAAGGCCCATTCTCTTCCACCAGCCCCCAGCAGCAGGAGTCCACCATGCTGGGTCTACTGGGTCTTTCATCTCCACAGAGCACCCCAAGCAAGCTCAAAGCCCAGCGGGGCTCCCTGAGCACGCTAACTCTGAGCGTGGTTTGGGCCCATGGGAGTGCTCAGGGTGGGCTTGGGCGGGGGCTCCCATGGCCAGTTGAGTTGGGGTTGTCTGTGGCCAGTGAGGGCCTGGGTCCCAACAGTCAGTGAGGCCAGGATGCAGCTCCTGGGCCTGTGGCCTGCAGTTTGAGTTTCCCGCGACCGGGGGTGGGATGGGGGAGCTGGGGTGGGGCGGATGGGGGGGCCTCGGTATCCGCCCAGGGCAGGACCAGGCAAGCCAGCTGCAGTACACAGCCGGCAGTCTAGCTGCTGAGAGCTGCCTCCTCCAGTTTCTCTCAGTCTCCCTCCCAGTCTGGCCAACGAGGCCCGTGGCCCGTAAAGTCCTGCGCCCTGTGTCAGCATGTTAGTCAGCCTTCTCGGCCTGGGTGAGCCACCGCGCCGCCGAGTCCCTATAAACTCCCTGGCGTGGCCCAGCCCCACCGAGTGGGGCCTGTGAGGCCCATAGGCAGAGCCAGGACCGGAGCCGCAGTGCTGCGAGCACCAGCCAAGGGGCAGGGCAGGCACCCGGGAGTACAGGAGCAGGGGATGAGCGTGGCATGGGGCAAGCAGCCACTGTGGCCTCCCATGGATCCCTCTGAGCTGGTCTGACTGAGGTCGGCCAGCTAAGGAGCAGGAGCCAGGGCCCCAGGGAGCAGACGCCGGGTGAAAGAGGCGCCGCACGCATCCAGGGCCATGTCTGGGAAACGAGGTCGAGCTCGCAAATCCCGAGCCAGGAGGGCTGGCAGGGCCCAGCGGGTGGCTGAGCAGGGCCCTGAGGCTGAGCCCCCGCCCCCCGACACAGGGGGCCCTCAGGGTGAGACGGGGGTGGCCCCTACAGGGCACGTGACCAGCACCAAGCCGGCTACCCAGGGACACCCTAGGACAGCCAGGCCAGAGCAGCCACAGGCAGCCTCAAGGCCAGAGCAGGCCACCACTCCGGGGTCTGAGCCGGTGCTAGTCCTCACTGGGCACATGGAGCACTGTGGGGCAGGGGCTCCCATGCCCACCTTGGGCCCCGAACTGCTGAGGCTCCATGAGGTCCAGCTGTGCCTGGCCCAGGAGCAGCTGCTGCTGGAGGACCGGCAGCGGCAGGTCCAGCTGCAGATGCAGATGTGGCAGGAGGAGCAGGCCTGGCTGCAGCAGCTGCAGGAGGAACAGGCTTGGGTGCACCTGGAGGGGCTGCAGCTGGCCATGGCCCTGGAGCAGCTCCGCAACGAGGGCCTCGAGGTGCTGCAGACCCAAGGCCAGGTAAGGCCTGGATGGGGCGGGAGAGGGGGCTCCAGACAGTCTGTGTTGGTGTGGTAGCCACTTGAGCAACCTACAGATGCCTGTGGAGGGCCAGGGGGCCAGGCTGGCTGTGGGACATCTGTGGGCCCATCTTTACATTTGCCAAGTGAGGCCGGTGCCCACTGCACAGGGCACTGCAAACCAAGCAACAGCAAGCACACCCAGCCTGGCCCAATGCTTCACAGGTGGAGGGTGCGTAATTGTCCAGGGACAGAGGTGTTGGCGAGGACAGGCAGCTGCAGGAGCTGTCCAGGGCAGTGACCTGGGTGCACAGTCAGCAGGTAGCAGAACTGAGGCTCACAGGCCTCCCCAACACAGTGTCCTGGTCAGCTTGCTGGTCCGCCTGCCCTGCCCCTGTTTATTGGAGGCGTGTACTCAGGGCTTGAGATCACGCAGCAGCATGCAGGGCCTGTGCCCATTATCCTCATTCCAGGAGGGCTGCAGGCTTCAGACGCAGCTGGGGTTATTTTGAGGAATGAGGATTTAAACCCAGCGTGGTGCCGAGGAGTAGTCACCACCATCCCACCAGATCCTGTGAATCTGGGAGCTCTCTGGTGTCCAGGAGCTTGGGCCAGGCCTGCTCTGAGCAGAGGAGCTGTGTCTAGGGAGCAGGGTGGGGTGCTCTCTTAGCAAGCACAGACCCTATTGCAGGCCTGGGTGCTGGAGGGCCCTAGAGATTCAGCCTGGAAGGTGTTTGCAGCCATGACAGAGAATAAATGTGGCTCAGAGGGGCATGATAACTGGTGAAGGGGGTGGGCATGGGCGGAGGTCCCCTTCCGGACCCACAGCAAGATGGAGCCCAGGAGAGCTGTCACTATTCAACGTGAAAGTGGCTATGGAGAGGATGGCCTGGTAGCAAAGAAGCAGGCAGAGAAAAGCACAAGATGGCGCAGAAGGAGCAGAAAGTCATAGTGGACCACATACTTAGCCTGAGAACCCTGAACTTGGATTTAGCCCTGTTCCTGTTTCAAAACCCAGTTTCTGCCACCTTGGCCCCTCCCATTCACTCCTGCCCACTCCCATCTCTATATGTTCTAAAGCTGTGCTCCTCTGAGCACTGCCCCCGGCCCCTGCCCCAGCTCCAGGGGTACAAGACTCAGGGCCAGGGTCTGGGATGAATGTCACCCACGAGTCCAACTTGGAGATCCCCTGAAGGCCACACTTCCCAGGGGGAGGGTCCCTAGGTGGCTGCATAGAGGGTCTCCCAGGTCAATGTTTGGGTAGCAGTGCCCTGGAGACTGGAGGGCACACTCACCAGCAGCGGCTCTCGGCTTGGGCCCTGAGAGGGATGCCTGCAACTTCCCTGATGCAGCTTTAGGTGCACTCTTCTTACTGTTCATTCTCCTGGGAGGTGGGTAGGAAAGGTGCAGGGAGGGTATGTTCAGAGTGGCAGGGGCAGGGCAGTGGGGAACAACATCGCACACTGCCGTGGGCCTGGGTGGACAGACTGCAGGAACATGGGCTCCCCCAGCACAGCTTCCTGAGTGGCTTCCTGGTCTGCCTGCCTGCCCCTGGTTATCTGAGTGTGTACCCAACAGCTTGAGCAAGGCAAGAGCATCTGCCCACAGCTGTGCCCCCCACCCTCACTTGCCTGCTCCCTCCACCCCTGGCTCAGCCCATCCTGCTGGGCCCCAGGGTCTAGTGTCTAGTAGCCCTCTCCCTGTTCCTGCTGCGGGGCTTCCAGCTGGATGGCCTTTGTCCTAATGTCCAGGTATGTGTGAAACCCCCTCTGCTGAAGCCACCATGCCTCTTCTCTGCCCTCAGAACCAAGTTGACTGTGAGCCTAGCCCCCAGTACCCCCGAGACACTGACCCCTCCCCACCCTCAGATATTCTGTTGTCCTGGCCTTGGCAGATACTGTTGTCAGGTGCTGGGAGCAACACCCCTCTCTCTAGTTCATGCAGCTGGCCCCCAAGTTCACTGCCCCTGGGAGGCCTCTCCTGCCTGCTCTAGCTTGGTAAGGGTCCTTCCTGGTACCCCAGAGCCCTGCGCCCACTGCAGTGCAGTTGCCTGGGTGCTGGTCTGATCCATCCCATGTTCCCACCATGCTGGCACCAGTGGGTGTCGCTGAGTGGGGGAAAGAACTAATGAAACTGGGAGTGACCGTGAAAACAGAGAAAATAGGATCACATGACGAGACGGACAAGGAGGAATGAGGTGACTGAAGCCTGGCAGAAAGGTTTCTGGCAGGGCCAGCACTGGGGCGGGAGTAGCAGGGCAGCAGGGGCTGGCTTGGACAGATGGCTTCAGGCAGGCCAGGGCCTTATTTGGGGGATGGGCCCTAAGCCACAGCCCGAGGGGCAGCTGGGGATGGTGTGTGCACAGGTCAATATGTGCATGGGGGGAGCATGTCAGTATGTGGGGCTCGGTGGCATGCTGGGTCCCTGTGTGGGTGGGGTGCTCTCCATGTACACATGGGATCCTATATGTGTGAGGGAAGGTCCCTGTGTTTTCAGAGTCAGTATGTATGGAGGATAGTCGGATGTGGCATCGTCTTTGTGTTGGGTCAGTGCCTGAGGGATCCCTGTGTGCAGGTGGGGTCCCCTGTATGTGCAGACGTGTGTCTGTGAGTGACTGGCATGTGCAGGGCTTGGTGTGCTTGCAGGGTTCTGTGTTCCTGAGAAGGCTCCTGTGCTTGTGAGGTCGGTGTGTATGGGAGGTCAGTGTGTGCAGGGTCCCCTGTAAGTGTGGGCGTCGGTGTGGGAGGCTGGGAGAGGATGATCAGGGGTCAGTGGGGGCCTGTGCGCGCAGGGTCCCTATGTGTCTCTGGGGTCCCAGGTACTTGTGGGCATCGGTATAGACATGGAGGAGTCGGTGTTTAGGGGTCCTCTGTGTGGGCGGGATCCCCTATACGTGTCGGCGTCGGTGTGCCGGGGGGCTGGTGAGTGGTAAGCGGGTCTTCTATGCTCGTGGAGTACCCAGGCTTGGCCCCGCCCCGGGCTGGGTTCCGCCCCCGCGGCCTCACCTGCCTCACCTGTATCCCCCAACTTGCCAAGGAGGCCAGAAGCCCCGCCCCTCGCGTCGGGCTGGCCTGTTTCCTAGCGACTGAGCCGGAACTTCCGAGTCACCCCGACTTCCGGGGCGAGGGTCAGGGGTCAGGCTAGGGACTGTGAGCCTCGGTTAACAGATGGGTTCCTGGGGTCTCGGGCTCCTGGAAGTAGGGGCCTTGGTGGTCTCCGGCAGCGCGGGGCCAGGGTCCCAGGGCGCGCGGCTTCAGGGCACCGACGGGTCCGGGCGGAGGGCCGGGGTCTGGGGACGCGGGTTGGGGTCCGGGGGCGGGCTGGGGTCCAGGGACCGGGGGCGAGGTCCAGGGGCAGGCCTGGGGCCGGTGGCGGTAGCTGGGGGCTGCGGCGGGCGCCGGGCGCAGGAATGCAGGCGCGCCGCGGGTGGGGCCGCCCCGCCCCCAGGTGCTGCCCGGGCAGGCAGGAGGCAGGAGCGGCGGGCGGGGCGGGGGCGGGCGCGTGAATCAGGCCGGGCGGGCGGGCCGCGGCAGGGAGTGGCTGCCGGACCGACCGGACCGCGAGGCCGCTGGGCGGCGGTCGGCTCCTGCTGCCCCTGTGCCGAGACCCCGCGCACCTGGCCAGGTAGGGCCCCCTCCCCCGGCCCGAGTAGGGCGGGGCGGAGCGCGCGGGAGGCGGAGGCTGGGGCGGGTGCCCCTCGGTGCGGCCCCACCTGGGCAGCCCCCCCGCTCGCACCTGGGCTGGGGCCGTGCGACCCCGAGAGGGGCGGTGGGAGTGGAGCATGGCCGCGTGCTTGGGGGCTGGGCGCGCGGGGCGCTGCGGTGCTGATATGGACGTGAGCGTCCTCGCACGACGCTGGCTCAGGAAGAGCCGAGAAGGAAAAGGCCCCAGGCCTGGCTAGGGCCTGCCGACCGTCTTAACCTGCTCTCGCCCTTGCGGCCTAGCTAGAGAACGGAGATGGTGCTGGGCATGGCCTGTACCCTTCCCTGGGGACGCCCTGCCCAGATCGCCATGGGCTGGGGTGGGCAGGGCGCGGCCTGTAGTCCCGCGTGGAGGGCAGGGCGCCCCTGTTCCTTGGCCCACATCCCTGGACTGGGGTGGGCGGATGGGATATACAGCTAGTGCAGCCGCTAATTTGCTGGAGTACACTAACCTTCGGCTCTTTGGTGACCACCCGCAAGCTGTAACTCCGACTTCCGGTCTGTGAATCCTGTATGCCTGAATCCCGCTTTTCGGTTCACCTCCCCGCTGCCTAATGCCTCTACGCCCTCCTCCCCCACGGGTACTTGGCATAGGGTCACCCCACTTTGTGTAGGACCTCCAGATTGTTCCCATGGGATCCTCCCTCCAGGCACTTATGCACCCCACTTCCTGCCAGGGTGAGAAGAATAGGGCCCTTGAAGTCTGAGGTGAGGGCCCTGGAGACATTGTCTGGCTTCAGGGCAGAGGTCAGCGGCAGAGGAGCTGGTTCCTGCTGAGTCACTGGACAGGGTGGGATAACCCTCTCTCCCCCTAGGGCAGGCATTGGTAGGCAAATGTGTGGGGAGCAGGCTGTTGGGGGTCTCCAGTGCACAGTCCAGGGGTGTGAGGACCCATGAAAGGAAACAGGCAAGGAGTGAAGTCATTGGAGGTTGTGGTATTGCTGCTGGAGGCTGAGTGGGCACTTGGTGGGGCCCCTGAGGCCTGGGGCTCCCCTTGCTGACCAGTCACGTCTGCTGCAAGGGCTTCTCACCACAGGGGCCCTCCGCTGTTCGCACAGCCTGGACAGTGTATGTGGATTCCCCTCGACAGTGAAGTCAGAAGGGACAGTGAGACCCCAGCATAGACAGGCCTGCACCTCTCACCCCCACGTGGTCTGTCTCAGTCTGCTCCTGGGACAACCAGGACAGTGTGCCCTGCCCCCATACGTCAGACACAAAGGGGACGTGGATGCAGTCAAGAAATGTCGGGATGGCTTTTCCTAAGACAACTGGGCCTGGCAGCATCTCCGGGCCTGGTGGACTGAGTGGTACACAAGGGGATCCCCCACCTCCCGTCCCCACATCACGTTCAGTGTCCAGTTAGTGTGTCACCCCCCAGGGAAACCAGACAGGACAGCTGCCTCGGTCATATACTGTAGGCTCCTGAGCCCAGCATGCTCAGGCAAATGTCTCCTTCCAACCCTGGTGCAGTCCAGCAGGCCAGCACTCCCGTCAGCCACGCACGGCTGCACTTCAGGGACACACACCTCCATCTGGGCAGAACCACTTTCGTTCCCCAGCCAGGACCAACATTTGGGAGCCCGTGTGCTAGGCAGGACAGGTGTCTCCGGGCCCTCTCCCAACTTGAGAAGCAGTGGAGATGGGGTGAGCAATCCCTAGGACTCTCCTTCCTGGGCTGGAGGTAGGCAGGTATCCAGGTAGTTAAATGATCCTGTGCGGATGAGCCCTGGGAGCCCAATAGAGGCCAGGCCCCCATAGAGGCCCTTTGGAGAACAGGGTGGGCTGGGGGGCATGGATGATGGCATGAAGGTGGGGAGCCCAGGACAAGCCCCACAGCCACAGTGAAAGGCTCTGACTTTTCTGAGTGCAGCGAGGGCAGGGTGGTGGCCCCAGGACTTGGAGAGGGCTGGGCCTGGCAGGAACAGGACTCTGAGCACATGGAGAGCCACATCTGGGAGGGTGTGAAGTGCAGGCCCTGCAGGGACCTGTAGACACCAGGGCAGGAGGGGTGGGGCCCAGGGAGGTTTTCTGTAGGATGGGACAGTGGCAAGAGAGAGGTCAAGGAGTGGGGCAAAGGAAAGGGGGCTGACGGACAGGGACAAGGCCTAGGGATCAGCCTTCTGAAGGCCAGGAGGTCAGAGTGTGAGACCCTGAGGATGGGGAGGGGCTGTAGGTGGGGCCGAAGGCTGCCATCCCGTAGCCCTGTGTGCTGCACTCACCGCTCACCTGGGCCAGGTGTGGTATCGTGCCACCCCTCAACTACACTATACAGTGGAGGTAACAGGCCAGAGAGGAACATTGACCTGCCCAGGGTGTCTGAGGTGGTCTGGGACAGACACACAGGCGGTGTGGGCAGTACCAACTTGTCCTGCAGACATAGTGCCAGGGGCCCATGAAAATGTTAATGTCTCAAAATAGGAAGAAAAAAGTGAATATCATAACAGTGGCCCCAACCTGGATTATATTTGTGTTTAAAGCCACAGTCATAAAATATTTTAAATATATCTACGGAGGAAGAGACGCACAAAGCAAAAATGTCTGGGGTCACAAAAGTCATAAAGGGTGCAGTGGGCAGCCCCTGGGTGCTGGTGAGAGCCAGGGCCCAGCCAGCGAGACCTGAGGAAAGGGAGACAGGACTGGGGTACCTGTGCACTGGCACTCTGCTGATGCCCCCCGGCTAGAGGGTATACTAGGGTCTGGGGCGCTGTCTGTGAGCCTGGCTTGGCTGGTCCCCTGGAAGGCCTCCCAGGCAGGGGCTAAACTCCAGCCCCCCCAAGGTCACCGACAGCCCCCCTACAATGTGTGTCCACTTGAGAGGGTAGGCGATGCAGTCTCCAGTGCCCCTGGTAACTCGTTTCCTTGCCCCTCCAGGCCCCTGGCCCCAACATGGCCCGTCGCTCCCAGAGCTCCTCACAGGGCGACAACCCGCTGGCACCCGGGTACCTGCCGCCTCACTACAAAGAGTACTACCGCCTGGCGGTGGACGCGCTGGCCGAGGGTGGGTCAGAGGCCTACAGCCGCTTCCTGGCATCTGAGGGGGCACCTGACTTCCTGTGCCCTGAGGAGCTGGAACATGTGAGCCGCCACCTGCGGCCCCCACAGTATGTGGCCCGAGAGCCCCCTGAAGGCAGCCCTCCTGATGTGGATATGGATGGCTCCTCAGGCACCTACTGGCCAGTGAATTCAGACCAGGCCGTGCCTGAACTTGACCTGGGCTGGCCCCTGACCTTCGGCTTCCAGGGCACAGAGGTAACCACACTGGTGCAGCCGCCACCGCCTGACAGCCCCAGCATCAAGGAGGAGGCTCGCAGGATGATCCGTTCTGCCCAGCAGGTGTGCCAGCATGGCGGGCAGGCAGTGGGGAAGGGCAGCCTGAGGGCACACAGGAGTGGAGTGAGGGGGGACCACAAAGCATGACCAGCTTGTGGTGGAGTGAGCCCAGGGCTCAAGCTGCAGCAGGGGCTCCCTGGCAGAATTCTTCCAGGGCTGCCAAGGGTGTGGCCATCGCAGGCTGCAAGTTCTATACAGGTTTGCTTGCCCATGGTGACTGCCAGTCCCCGGAAACTCAGGTGCTTTGGGAGGGAGGAGCACCCTCCCAGCCTGGATGGCCCTTGGCAGTTGGCAAACAGCGGAGGGAGCCTGTTAAACCATGGAGACTGAGGCAGCAGGGCCAGATGCTAAAGACCCCTGCCTCTGCCCCCTGCCCTGAGCAGTGACCCACTCACAGGGCAGAACTGAGGCTGGGGCAGCCTGGCCATCTGTAGGGCACAGGAGTTTCAAGACTCCCCCTGCCTTGGCCATCCCCAGCCAGGGTTCCGTGCCCAGGGGTGAGCCTGCAGACCCTGCTCTGCCTTGGGCTCCCTTATGGACCACCAACCCAGGAGGCATCCCCACACCCCCCCTGTTGGGTTCCTTCTTCCTCACCCACCTTCATAGACATGGCCCCACTCTCCCGTTGGAGGGGTGAGTAGCTGCCGCACGGTGTTTGTGGGTGATCCAGGGGCCTGGAGGTAAGGCTGGAGAATGGCATGGGGATAGCAGGGGAGTCTGGCCTTCTGTCCTGACCTGCCCCACCCCCCCTGCAGGTAGTGGCTGTGGTGATGGACATGTTTACCGATGTGGACCTGCTCAGCGAAGTGCTGGAGGCTGCTGCCCGCCGGGTCCCAGTCTACATCCTGCTGGATGAGATGAACGCGCAGCACTTCCTGGACATGGCCGACAAGTGCCGAGTCAACCTGCACCACGTGGATGTGAGTAATGGGCGGAGGGGAGGTTACAGGAGCGGGAAAGGGGAAAGACCCCAGGCAGAGACCTAACTCCCCTCCTGCCCTAGTTCCTGCGCGTGCGCACTGTGGCAGGCCCCACCTACTACTGCCGCACTGGGAAGTCTTTCAAGGGCCACGTGAAGGAGAAGTTCCTGCTGGTGGACTGTGCTGTGGTGATGAGTGGGAGCTACAGGTACGCCCAACCCGCTGCCCCCCAGCCCCTCCCCGAGGGCTGCCTCCTGGAGCCTCGGCACCCCACCAGGGCCATCCTCTGCTGCAGCCCTGGCACAGCCGGGCTCGTCCCGCCCTGGTTCTTGCAGACCTCACGTCCCCCGAGCCCCTCCCGGCCCAGCCGGTGCCCGCTTGGCCCACTCCCTTGTCTTGATTCTGGCCCGACCCGTCCACAGCTTCATGTGGTCATTCGAGAAGATCCACCGCAGCCTGGCGCACGTGTTCCAGGGCGAGCTGGTCTCCAGCTTCGACGAGGAGTTCCGCATCCTCTTCGCACAGTCTGAGCCGCTGGTGCCCTCCGCTGGGGCTCTGGCCCGCATGGACGCCTACACCATGGCTCCGTACGCAGGGGCCGGGCCCCTGGTGGGTGTCCCTGGGGTCGGGGCGCCAACCCCTTTCTCCTTCCCGAAACGAGCGCACCTCCTGTTTCCACCACCCCGGGAAGAGGGTCTGGGCTTCCCCGCCTTTCTCGACCCCGACCGCCACTTCCTGTCGGCCTTCCGCCGGGAGGAGCCACGAATGCCTGGGGGCGCCCTGGAGCCGCACGCAGGGCTGCGGCCACTGTCGCGGCGGCTGGATGCCGAGGCCGGGCCGTCTGGGGAGTTCGCGGGCCCGCGGGGCTTTCTCCAGGCGCGGCACCTGGAGATGGACGCCTTCAAGCGGCACAGCTACGCCACTGCGGACGGCGCGGGCGCCGTGGAGAACTTCGCCGCTGCGCGGCAGGTGTCACGGCAGACGTTCCTCAGCCACGGCGACGACTTCCGCTTCCAGACCAGCCACTTCCACCGCGACCAGCTCTACCAGCAGCATTACCAGTGGGACCCGCAGCTTGTGCCTGCGCGCCCGCAGGGCCTGTTCGAGAAGCTTCGCGGTGGCCGTCCAGGCTTTGCCGACCCGGATGACTTTGCACTGGGCGCCGGGCCGCGCTTCCCAGAGCTCGGTCCCGACGGGCACCAGCGGCTGGACTATGTGCCGTCTAGCGCGTCGCGAGAGGTGCGCCACGGTTCGGACCCTGCCTTTGGGCCTGGCCTCCGCGCCCTGGAACCTGGCGGGGCCCTGCGCCCCAACCTGGGCCAGCGCTTCCCGTGCCAGGCTGCAGCGAGGCCCGGCCCAGACCACGCAGCAGAGGCGGAGCCAGAGCGCAGGGGCGGGCCCGAGGGACGGGCAGGGCTGCGGCACTGGCGCCTCGCCTCCTACCTGAGCGGTTGCCACGGTGAAGATGCGGGCGATGAGGGCCTGCCGGTGCCCATGGAAGCCGAGGTCTATGAAGACGACGTGCTGGCTTCCGGGGGCCGGGCAGCCGCTGGGGACCTGCTTCCTTCAGCCTTCCGCGTCCCCACAGCCTTCCCTACCAAGGGCCCGGTGCCAGGCTCAGGCAGCGGTGGCGGCGAGGTCCCGGAGGAGGCAGGCCTGGCCAAGCAGGACTCTTTCCGCTCTCGCCTGAATCCAGTCATCCAGCGCAGCTCAAGACTGCGCTCCTCGCTCATCTTCAGCGCGTCACAGGCTGAGGGCGCGGGTGGGGCCGCAGCCACCACCACTGAAAAAGTGCAGCTGCTGCACAAAGAACAGACCGTCAGCGAGACGCTGGGTCCCGGCGGAGAAGCTGTGCGCTCCTCGGCCTCCGCCAAAGTGGCGGAGCTACTGGAGAAGTACAAGGGCCCGGCCCGTGACCCCAATGGTGCTGGGGGTGCCGTCACTGTCTCCAGCCACAGTAAGGCTGTGGTGTCACAGGCGTGGCGGGAAGAAGTGCCCGCAGCAGGTGGCGCGGGGGGCGAGCGCCGCAGCCTCGAGAGCTGCTTGCTAGACCTGCGCGACTCCTTTGCGCAGCGACTGCACCAGGAGGCCGAGCGGCAGCCAGGAGCCGCCACGGCTACTGCTGCACAGCTGCTCGACACGCTGGGCCGGGGTGGCACCGACCGCCTGCCCTCCCGCTTCCTCTCTGCCCAGGGCCGCTCCACCTCCCCGCAAGGGCCGGACAAGCCCCTGACGCTGGAGGGGCCCGGGGCACAACATGTGCCCCATTCTGAGCCAAAAGGGAGCCCTACCTCTGCTTACCCTGAGCGGAAGGGGAGCCCTACACCTGGGTTTTCCACTCGGAGAAGCAGCCCAACTGCAGGATTTGAGCAGAAAGGGAGCCCCACCTCAGCCTACCCAGAGCACAGGGGCAGCCCGGTGCCCGAGCGCAGGGCCAGCCCAGTTCCCCCTGTGGCCGATCGCAGGGGCAGCCCGGTGCCCCCGGTGCCCGAGCGCAGGGGCAGTCCCGTGCCCCCGGTGCCCGAGCGCAGGGGCAGCCTCACCCTCACCTTCTCCGGGGAGTCTCCGAAGACCGGGCCAGCGGAGGAGACTGTGGGCGGCCCCATGGAAGTCCTGCGCAAGGGCTCCCTGCGCCTCAGGCAGCTGCTGAGCCCCAAGGGTGAGCGGCGCTCAGAGGATGAAGGTGGTTTCCCAGTGCCGCAGGAGAACGGGCAGCCGGAGAGTCCCCGGAGGCGGTCGCTGGGCCGGGGTGACAGCGCAGAGGCTGGCACAGGAGACGAGCGGGGCCCACGGGCACGCCTGGCCTCAGCCACGGCCAATGCCTTGTATAGCAGCAACCTGCGGGATGACACGAAGGCAATTTTGGAGCAGATCAGCGCCCACGGCCAGAAGCACCGTGGGGTCCCTGCCCCAGGCCCCAGCCCGGCCCACAGCAGCCCTGAACTAGGCCATCCAACAGCTGCCGGCGGCCTGGCCCCAGATATGTCCGACAAGGACAAGTGTTCAGCCATCTTCCGCTCAGACAGCCTGGGGACCCAAGGCCGGCTGAGCCGCACTCTGCCAGCCAGCGCGGAGGAGCGCGACCGGCTGCTGCGCCGCATGGAGAGCATGCGCAAGGAGAAGCGCGTGTACAGCCGCTTCGAGGTCTTCTGCAAAAAGGAGGAGGCTGGCGGGCCTGGGTCAGGGGAGAACCTGGCGGAGGAGGGCACCAGGGACAGCAAGGTTGGCAAGTTCGTGCCCAAGATCCTGGGCACATTCAAAGGCAAGAAATGAGTTTCCTAGCCCACCAGCCCAGGCCGGGGTGGCCAAATCACTGTCACCATCGTCCAGAGCATGGCTGGGCAAGGAGAGCCACGCTTTTGTGCTTGAGTGGTGGCTGCCAGGCCCTCGTGCCAGGGCAGTTTGGGGTGAGTGCTGCCAGAGCGGGGCTTCCCTTGGGGCTCACCTGCTGGCCTCCCCAACCTTGGGGCTCCAGCTCCTCACTGCGGTGCTTCTCCCAGCTCCCTTCTCTCAGGATCCTCAGCCTCCCAGGCTTATACACCTGCCTCGGCCACCTCTTTGAGCTCACGTCTTCTTTGGGCCTTCATTCACCTCAGGGACCCATCTCTTTGTGCCTTAACTCCCCATTCTTTCTGGGGCTTTTTGTTTCCTCAGGGCTTCTGTTCTCAGGGTTCCCTCTCCTCAGGCACGGCCCCCTGGCTCCATCCTCCTTACTGTTTCCTGACAGCCCCACCCTCCCTCTCTCAGGGCCTCTGGCTTGGCAGTCATCACTCTTGCCTCCGTTCGAGTGCTGCGGGCTTGCTTCCTTCCCTGCGTATATTCTCCTGGCTTCTTTCTAGGTGGCCTGTCCTCTTGCTGCAGGGAGGGCTGGGCGGACTGCAGGCAATTTGAGAGGGAGGGGTGGAGCTGGACCCAAAGGAAACCTTTCTCAGAGTGACAGGGAGGCTGGATAGGGTGGGCTACTGAGAAGGGGGGTACAGGGGACCCCAAGGGGGTGCCCTGCCAGCCCAAACCAAAGCTGCCTGGGCCAGGCCCAACCACTCCTGCAATAAGGCCCTGGTCAGCACTGGGCTTTGCAGCACAATAAAACATAGTCTGGACAGATGATCTGTGGCCCAGCTTCATGAAGTGTCCCCTGCATAGGTACCATCGCAAGCCATATCCCAGAGAGAGGGTGGATGCAGAGCAGTGTCCCTGACGGGTATTGGGCCAGGTGAGGGCAGGGGACAAGCTGTGGTAGAGCTTGGGTCCCACCACCACCCCAGGAGGCACAGGTCCTGCAGGCTGGAGTGCTCCTTGCCCTCTAGGTGCCCAGCAGACCCTGACTCCACCGTGTCCTCGGATCCTTTCCTCTTTGTCACCAGTGTACAGAATGTGTTCAGGGTCCCTGGCTTACCTATCTTACATCTTTTTGTACCTTCAGAGAGTAATTTTAATTGATTTGGGATGATACATTTTGGTACCAAATACTTATAAAGTCCCCCATTGTTAGATGTTAGCATTGTGAAATTAGTTTCTGTATTTTACTATTTTTCTTCAAATAGATGTTTTTGTTTTTGTTTTGGCTGAGCAAGGTGGCTCATGCCTGTAATCCCAGCACTCTGGGAGCCTGAGACAGAAGGATCAATTGAGGCTGGGAGTTTGAGACCAGCCTGGACAACATAGCAAGACCCCATCTCCACAAAAAAATAAGAAAAATTAGCTGGGCATTGGTGGTGCACACCTGTAGTCCCAGCTACTCAGGAAGATTGCTTGAGCTGAGGAGTTCAAGGGTACAGTCGGCTATTTTAATATGATTGTGCCACTGCACTCCAGCCTCGGCAATAGAGCAAGACCCTGTCTTTAAAGAAAAAAAAAAATTAAAAAGTATTTCCTACTCCAGCAGCTGGAGAAGGAAGGGAAATGAGCCCACTTTCACTCCCTGACAGTTCACTAAAGCCACCATCAAAGTGCGGGTGACAGCAGGGACTTTGACTAGGTGGAAAAGGTCTGCCCATGTACTAACAGGTTTGTCTCGGTACTGCCTGGTGTGTCACTGTTCTGAACAGACGGGCCCCCAGAGGAAGGGCAGCATTCTGCCCATGGGGAGGCCAGAGGCTGGTCGCCCAGCCAGGGGCCCTCAGAGCCTCCTGCCTGCACCCTCCACATCTTGCTGAGTAAGACATCTCCTAAAACATGATGTGGCACGTTTTGGTGTTAATAAAACACAATACACAAATTATTCCAATGTATTCCCAAATATATATCATCACCTAATTATATGTCACAGCCTTTACCCTTCAGCTAAATTGGTGACTTTCCCAATTTCCCTTGTGGACACCACCGCCCATCCCTGTCGGAGCACTAGAGACCCCTCTGCATGTGTCCTTCCAACACCTCTACCCGCATCTTCTGCCACCTGCCCCTGCCTACCGCGTGCCTGTGCCCCTCCTCACAATGCCCAGCCCTCTGTGGGCACTCACCTGGGACCCCCTGCACACCAAGTCCAGGTGGCCCATCCCAGCCTCATCCCGCAGCTCCTGTCCAGCCTGAGTCCCTCCCTGGCCTCTTCTGTCCTGCTTGTCGGTCACCATAGGGTTATGCCTGAGGCTCTGGAAGCTCAACCCCCTCAGCTGCCCATCAGGAACAAGCTCCTTGGCCCCACCTCTGGCTCACTCTTGGGCCCTCCTTCTCCTCCCTCTGCCTCCTCGAAATCGTCCCCAAGCCCAGTTCTCTCTGCTTCCCAAATCTCTCTTGGTCACCCAGTCTGGACCCAGCACATTGTGGTGCAAGCTCCCACCTTCTGCTCAGCTCCCACTGCCCACACCTTGTCCTTTGGCTTCCCCAGTGTGGCCAGTGGATTTTATCACAGAGAAGGACTCCCTGCTCCTGGCAGCCCCACCCCTACCGCAGCACCTGCGCCTGTTGGACTTCGAGCTTTCCTGCCAGGCAGCTGGGATATGGCCCTGCTGCATTCTGGCCCCAGCCTAGGGTCAGGTGTGGTTGAGGGCACCCATGGCACCATGGGACACAGCTTTGTGTCCACTGGGCCCCTTTCATCTCTTCAGCCCACCATACCCCTGGCCTGAACTCACACCAGGTCCTTTGCCTGGTGGGGGACCAGAGGAGGTAGCCTTGAACCCCATAAGACACCTCGTTCCCCACCCTCCCCTACCAAGACCTGGAGACAAGCCCGGTGCAGTCACTGTGATGGTAGGGCACAGGCTGTGGGCACCGACAGTGGAGAAAGGACAGGGGGAATCTGGGGGCTGGGGGAGGAGCAGGGCTCTGGCGTAGGGTCACAAATGTAGTGGCTTGCACCAGGCAATGGTGGGCCCACCCTGGGTGCAGCCTGGACCCTGTAGCAGCCCCAGGCTGGTGTCTGCTGGTGCAAGCAGCAAGGCACTGTGGACAGAAGACAGGAAGCCAGAGCCAAGGTGCTCCCCCAGGCTGGCCTTTGGTGGCATTAGCCTGGAGAACAGCCCTGTGCTAGGTGCCGGTGGGTGGGGGTAGGGGGTGGCAGGAGCCACAGAGTGATAGCAGATGGTAGCCAATGCAGCTTCTCACTGGGTTCAGGAGTAGCGGGGTCCTCAGAAGAAGGTGGGCTCCAGGAAAGGGGTGGAGGTGATGTGGCCTTAGAGGGAGCCCTTCAGAAGGGGGTGGATGAAAGATGGATGGTTAGGTGGGGGACAGACAGCTTTTATTGGAGGAAGTCATTGGGGCAGGGGTGGGGTCCTTATCTACTCCCCCAAAGAGGCCCAATCTGCCCAAACTTGAATGTGGCCAGGCAGAGAGGGAGGGGACTGAAGAGGCTGGGGCCAAGGCGGGTAGAGCAGCTCATGCGTGTGGTCCTGGGAGCAGGGGCAGGTGGCCCAGTGCTGAGTGGCAGATGGTACCATAGGCTTGGGAGTAACCCCCAAGTGTGGCCTGAGCAGCCCCCTGGGCCCCCTGCAAGGCAGAGGAACTGAACATCCTCCGACCAGGCCGGGGCTCCAAGGGCAGCCGTGGAGGGACCTGCAGGCAGTTGGGGGTCAGCGTGAGGGGGAGCAGGCCAGGGGGAGAAGAGGAAGGGAGGCCCTTGAGGGGTTGGGGGGAATGGGAAGGCCAGGGACGGGAGGGGGCTGGACTGGGGCTGGGGCTCACCAGTGGCACACCAGCTGCCCTCACCCCACAGGACCGGGTCCAGTCACTGCGCATCAGGGCTTGGTTGGCTACCTGAGCTGCAGACTGCCAGGTCAGGGAAGGCACTGCCCCTCTCACGCTGGGCTTCACCTGGAAAGGGGCGCATCATAGGGTCACTGAAAGGTATAGACGAAGGGTTCCTCCTGTGCCCACCTCACCACAGCTTACCTGAGAGGGTGCCGAGGGGGGCTCTGCCTCTCTCCTAGGGGGCACAGGTTGGGGCAGGGGGGCCGACTTCTGCCTGGAATTGTTCCTGGCTGAGCTGGGGGCATCTATGGGGTGGGAAGATCAACCCCGGGGTTAGAAGTCCTGAGCTGTGCGTAGTCGGGGCTCCCGCACAGAAGAGGCCAGGCCATGCTCCGTGGGGGACAAAGACCACACACCATGCTCCAGATCAGGACCGGGGCTATTCTGAGGCCTGAGTCCAGGGTTCTGTGCAGGCACCCTTGAGAGTTGCTGGGTGCCGGCTCTGGGCTTGAGCGGGTGCACCTGAGGCCCAGAGGCCCTGGGCTTTGTTGGCAGAGGGGCATCCCCCAAGCCCTCCTCTTTCCTGACGTGGCTGTTGCTTCTCCGCTCCAGGATCATCTGCGGGAGGGGAGGGAGCTCAGAGGTGTATGGCGGGAGGCTTTGGGGGTCACTGAGGTAGGAAAAGGCCTCAAGGGTATGCGTGGATAGGGAATGAGGAGGGTCTCAGGCTGGAGTACCTGATAGAGGCGGTTGCGATACTCAGTCGCGGAGAGCTGGACTCCTTCGTGCACTGGGAGCTGCACCTCCGCCTCCGGAGTCCTCTCTCCGCCAGGGCAGTCGAACCTGCGGGGGACCAGGGAGGCCCGTGCAGGAGAGGTGAGAGCTGGCTGAGGTCAGGCAGCCCCTCCAGCTCCCACGCCACCCTCGCACTTTGGGGGTCCGCCCCCACCTCTGCACGTAGGGGTGCTGCAGTGCCTGGGCAGCGCTGAGCCGCTTGTCAGGGGCAAACACCAGGAGTAGCCTGAGGAGGTCCAGAGCCTCTGGGGGTGTGTCTGGTGGCAGGATGGCATCTAGCATCTGCGGTGGCCTGTGGGAGTCACCCGTCATCTCCTCTCCTGGGCCTGCGGGCCCCTCGTCAGATCCGTGTCCGTGGCCTGGGGCACAGCTTCCAACCCTTGGCCCCACCCTACTTTCCTATCTCTGTGGACCCCCATGCCTGATTTGCAGACACATGGGAGGGTGGGAGACCCCTGCCTGCCCTCTGGGCCGTCCTCCAGGCCTCCCTCCAGCCACCCAGGCCAGGGTGCTGTCCCACAGCCCCTGGTGCCAGCATTGGGGACTCCTGGCTTTTGGCATGACCCATCACAAAAGCAGGGCAGGGTGTCACCCAGCAGACTGGCCCCAGCAACGTGGCAGGAAGGCCCCCCCCCAAGATAGGCCACCCCTGCCCTGCACCAAAGTGCCCCCACTCACCGGGACCCCAGGCCGTGCAGAATGGAGGTGCTGTAGCCTGAGCCGAGGGCCAGGAGGTCTGGCGGTGGGTGGCAGAGGGTGTTGGGATCAGGGGCCTGGGCAGGTGGGGAGTCTGGGCCAGCCATCCCTTCTGGGCCTCTGCTGTCTGGCAGGGCTCAGCACCCCAATCTGCCCTGCCCAGCTCCCAGCACAGTGACAATCCTTGGCCCTGCCAGCCTGCAACCCTCAGGGACCTTGTTCTGACCTGGCTGGCCCTCCATGGTCACTGTGTGGCCCTCATGGTCCCCGTGGCCAGGTGCTGCCTCCCTTGTAGCCTCTGTGCAGTTACCCCCCACCTCCTCCCTGGCCCATCCCTCCTCTCTGCGCTGCCCTGGCCTGTCAGGTGCTGTCTCCCCACTGCTGCATCCTCTGGCCCTCAGCATCCCTGGTGCCCAGCGTCAGGCTGCTAAGGTTGGGACCCCTGCACACATGCTCACCCCCCTCAGATGGAGGCGGGATGGTCTCCAGGATCAGCTCCAGCTGGTGGAGTGTGGACGTCCCCTGGAACAGGGGCCTCCCTCGAAGCATCTCCCCCAGGATGCAGCCCAGACTCCACATGTCCACCCCAGGGGTGTACCTGGGGCAGGAAGGGGTGTAGGCATGAGGGAGACCCAGAGACAGGGGTGGGGGATGCTGGGAGAGTAAGGTGAGGGCACAGCGGGGCTGGGGGCCAAGGCAGGCCCAGGGCACAGGAAGGCCTGGGAGCCCTAGCGGGGCAGGAGGGCAACCCTGGGGGGCCCGCGGGGAGAAGGGGGCTTGGGGGTGTCTCACTGTTACCAGCTCGAAGACAGTAGCACTTCCGGAGCTCGGTACCAGCGTGTGGCCACGTACTGGGTCAGGGCTTGGCCCTCAGGCCCCTCAGGGAGGTTGCTCAGAGAGCGGGCCAGGCCGAAGTCACAGAGCTTCACCACACAGTTGGCGTCCAGGAGGACGTTGGACGGCTGGAAGAGGAGGTGGGCTGAGGGCTGAGCAGGCCGTTGGGGGATGGGGACTGAGGGCTGTGCAGAGGCAGTGTGGGGCTGCACCTTCAGGTCCCGGTGGATGACTCGCCCTGAGTGGATGAACTTGGTGGCCCGCAGGAGCTGGTAGAAGATGTAGCGCTTGTGGACGTCCCTTAGCAGCCCGCCCTTCCTGATGACGGCATCCAGGTCAGTGTCTGGGGACAAGGCATGCACATCAGTCTGGGGTGTGGAGACCAGGGAAGGACATGCAGGTCAGTCTGGGGTCAGACGAGGGGCACCTGGGGAGAGCCAGCAGGTCTGTCCCACTTTGAATCTGCCCATGGCCTGCAGTGCCCAGCCACCTCTCCGGCTTCTCAGTACTGCCCACTGTCTTTGTTGGCACAACAAGAAAGGTTCATGGAATTGTTTTCATACTTTATTTCATGTTGCCTTTGTTTTATAAAATGAGTAGGAAAAGGAAAATGCAGGTGCAAACCATGGACAAAGCAGGAGCCTCGTGCAGGTGGGATCAAGGTGGTCACTGCCAGGCTCTGGAGGCTGACACTAGCCAGCTGTATGTCCTTGGGTACAGGGTACAAGGTGAAGGTACAAGCCACTACAGGGACCCAGGCAGCAAAGGGACATAAAGAGGGAGTCAGGCCACCAGGTGGGGTCCCAGGGCCAGGACAGAGGTGGGGCTGGGGGCTGAGTGAGGCCTCACTCACCCATAGACTCCAACACCAGGTAGATGTCCCTGTCATTCTCTGCCCGCATCAGGTCAAGGAGGCGGATGATATTGGGATGGTCCCCAAACTCCTAGGGAGAGAGTTGGTTGCTGCTGCTGTGAGGCCAGGGCTGTACCCTGGGGGTCGAGGGCCAACTTTCCCCTTGTCTGGAGAGACCCGGACCTGGGGAAGGGGAGCAAGCAGGACAGCCTAGGCCACTCACCTGAAGGAGCGTGATTTCCCGGAACGTTCTCTGGAAGAGACAGAAACAGGTGTGGGGGTGGACAGAGCAAGAAAGAAGCCCAAGTCTTGAAAGGTCCCAAAGGGGCTGGTGCCCATCACCCAAACACCCACTGGACTATGGGGTCACAAAGGGGGTGTGCTACAGGAAATACCAGGAAACCTGCTGTGATTGGGTGTCAACTTTATACCTGGGCTTCCAGGCACCCAGCAACGTCAGTGCCACCCCTGCCCTCCACCCTTACCTGGGCATCTGTCTTATCTCTAAAGGCATCAAAGATTTTCTTGATGGCAACGACTTCACCAGTCCTCCGGTCCACTGCCTTCCACACAATGCCGTAGGCCTGGGGAGGAGTCCGGTCAGCCTGCCCAGCCATGCCCTGCACACACCCCCAGATTGCCCCTCCAGACAGAGGCCACTCACTCCCATGCTGAGTCCTGGGAGGGGACAGGAGTGTGGTGAGGCCTGGCACTCTGGACCCTGCACCTGCAGGCTGCCCAGCTGCTGCGTGGGACTCCGCACCCTCCAGAGGAGGGCTGGAGAGGCCCCTGGAGGAGGTGAGGTCGCAGATGGGAACTTCTGGGCAGGAACTGAAGCCTGCCCGTCTCAGGGACGGCCTTCCATCCTTCCAGCTGCCCGGGCATTCTCAATCCCTCTCTCTCTCACACACACCACATCCAGCCTGCCAGTAAGCCTGCTGGCTCCACTTCAGATTCTTCCAGAACCTCACCACTTCCTACCACCCTGGTCTGAGCCTCCAGCATCTCTCACTGGGCAGCAATGCTACCCTCTTAGCTGATCTCCCTCTGCCACTTCTGCCCACCCGGCCCTCAACAGAGGGGGCAGGGTGAGCCTTGTAAAGTGGTACCAACGGCCGCTACAGCTCCCAGTGTCAATAACAGTAAAAGCCAAAGTCCTTGAAGTTCCCCAAAGCCCCCCACACAATCGGACACACATCTCTCCCTTTTCCCCCTTCTCTCCTCCCCTCCCCCCAGTTCACTCCTATCCAGACACACACAACTCTGTGGTTTCTCCAAGGACAGGACAGGTAGGCCTTGCCTCAGGGCCTTTGCACATGCTGTGTGCACCACCTGGACTGCTTTTCCTCTCTGCCCCCATTGCACACCCAAACACACTCACACAGTCACACACTTTCATATACACAGCCTCACGTGCTCACACACACAATCGCAAATACACACGGCTCACACATGATTCCAGCCTTCTTTCCACGCCCACCCGTTTCCCCGCTGAGCCTCTCTTGGGCCTGGTGGGCTGAAGAGCCTGTGGTCCAGCCTGGGCTGATGTTGGGATCGGCCCTTCCCCTCAGCGACTGAGGCTGACACCGGTGTCCTGTGGGCCAGGGGAGAGGCGGCCCTGGAGGCAGGGGTCTGTGGGCGGGTGGGGCCCTGGCTGTCACTTGCCTCCAGGAGCCAGGGCCCTGGTGTGGCCACTGTCAGGGTCCTGTTACCCCGAGAGGAAACTGAGGCACACGGGGCTCAGCGGCTTGCTCAAGGCCACCCCCCAGTCTGTGGAGGAAGCAGGGCGCCAGCGTCGGACAAAGCAGACCCCCGAGTGGACGCCCGGGCGCTTCCCCGGCGCTCACCCCCTTCCCGAGCCGCCGCTTGAGCAGGTATCTCCGGGCTACGTGGTGGTCCACCTCGGCGGCGCACATGGCGGCGGAGGCAACCGGCTCAGAAGGTGGCCTGGGCTCCGCTGGGCTGGACCTGTTGGGTGCTGTTGCCTCGGGAACCGACCCGACGGCAGCGCCGCGCCTGCGCCAGGGGCGGAGACGGGCTGTGGCCCAAGCCCCGCCCTCTCCGGGCCGCGCGGAGGCGCCTCTACTCTGTCCCGCTGTGTCGGCGTCGCCCCGGGGCTCTCCCGGCCCTTTGAGGCCCCGGTCCGCCCGGGTCGCCTGCGCCAGCTTCTCTGAGGCTCCTCTCCGCGCTCCGCCTCGCCTGGATGCTTGGGGCTCTACGAGTGGTCCCGGGGGCGGGGGTGTCGCGCACAGACGGCGCCTCAGTCCAGAGCTTTGGGGCCGGGGCCGCGCGCGCCCACCGCTGCTCCCCAGCGCGTGCGAGCGCCTGCGGCGGGCAGGTCCCCGGGCGCGGCGGGAGCCTGAGCGCGGAAGCCCGGGGTCGGGGTCCCCCCTGGGGAGGCCGGGAAGGCAAGCTGGAGGGGGCTAGCAAGGCGTGCCAGACGGTGGGCAGTACCTCGGGAAGAGGAAGCGAGGTGAGGGGGCTGCGGGGCTGGAGCGCTGTGCCCGGGACCGAGGACTGTCGCTGTGGACTGGGAGTCGTGGGGCAGGGGAAGCAGGAGAGGGCAGACCACGTGGGAGGCGTGAGGGCTGCACCTGGCTGTAGCGGAGCCCTTGGATTTACTGCAGGATGGGCTGTAGTCATGAGACAGGAATGTCGGCTGCCCCAGGTTCGTGGTGGGTTCTGGAAGGACAGGACTGAGGTGGGGAAGGCGATGAATAGAGCAGGTTTAGTGAAGAAACTCTGGAATTGGTACATGTTAAGTTTAAGATGCCGTTTAGATATCCAAGTGGAAGTCTTAGATGTGACTTTGGAGGCACGAGGTGACAGACACTGGTGTCCGGTGTCATTTAAAGCAGCAGCTACCGGTGTGTGCAAATCCCTGCGCCTGGGCCTTCAGAGTGAGCTTTTGGAACTGCCCAAGATCTATCATCTTTAAAAGTTTTAAATCTGTTGCAGATCGATAATTTTGTAAAATGCAGTAAAAATGAATTACTAGAAAAAAGTTAAAAGTCATAGACATACAAAATAAAGCCCCAATTTTTTATTAGATTCAGCAATCGTAAAATTACCCTATGCTACAGCTTTAAGTTCCTTAACTCTTCCCCTGCGTTTCTGACTTTCCACACCGTGGACCCGTAACACATCGTGGGTTACAAAGCTGGTCTGCAGGACCCGTAACACATCGTGGGTTACAAAGCTGGTCTGCGGGGAATGAGAGCAACAGTCTGAGCCTGAGATCCCACTAGTGCCTGCTGGGATGGCTACTCGCCTAGTGTGGTGAGGGTGTGCAGGGGCCAGAATGCTCCTGCTCTGTCCATAGAGGTATAAAATGCTACAACCACCTTGGAAGACAATTTGGCAGTTTCTCAAAATATTGAACATAAATAGGCCTCGTCACCCAGACATTCTACTCTAAGGAACTTACCCAAGAGAAATGAAAACATCCACACAAAAAAGTGGGTGTGAATGTTCATAGCAGCTTTATTTGTAACAGCCCCAAGCAGGAAACAACCCAGATGTTGCTTTCAACATTTGAAAGAGGGAAATGGCTAAACAAATTGTGGCCCATCCACACAATGGACTGCTGTTCAGCAATAAAAAGGAAGAAACTATGGATATGGGTGGCATCATCATGCTGACGGGAAGAAGCCACACCTCCCCCCTCACAAGAGTACCCTGTATGATGCCATTTATACAAAATTCTAGAAAATGCCAACTACAGATCAGTGGTGGCCTGAGGGTGGGTGGAGGCAGAGACGGATTGTGAGTGGTAGGAGAACACTTTTGGAAGTGATAGAAATGTCCCAATTGGGGTGAGGGTTTCAGGGGTGTATACGTATGTCAAAACTGTTTAAATCATGCACTTTATTTATTTATTTATTTTTTCTTTTTGAGACAGAGTCTTGCTCTGTTGCCCGGGCTAGAGTGCCGTGGCGTCAAGCTCACAGCAACCTCAAACTCCTGGGCTTAAGCAATCCTTCTGCCTCAGCCTCCCAAGTAGCTGGGACTACAGGCATGCGCCACCATGCCCGGCTAATTTTTTTCTATATATATAATTTTAGCTGTCCGGATCATTTCTTTCTATTTTTAGTAGAGACGGGCTCTCGCTCTTGCTCAGGCTGGTCTCAAACTCCTGACCTCAAACGATCCGCCCGCTTCCGCCTCCCAGAGTGCTAGGATTACAGGCGTGAGCCACTGCACCCGGCCTAAATCATGCACTTTAAATATGTGAAGTTTATGGTACTCTAGTTATTCCTCCATATAGAGGTGGAGGAGTGGGGATAAATGAGTGAATAAAAGAGGAAGGGGCCGGGCGAGGTGGCTCACGCCTGTAATCCTAGCACTCTGGGAGGCCGAGGCGGGCGGATTGTTTGAGCTCAGGAGTTCGAGACCAGCCTGAGCAAGAGCAAGACCCCGTCTCTACTAAAAATAGAAAGAAATGATCTGGACAGCTAAAAATATATATAGAAAAAAAATTAGCCAGGCATGGTGGCGCATGCCTGTAGTCCCAGCTACTTGGGAGGCTGAGGCAGTAGGATCGCTTGAGCCCAGGAGTTTGAGGTTGCTGTGAGCTAAGCTGACGCCACAGCACTCACTCTAGCCGGGGCAACGGAGTGAGACTCTGTCTCAAAAAAAAAAAAAAAATAAAAGAGGAAGGAATGAGAAACTTTTGGTCTTGATGGGGTGGCTGGTGCTGGACATGCCCCCCTTCCATGAGCAACTAGAAAAATGGACAAAATATGTGACAAAAGTCACATCTACAAACATTGGACATGAAACAGTGCAGGACTGCCGTGTCAGAGCACAAGCCACACGGCTGGGTGACAGTCCTCTTGGCCCTGCTGCTGAGCATCGGGTCAGGGAGGAGTTGGGGGCATTTCCCGAGGCCAGGCAAAGAACAGTCATCGTGAGGCCGGGGGTACAACCTGGACAATTCCCAGAGATCACATCGGTAGGGGACCTTTACATGCCAAGAGCCAGGGTGGAGAGACCTTGTTGAACACCAGAATATTCAGGAGAGACCCCGACAAGTCCCACCTCAGGGATCTGTTGAACTAGCTCTAGAGTAAAGGCTACTGTACCCCCACCCTGGGTGTCGAAAACAAGCATTGAAAGGAATAAGATGATACAAAAATAGTTTAACTGCCTACCAAAGCAAACTTCCATACTCTTTAAGGGGAAACAACAACAAAACAACACTTAACAACATAAAATTCACTATATCCAGCAATTAAAAATATGGGCAAAGGCATGTGAGTAGACATTTCTCCAAAGAAGTTATATGAATAGCCGACAGCACGTAAGATGCTGAGTGGCACTGATATTAGGGAATGCAGGTCAAAGACACAAGAGATACCATTTCACACTCACTGGGATGGTTATAATTTTTAAAAAATTCTTGGCAAGGATGTGGAGAAACTGGAACCCTTGTACACTGCTGGTAGGAATGTGAAATGGTGCCACCGTTGTAGAGAACAGTTTGGCAATTCCTCAAAAGGTTAAAAACATGGAATTACGGTATGATCCAGCAATTCCACACCTAAGTTTATGCACAAGAGAATTGAAAACAGGTATTCAAACAAATCCTTGTACAGGAGTGCTCAAAGCAGCACTAGTCACAAATGCCAAAAGGTGAAAACAACCCAAATGAATGGTTAATTTTCTGTTACGTGAATTTTGCCTCAATAAAAAAATTACTAGGCTGTGAAGAATCAGGAAAGTATAAGCTGTAACCCAGAGAAACACCTATTGAGGAAAAAAGACCCAGATATGAGGGAGACGATGGGACTAGTGGTGACTTTAGAAACGTCTATTATAAATGCGCTGATGGATGTAAAGAAAAGCATGAATATAGTGAGATGAGAAAGGTAATTTATGAAAAAGAACCAAATAAAATGTCAACAGCTTAAAAATAAAATATTTGGAATGAAAAACTCATTGCATAGACTTAACAGCAGAAGAGATGGTCAGTTTTTTTTTAAAAAATGTGGGCGACAAAAAGCTCTTTGGTTAAAAAAGTTTTTTGAAAAAGAAGAGATGGTCAGTGAGCTTGAAGACACAGCAATAGAAACTATCCATATTGAAACACACAGAGAAAAAATACTCAACAACTTGTGAGACAGTTTCAACAACGGGGTAGTGGTGTAGAAAGTATACTGGAGAAAGTAATGGCTGAAATTTTTTCAAATTTGAAGAAAAAAATATACTGAGAGATCCAAGAATTTAAAGGAGGCATAGGCAGGGTAAACACAGAGGAAGCTGTGACAAGTAACAGGTAATAACTAAATTACTGAAAAATAGTGATAAAGAAAAAATGTCAAAGGCAACCAAAGGAACTTACAGAGGAACAAAAATCAGCATATACCTTCAGAGTTCTTGTCAGAAAAAATTTCAAGCCAGAAGACAAAGCAATGACATCATTAATGTACAAAAAGAAAAAAGAAAAAGGGGGGGGGGGAGAATCCTCTGCCAATCTAGAGTTGTCTACCCAGAGAGCATATCCCTCAAAAATGAAGGGAAGGCCGGGTGCGGTGGCTCAAGCCTGTAATCCTAGCACTCTGGGAGGAGTTTGAGACCAGCCTGAGCAAGAGCGAGACCCTGTCTCTACTGAAAAATAGAAAGAAATTAGCTGAACAACTAAAAATATATAGAAAAAGAATTAGCCAGGCATGGTGGCGCATGCTTTTAGTCCCAGCTACTCGGGAGGCTGAGGCAGGAAGATTGCTTGAGCCCAGGAGTTTGAGGTTGCTGTGAGCTAGGCTGATGCCATGGCACTCTAGCCCGGGCAACAGAGTGAGACTCTGTCTCAAAAAAAAAAAAAAGAAAAAAAAAAAAGGCAGAAAAAGAAGCAAAAGGAACGGATGAGACCAACAGAAAACAAATAGTGAGATAGTAGACTTAAACCTAACCATATCAATAATTACATTATATACAAATGGTCTAGATACCCCAATTAACAGGCAGAGATTGTATGACTTTATTTTAAAAAAGTAAATCCAAGAAATGTTTTAATTATACAAATCATACAAATTATAAACATAATACATATATTAAATATATGTTACAATTAAGAAAAGTACCTTAATTATAAAGACATAGTTAAAAGGATAGAAAAAGATATGTCATGTAAACACTAATGATAAGACAGCTTTAGTAGTTACGTGAATATCAAAGTAGACTTCAGGCCATGGGATATTACCACAAATAAAGAAGAATAGTTCATTATAATAAAAATGTCAATTTATCAAGAAGATATTGTAATTCTCAGAGTGTATGCACCTAATAACAAAGACTTGAGATACATAAAGCAAAACCTGACATAACTGAAATGCAAAATAAACCCACAATTACAGGTGGAGACTTTAACACCCCTCTGTCAATAATTAATAGAACAAGTAAGCAGAAGATAAAGATGTAGGAGAACTGAACGTCATCCAACTCGACCTAGTTGACATTTAGAGGACAATGCACCGAATAAAAACACAATACACATTCTTTTCAAGTGTCTATGAACAAGATAAAACATATTCTAAGTACCATAAAACAAAGCTTAATAAATTTAAAAGAATACATACATACAAATTATGTTCTCTGATCCCACAGAATTGGATTAGAAATAAGTAACAGAAAGACATTTAGAAAAATCCCCAAAGATTTTGAGATTAAATGGCACACTTCTAAATAAACAATGGGGCAAATAAATCACAAGGTAAATTAGAAACTATTTTATACTGAAAGATGATGAAAACATAACGTATGAGAATTGTGGGGTTGCTGCTAAAGCAATGCTTAGAGGGAAATTTGTAGTTCTAACTGCTTGTATTAGAACAGAGGAGAGCTTTTAAGTTTCCACCTTAGAAAGTTAGAAAAAGAAGAGTTAATTAAACCGAAGGTAGGTAGAAAGAAGGAAATAATAAAGATGACTACAAATAATTGAAATGAAAGACAGACAAGCAAAGAAGAAAACCAACTAAAAGCTGGTTCTTTGATTAAATGGAGTAAAATCCAGCTAGACTCATTAAGACTAAGAGAGTCCTAATGAATCTTCAGTCTTAATAAGGGTCTTTAGTCATTAAGGTTAAAAGAGCCAGTGTCAGGAATGAAAGACAGTACATCCTTACCAAATCCTTCAAACACTAAAATATAATAAGAGATTATGAACAACTTTACACCAATAAATTTGACAACTTAGATGAATTTATTGAACAAGTGGGAGTAGCCCCGAAATATAATCAATAGAAATATGAATTGAAAAGCTATGTGCCCACAGGGACAAAGAGAGGAGTAGAGGACACATAGAAATGGAGGGGGATGATAATGGCTTGGGCAGGCTGAAGGAAATCAGAGCCGGACATACTAATGAAGGGTCTGAGCCGGGGAGGCCAGGAAAGTCATCACTCTTGACCTAGAATGCTGCAGCTAGACACCCCCAGCCCCCGCAGCCCTGGGCAGCAGGAACTGCCAGAGGACAGCAGGAGCCTTAGTAAACTTGATCAAGGAGAACCGGGAGACAGTGACCACTGGCAGGGCAGCCCCCTCCATTCCTCACCTTTCCCCACGCACTTCAGGGAGAGGAGGTCTTGCCACTGTGTCACTGTGCAAGCCCCTGGCTCTCCATGCAATAGGAATTAGCCAGAGGCCCAAAGGGAGTCACAGGCATGGCTTCACTGGGGTCAGGTTCGAACACAAGGGAGACAGTGCTGGTTAAGAGCAACCAGACTGGCCATCTGAACAGAGCGCTGGGGAACTTTTAAAGGGGAGAGAGAGGGAAAGTTGAACACCAGGACTGAAATCACAGCATGTAGAGGCGGAGTTTTGTTGGCAGCTGCCCTTCTGGTGGTCATGGTGCTTCATACATGGCCTGTGTTATTACCATGTTAAATCTCCACCCTTGGGCGTGATTTCTAGCATTAAAATGAGGAAAAACCTAGCACTCTGGGAGGCCGAGGCGGGTGGATA
>CM052438.1:20761115-20774087 GCA_028533085.1 Varecia variegata
AAAATAGAAAGAAATTATCTGGCCAACTAAAATATATATATACACAAAAAATTAGCTGGGCATGGCGGCGCATGCCTGTAGTCCCAGCTACTCGGGAGGCTGAGGCAGTAGGATCGCTTAAGCCCAGGAGTTTGAGGTTGCTGTGAGCTAGGCTGACGCCACGGCACTCACTCTAGCCCGGGCAACAAAGCGAGACTCTTGTCTCAAAAAAAAAAAAAAAAAATGAGGAAAAAAGTTTATGAGCAGTCGACTTTGGGCTTCATCTTGGCAGCACCCAGTTTGTGCTGGCTTTGACTGCGGCTGGCAGACCCCTGCTCCAATGCTTGCCACGTCCTGTTAAAGAAAGCAGGACTGGTGGTGGGCACGCCTGTAATCCCAGCACTCTGGGAGGCCGAGTCAGGAGGACCACTTGAGCCCAGGAGTTGGAGGCTGCAGTGAACTATGATGATGCCACTGCACTCCAGCCTGGGGACAGAGTGAGACCCTGTCTCAAAAAAAAAAAAAAAAAAAAAAAAAAGCAGAACTGCTTTCTATTGAAGCTGGGTGTTAATCATTTTCAAAGCTTTTGTTCAATATTGTAAGCAGACTTAAGCTTTCGCTCAAGACAGGCAGGCAGCCAAAGTCCACCTCATACACTATCTCAATTCTGCCCTGAGAATGTGGCCGATAAGCAGAATTATACAAATTATACAAACATCAGCAAAAAAGAATTCTTCAGAGTAAACTTCATTACACTTCATTATTAAATCAGTTTTCTACATGGCAACATTAAACCATTTCCAACTTTCTCTGTTTCCTTTTTTCATTTTACTGCAGTTAGTTTCACTTGGATTTGTTCTTTCACATTTACTCTTTTCAGTGGATCTTTGATTCACTGTTGTTTTTTTTAAATCTGCTATAATGCATTTTCTCTTGGGACCACTATTTCTACCAAGTCCAGCTGTCCCTGTCCAAATATCCTTGCAGGTATAAATTTTATCAAGATGATCTTATTTTCCCATCAATTGTCAGTCAACAATAAATTTTGTTGCATGCAGTTGTAACCTTCAGCTTTATTTTGAGTGCATTGACCCAGACCTTGTATTTACTTGTATTTCATTTTTAGCCAATCCATTTGGGAGTCATGGGTGGTTCTGGGAGGCACGTCCAGGAGACCCAGAGTCGGGGGAGTGGGCCTGCAGCCGTCCAAATCCCCCAGGCTGGAGCAGTGTGGCCCTAGCCTCTTTGTAACCCAGGAGACCAAACTCCCATGGCCCCCACCTCCCAGCAGCCACAGTCCACTGAATGGGCCCAGCCCCTGCCATGGGTGTCACCGTCCATCTGCCATTGTGTGGGCCGAGGCCCCACTTGTCCCTGGGCGTCACAGCCAGAGAAGGTGTCATAACCCTGTCCCCCTGTGTCTCAGCCACCATCCCCCATCTCATGCACAGCCTCTCCTTGCCCTAGTAGGGGGACCTGGTGGGCTCCTCCAGCACTGGTTCCAATGTCATCCTCTCCCCTCCTGCGGCCAGCGTGAGCTATGGACTCAGGTGCCCCAGGCCCCACCACCCTGCTCCTGCAGTCACTTACCTGGGCCTCTCCCGGGAGGGTGGTCTCTGAGATCATGGGTCCAGAGGCATGGACTCAAAAGTGAGGGTCCACAGAGGTGCCCAGCTGGGCACCCCTCACACTGCCTCTCAGGGGTGTCTCTGGAGCTGGGTGTGGACCACTTCACGGCCACCTGTGTGGGGCTCTGAACCTGGGCTTCCTCTTGATGGCCATCCTCTTCCTCACAAACAGAGGTGGGGGAGCACCCTGGGGCCCATGCAGGCCCACCTAGACCATACCCCAAGCCCAAGCTACCCTGGTCAGGGAGGACCAGGAATGACCTGGGCAGGGCTCCTGCAGGCACAGGCCTGGTCCTTACACCTAGGAGAGGGGTGGCTCATGGCCCTCACTGTACTGTGCTGGGGAGGGCACACTGCGCCCTCTAGAGGCAGCCGTGGCTGTGGGAGCTAATGCATACTATGGCCTGGGTCTGGATGTTCCAAGTGGGGCTGACCATGAGCCTCATGTGGACCTGGCATCAGTTCCGAGGTATCTGGCCATGGAGGGGAGGGTCCTTACCCCAGCGCTCCTCCCTAAGCCAGCCCAGTGGGGGGAGGCAGGCCTGCAGTGATGGGGGAAGAGAACAGGCTCAGGCTGGGCCTAGGACACAGAGAACAAACAGGACTGGGGCCTCTAGCACTTGACCCAACCAGAGGACACATTGGATACCAGGCTTTGCTGGACCTCACTCATGTTCCTGCCTGGCGTCCCTTTTGCCATGGCGATCGCCATCAGCTCTGTGCTTCTGATCAGGGGACAAGTCACTCAGGGTGGAGCTGGGGCATTTCCTCCCACCAGGCCTCCGGGGGTCCTTTTGTCTGACCACTGGTCAGCATCTGGCTGCCCCGTGGGTCTCAGACTCCTGCCCAGGGCTGAGCTCCAGGGACAGGATCTCTGACAACACCTGAACCCACGCCCAACTCCACCTATGGGCAGGTGGAAGGGCTGTCAGGCACTGGTCACAGATGGCCCAGAACACTTTGCCCCTTGCCCCAGGGCACATGGCAGGGATCAGGAGAGGGCTCTAAAATAGACAGCAAGCACAGGGAAGCAGGAAGAGCCCTCCAAGGTCCCAGTCACAGCCCCAACGCTTCCACGGGGCCTAGGATGAGTTGCTCTGTGCCTCGATTTCTGCATCTTTGAAGTGGAAGCAGAGACTACTGGGAGAGCTCTGCCCAGGGTCAGGCACACAGTCCAGCCCCACTGGCTACTTTTAGAGGAGGGGAGCTCACGCCAAGTCTTTGGAGACAAGGAGGGAAGGACATTCAAGGCAGCAGGAACAGCAAGCCAAGGCCATAGAAGGTGTGCCCACAGGAAGGCTGAGAGCAGTGAGCAGTTTCCCAGGGAGAGGCCAAGAGTGACACAGGGATGCAGCCTTCAGGGTCCAAGCAGGTGCCAGCATGGTGGGCTGGCTGGGTAGCCCCTGAGCAGACAGTGTTCACCCTCCTCCAGTGCCTTGCCAGCTGTGGGGCCGGTGAGTGACCCCTGAGACCCTCCTCAGCTTGAGTCTAAGGGAGGCGTGGCTTTTGGCCCCAGGTGGACAAAGGCCACCACCCTGATCAGAGAGGGAAAGGGAAGCCCTCAAGGGTGGGAGAAATATCACAGGTAACACCTGGCTTTGAATCCTGAAGCCTCAGAGGTGAGTTCTGTCTCCCGTGGACACTAGGGGCACCCCTTCCTAACACAATGAGAGAAAGGGCTTGGGGGGAGTCCTGGGGAGGCATCTCAGCCCACCTCCAGGAATCATTCTGCGCTCTGAGGCCAGTGATGCAGGGCAAGCCCCAGCAGGCAAAGGGCAAGGTCCCCTCCTGCCTCTAAGCCTCTCGAGTCAGAGGCCAAGCCTGGCAGCTGGAGGCCAGGACTCGGGTAGGGGGCAGAGGTTGAAGCACTGGTCTGGGCAGAGGCCTGAGGGAGTGAGTGGGTCAGCCGGGCTGAGGCCAGTGCAAGGGCAGGGCTGGGGCTGAGCCTGGATAGGGGGTCTGGGGAGGGCCAGAGTGGGCCAGAGCCAAGCTGTGCCATAGCCTGGGAAAGCACAGGGTCCAAGACTAGGGGGACCAGACTGGCTCATGTGGGCAGGCCTCCACCTCTTGCTGCCTCAGTTTCCCGATCTGTCAAATGAGGACAGTGAGGCCAGGTGAACCCTGAGGGCAGCAGGTGGAGAGTGGCAGCATGAGGCCCTGGGGAGGAGCTGGAAAGCCCCTGCAAATGAGCCCCCACTGCAGGGGTGCAGGGTGATGTGTTCCCAGGATTCTACCTGGTCTTTTCTCAATTTTCTGTGAGAAGTTAGGCACCAGTTTCATGTTAAAAGCCCATATTTTAAGACCAACATTCAGATGCTGTTTTAGGAATTTATAAATCAAAATGTCTTTGAGGGTTTAGCGCTAACACAGATTCTGCATTGTCTGCAGTTCGTATCATCTTATTTTTACTTACAAATTACATTTTTACAAGGTGGAAAAAGCCTCATTTGTATTCCTAATTTTAAGAGGCCCTGCCATACCTTTCGGGCAGATTAGCTAATCAGAACAGGTCCAGCGAGGCCAGTGAATCACCAGCATTCTAAAATCAACCTTCTAAGACCATTTCCAACAGACCTTCTACAAATGTGGTTTCCTAAACCGTGCCCCTCACAAAGTACCAGTCAAGGATCCTCAAGTCTGCCCATATCCCAGCAATGGGGACAAACCTAGGCAGAAACTCAACTCTATGATGACAGGACACAAAGCAGGTGTAGGTATAAACCAGAGGTAACCTCTGACCTAACAGGGGCCGGAGCCGGGCGCCGCAGGAAGCCCCACTCCCATTTGCTAGTCAAGATTGAGTCAAATAAAGTCTACGGCAAAAAGAGAAACGGACAAATCCCTAATGGATCCCTTATCCCCTCCAGCCACCGGGCAAACTGGAAAGGGAAGCGGCCAGCCTGGTGCGGACCCATGGGCTGAGCAGAAGAGGTGAGGCACGTGTGGGCTTAGGAACCCGAGAGAAATGCTCTGTACGCAGGCTAATCTCTTAACATCCGAATGGACTCGACACTTCCCAGTAACCCTAATTCCTGTGGGGAGCTCAGAAGAACAGCTGAAGAAGAAATCTCGAGATGCTTTGAAGAAAGCACGCGTCCCTGAAGAGAGGAAGCCCCAGGGAAGCACAGCGTTCACACGGACGGGTGGGGAGGGGCTTGCTCGGGGCTGGAGAGGAACCGTGAAGCCTCTCCTTATATGGAGGCAAACGGGTAAGAGCCCATTGGCGGACGAAAGGCGAAGGGCACTAAGTCCCCAGCACGTGGTGAGTTGGGGCCGCTCAGGCTGTTGCTCGAGGCTGTTAGATTCAGAACCAAGTCCAGAGTCGTCTTCCCGAAACGGAAGTCCAGCGGGTCTCAGGCCCCACCCCTGGGGGCGCATCCTAAGGGGGAGGGAGTTGTGGGGAGCAGCAGGGCGTTGTCCAAGCAACGGAGTGGGGCGGGGGAGGGCGACTAAGTTCTGTCTCCATAGAGACTGTGCGCACTGAGCATCAACATTACTAATGTTGGGTGCACCCCGACGGAGCCCACGAGTAAAGGTTGGCGATGCTGCCCTGACCCCCAAGACCCTATACCCTTGATTCTGCCTCTCCCAAACCTCCTTACCCTAAGACGCCTCCCACCCCTGGACCTGGAGTATTTGGGCTGGGAAAGAGGAGGGACTAAGCTGGGGGAGCGGGAGGTGTCGTTGCCCTCACGAGTCCCGGTGCCCCAGGCCGCAATCCATGGCGCCCAAGAAGAAACGCGGGGCGAGCGCTGGGCGCCGCGAGGGCGCCGAGCCACCGCTGTCGGAGCGTGCGCAGTACCTGCAGCGCGAATATGTGGCGCTCTCGGAGGAGCTGGACGCCTGCGAGGACCGCGTGGACAGGGTGCTGCAGGAGAACACCTTCTTGGACCGCGAGGCAGAGCGCTTGCGCGAGGAGAACCGGCTCTACGCCAGCTATGTGAGCACGCACGCCCAGCGCTGCGCCAACGCCATCGTCCGGCTGGACGAGCAGAACCGCGTGGACCTGGCGCAGATTCATTGGCAGCGTGCGGAGTTGGCGTCGCTCTACCACGGGCGCGAGGACGGGGTGCGCGCGCAGCTGCTGGAGATGGAGGCGCGCGCGGCGCAGATGGCGCATCACGTGCAGGAACTGCAGCCCTTCAAGGCCAGTGCGCGCTCCCGCGGACAGGGCGGGACGGCGCGGGCGGCGGGGCCCATGGGGTCGCCCCGAGTCCTGCGTTGACCCTCGCCCCGTCCCCCCCACCCGCAGGAGCTACAGGTGGAGCAGCTGGCTCGGATCCGGGCGCTGGAGCGCGAGCTGCTGCACATGCGCGTGGAGCACACGCAACTGCTCCACCGTGTGAAGCGGCGCTTCCTGGAGGACAAGGCAGCTTTCGAGCGCGAGGCGCGTCAGCGTGTGCAGTCCCTGGCGCGGCGCGCGGAGCGGGAGGCGACGCGCGAGCTCGTCGCGCACACTCAGGCCATCAAGGTGGACAACGGGCGCCTTCGGCAGGAGCTGCTACGGCTGCTCCGCCGGGCCCAGCTGCTGCACCACACGCAGCGCCAGCTGCTAGAACAGCGCGAACAGCTGCGGCGAGAGCACGAGTACACGCGGGATTTGGTGCGCGTGCACGGCTGGCTGCGCAGGGGCCCAGGTGGCCCGCTGCTTTGGCAGCCGCCGGACTCCCCGCCTCCCGCTTCGCGCCCGGGTTCGTTATCCGCCCCCACAGGCTCGGCGCGGGCTTCTTCCCAGGCCGGGTCTGTGGTTCTGTCGCGCGCGCCTTCCCGGGCCCGGTCTGTGGTCCAGTCCCGCGCGGCCTCCCGGGACCCATCTGTGGTCTGGTCGCGCACAGCCTCTCAGGTCCCATCTGTGATTACTTCGCGCATGGCCTCCAGGGAGGCACCTATGGTTTTGTCGCGCATGGCCTCCCAGGTCCCATCCTTGGTCCCATCGCACGTGGGCTCCACGATGCCATCGCTGGCCACTTCGAAGGCAGGCTCCCGGATCCCATCCCTGACTCCGTCGCGTGGAAGCTCCCGGACCCTGTCGGTGGGGCAGTCAGGCGAGGGCTCTAGGATGTCTTCTCAGTCCTCATTGCGTGTGGCCTCACAGGACACGCTCCCCTCCGCGAAGTCTGTCCCCAAGACTCCCTCGGGTCTGTCCCGTGATCGGGTTCTCACTCCACAGTCAGAGGAAGGCGTGAACACTGACACTGCCGCAGAAGCCTCCTCGGGGAGAGCCTGAAACTACAGGGAGGAAGGCCAAGGAGGCTCGGGTGGGCGAGGCTGGTGCAGGACGCTTACTAGGTGGCAGCAACTGTTAATAAAGATGTGACCTAGCTTGTCCAGTCTGCAGGGGCCCCTCATTCATGTTTCCAGTTAGCAAGAAGGGAGCTTGCTGCCTCCTTTCCCCGTGTGTCCTCTGGGATTGTCAGTGCTGGCACTACAGTAGCCCCCAGCCTGAGCCTGCAGGGGTAGGGGACGCTGGCAACTCTGGCGGCCTGTCCTTGAGGAACTGAAGTTTGGCAGCAGAGACAGGTAGCGTAGGAGGAGCTGCTGTGTCCCACAGGGCCAGGTGGCACACATGGGTTTTGTTCTTGGTGCCTCAGGGAGGCTTTACGTTTAAACTACTGGGAGTTTTGGGGTAATTTTTATATTCGAATTTCCAACTTAGGGAAAGTTGCAGGAATAACACAGGGAACTCCCATATGCTGCTTATCCAGATGCACCAACAGCTTACGTTTCACCCTGTGTGTTTTGTCTGTGTGCATGTGCATTATTTTTCTAGGCCCTTTGAGACTGATTAGGTTGGAGCTATTGTGCCCCTTACCTCCTACTTCAGTGTGTATTTCCTGATCAGAAGGACAGTTTCCTTCATTACCACAGTACCATGACCAAAATCAGGAAATTTGCTATGGAGAAAATATTCTTACCATAGCTCTCAGGCCACTGTGCAGGAGACCAGATGGAAAGCCGAGAGGGCTAGGGCTATGGCCTAGTGGGGCTGCTGCTGGAGCACTTGTTTGAGATCGATGGCAATGGCCTGTTCAGAAGCGGGGCTTGCTGCTCTGAAACCAGCAGGAGGGCACCTTATCCCTGTCACAGCAGCAGCTTAGTGCGGCTGAGCTATGTGGCAGCCCTGAATGGCCTGTACTGTGTCCTGGTCGGTCCCAAGGCAGCCCGGGGCCAATGGCCCAGAAGCTGGTGGCTAGAGCCTTTCATTTGTCCCCATGCGTTCCCTGGTAGAGTCACAGCTGTCAGACCAGCTGACCCTGCCAGCAATGTAGTAGGCATGTCGGTGGTGATGCACCCCAGGGGGTGCAGGGGCCTTGAGGTGGAGGACATGGACCTAGACACAGTCCCTGGCCCCGAGATGGCAGCCTTCATCACACACCTGGCGATGGAGCAGGCCCAGAAGGCCAAGAACTCCCAGGAGCAGAAGTTCTTTTTCACCATATACTGGATGTACATCATTCCCAGCATCCTGTCCCTCATGATGTTAGGAATGCTAGACACAACACTGATCAGCTGCCAGGAGGGAAGACCCATAGGGGAACTTACGTGGTGCATCACCGTGTCTGTAACAAATGCCAAAGGGCTGGGCTCTGTAGAATTAGGGGACAAAACTGAATCAGGAAAATAGTAGGACTAGATGTGTATTTGTCCAGGGGGAGCTGCCCTAAAGAACGAAGTAGATGCTCACTGTCAGCTTCACTAAGAAGTTGCCATGGAAGGTGAACAAGGATGTGGCCCAGAATACTTCATGGTGTTTCCCTTGAGATCTCTCTCCTCCACCCAATTTATAAGTCATCTGAGCCTTGCTTCCTCTCCCTTGAGTCGTGTGTCCAGGCGAGAGACCTCAGGCCCCTTTAGGAAGTTTCGAGCTCAGGCATGACAGGGTATAGGCTGTAGCCAACTGGGCTACTGGACAGAAATGGAGGAGCATGTCCTGTGGTGCAGAGATGCCCATGGCTGGAGTTAGGGCTGCTGCTTCCACCAGCGTCTGTTCAACAGATATTGAAATTAAACTATCTGTTTGCTTTTTTATTTTATTTTATTTTATTTATTTACTTTTTTGAGACAGTCTCACTCATCAGCCTAGCTCACAGCAACCTCAAACTCCTAGGCTCAAGCAATCCTCCTGCCTCAGCCTCCCCAAGTAGCTGGGACTACAGGCATGTGCCACCATGCCCGGCTAATTTTTTCTATATATTTTTAGTTGTCCAGCTAATTTATTTCTATTTTTAGTAGAGATAGGGTCTCACTCTTGCTCAGGCTGGTCTCAAACTCCTGACCTGGAGCAATCCTCCCGCCTCAGCCTCCCAGAGTGCTGGGATTACAGGCATGAGCCACCGTGCCCAGCCTCCTTTTTATTTTTATTTTTTAAAGAGAAAGAGTCTTGCTCTGTCACCCAGGCTGGAGTGCAGTGGTGTCATCATAGCTCACTGCAACCTCCAACTCCTAGGCTCAAGGGATCCTCCTGCCTCAGCCTCATGAGTAGCCGAGACCATAGGCACATGCCACTATGCCTGACTGATTTATTTTTATTTTATTTTTTTTTTGAGAGATAGGATCTTGCTGTGTTGCCCAGGCTTATCTTGAACTCCTGGCCTCAAGTGACCCTCTTGCCTTGGCCTCCCAAAGTGCTGGGATTACAGGCATAAGCTACTGTGATTTTTAAAAAATTTGTTTCCTCTCCTCTTTTCGTGGAGTTTTGTCATACACAGACAGCCTTTTCCACACAGCCCTGATTGTGAAAAGGCACTGAGGGTGTCATGGACACACCAAGGACAGAGCAGGCTGGGGGCCCTGGCATAGTCGGCAAGATCTAGGAGACCAAACAGTGAGTCAAGAGGAGGCATCTGCGGGGGGAATCCCGGGGTGGTCACCCTTGGGGGCGAGAGGAACCCATCAGAGTGAGGTGCTCACTGATCTTTGTTCCGGCATTGAGTCTCAATCTCACTTTTCCCTCTTCAGACTCTCTAGGAAAAAAACTCAAATCCAAGCCCAAATCTAAGAGGTAACCTTAACTCTCAGACCACAGGGCAACCACAAAGAGAACAAACATCTTAGGGGCCCCTGGAGAGAGGGAGGGGTCCCGTCCAGGCAGAGGTGTCGCCCTGTGTCTTCAGCCCTCCCTCTGCTGAGAGCTGCGTGTTTGGCCTGGTGGCACACCTTCCCTTGGGTGTCCCATGGGCATCTACAGTTAACATGGCCCATGAGAGAGTCATCACCTCCCTGCCCACCCCTCACTCCTCTCTCCCTGCCTTGGTGAGAAGCACCACTGAGTTGCCCCCATGGGTCAGGGAGTGAGCGGGCTCCCTGCTCTCCCCTCTCCCATACTCTGCAAGTCCATCCCTGCACAGATATGACCCCTCTCGAGTCCTCCTCTCTTCCTACCCCCCAGTCTTGGCCGGAGCTACCATTAGCTCCTGCCTGGGGCCCTGTTAAGCATCGTGACCACCTCCTGGCCTCCCAGCTCCCTTCTCAAGCCAGCCTCCACGCGGCAGGTGGGGTGAAAATCATGCAACATACTTCCCGTTATTTCACTGCTCTGCCCCAAAGCTCACAGTCTCCCCTGACCTTCCAGATGAAGTTCAAACTCCCCAACTCATCTGCAGAGCAAGTATGGATTGGGCAGGTCCTGGCCCCAACTGTCAGACTCAGGCTGCCTGCATGGAGCATCATCTGGAATCCACAGCTTCATCCCCCCTCATGCCAACCGCCACCACCCGCCCCACTGTTAGGGCCTAAACCAGAGTTTGCAAACTGGCAGTGCCCAGGTCTATTTATTTGGCTTGTCCAGTGTTGGCCCAGTGTTTCTTTCTTTCTTTCTTTTTTCTTTTTGAGACAGAGTCTCACTCTGTTGCCTAGGCTACAGTGCCATGGCATCAGCCTAGCTCATAGCAACCTCAAAGTCCTGGGCTCAAGCAATCCTACTGCCTCAGCCTCCCGAGTAGTTGGGACTACAGTCATGTGCCACCATGCCCAGCTAATTTTTTCCATATATTTTTAGTTGTACAGCTAATTTCTTTCTATTTTTTAGTAGAGACGGGGTCTCGCTCTCGCTCAGTCTGGTCTCGAACTCCTGAGCTCAAACAATCCACCCTCCTCGGCCTCCCAGAGTGCTAGGATTACAGGTGTGAGCCACCACGCCCGACCAGGCCCAGTGTTTCAAAGTCAGGAAGATGCCACCTGAAATCCTGGGTCCCAGGCATCTCTTGAAAACTTGGAAGACCTGGCAACACTAGGGCAGCTTTCCTTCACAGCAGCAATTGCATGGAGCTGAGTTCTACTTCCCTTTAGAGCCGTCAAAGCACTTTCCAGTTGGCCGCAGTCTCCACCACTCCATATTGCCTCACACCCAGCCTGCTCTTCTCACATAGCTCATGTGCATGGGCCCTGTGGATTTTAGTTCCTGCTCCCCTGCCGCATGTACAGTTTCTCCAGTGCACTCGACTGTTCTTGTCCTGAGGTCTGTGCACTGCTGATGCCTCCTCCTGGAATGCCCTTTTCACCCTGTCTGACTGGCAAACACTCCCTCTTATAAGATTCCACTCCACTGCTCTGGCTGCATCTTGACAGAATGGACCACACAGACTTCTGTGTCCCCCTGTGCCCAGTAAAGACCTGTTTCCAAGCATCCCCTGCACCAAAGCCTCCTTATTTATTAATACTTCCATCTCTCCCACTAGAACACAAGCCCACGCCATATTTCTAGGGCACAGCACACTCACTCCCTCAGCAGACAGGCCCTCAAGAAGTCGCTGACAGGTGGATGGGCAGGTGCTAACAGTAACGAGACAACAGCAGCAACAGGAGCTGCCTGTTCACCCCCTGCCCCAAGCAGTAATCTCCTTGCCCCTCTGTCAGGCTCCAAGTCCTTCTCTCTTCCCACCGGACAGGTCACTACCCAGAGAGGCCAGGCTGGGACAAAAGTTGGTGATGGCTCTGGGAACCAGTGCTGGGCCCTCAGCTTGTCAGCAAGTAGCAGAAAAGACCTGAGGACTCCACTGTCCCAGGTGGCTCCGGGGACAGGGACATCTGATCAGCACCAGCACTGGGATGCTGTTTCCAACAGAGGAGATCAGGGTTCAAACCCAGGCGCTGCCACTTGTGAGCTGTGTGAGGCCCCGGGTGAGACATCCCAGCTCTGTGAGCCTCAGTCTCCTCATTTGTAAAATGGGGGTGATACCGGACAGCGTATATGTGAAGGAGACAATGCGTGACAAGTGCCTGGCTTGTGTTTCATAGATGGTGGCAGTGACTATTAGCAGAGTCTTTGGGCACAGCTGCCATCCACACCATCTAACTCTGGGAGCTCCGCCCCTGGCCGGCAGGTAGGAGGAAGGGCCCGGATTCAGGCCCTGTGCTGGTCTTGACGGTGAGACCGGGTGGGCGGCACGTCGCACCCTCCTGGTTACCGTATTGGGCTGAAGGCCCAGTTTCCTTTCCTCAGTTCCCGCTGGAAGTCAGTCTGAACCCTGTGGGTGAATGTGAGTGCATGGGGGGGTACACGTATGCACGTGTGTGAGCCCTGGGGGCGTGTGTCTGTGTGTGTCTGTGCTAGGCAAACGCGTCTAGTCTTCCATCAGTTTGGAACACTAATGCACGCATACATGTGTTTGTACAGACCTGCTTATGTGTAAGACCTTGCCCCAGGTACCCACCCCAACGCCTCCCTGACAGCTTGGACTATGTCTGCCTCAGTCACTGCTATGTCCCCGGGGCCTGGCACATAGTAGGTGCTCAATAAATATAAGTGCAATGAAAGAGTCTACACACACACACCCCTCTGCAGTTCCCATAAGTCTTTGTGTTAAAAAATACCTAATTTGGTAATTCAGGGGTGAATCTCATACTGTTTTTGATGTTCTGTCTTTCTCAACTTCACCCAGAGACAAGATGCGACACTGGCGTGGCCGCTGGTGGAGGAAGAGGAGGAGCCCTGCCCCCAAGTCTGCCAGGCCTGAGCCTGGCTTGCCCACATACTGGCTGTGTGACAGTGGCCAGGTGCCTCACCTCTCTGATTCCCTATTGAGAGGATCGAATAAGCCTCGGCAGGGGAGAGCCCAGCACAGAGCCTGAAAGGGTGGGCAAATCTGGAAAAGGAGTCGTTTGGCTGACTATCACCTGGGAGTCCCCACAGGTGCCAGAGGGATTCTAAATCCCCCAGGTGAACCCGGGCTCTGGGCTGTCACACTCACTGTCTCCTTGGGGCTCTCAGCCCATGATCTGAGCAGGGAACCCCACAAGAAAACGAGATCAGAAACAAGGTCAGGGGACTTATATTTTCCAAGTCACAGAGTGGTGGCCAGGGATTCGGATCTGGCTGAAACAGTGTTTAACATTTACTGTTCGAGTAAGGAGATTTCTCAAAGAA
>CM052438.1:20774587-20804058 GCA_028533085.1 Varecia variegata
AAAGTGTGGTTCCTGGAGCGGCAGCATCCGCATCAGCTGGGAACTGATTGGAAACGCAGAATCTCAGGTGCTGCCCCAGCCCCACACGTGGAATTGGAAGCTGCATTTCCACACACTCCCCAGGTGATTCACGTACACACTAAAGTTTGAGAAGCCCTGCAGAGCCCTTGGCTGGAGGTCTCAGAGAGGTGCCCATCTTCAGGCAGAGGGGGTGGGAACACCTGGCCTGAAGCCCAGCCCATGTCATGTGACCAGTCCTCTCTCCTGAGAGATGGCCTGGGTGGGGCTCCCAGGCCAGGCCAGCAAAGGCACAGTTGCTGGCCACTGTGATGGGTTTGGGATGGACACACCACCAAAAGTCAAGCCCCATTAGCTGATCCAATCAGAATAAACCTCAGGACTTTTGCACGTGCTGCTGGGGAAAGGCCAAGGCTCTGTCTGGGGGACTTGAACCTGGAAGTGGCCCTGGACCTGCAATGGCCATCCTGCTGCCCCAAGAGGTGGCCCTGGGGTTGCTGGAAGCCAACACTGCCTCTGGTCCAGACCATCCCCTGGCTTCCCGGTTCCTCAGGCCTCCATATACTCCCCCTTTCACCTGACATGCCCTGAACTGGGTGTCAGTTTCTAGCACCCAAGGGGGCCCTGCCCACTGCACGCCCCTGGCCTGCTCCTCAGGTCAATGCAGGAAAACCAGAACACTCGGGGAGACAGGGCCACCAAGCACAGGCAGAGCTGGGGACCTGACTGGAGGGTGAGGCAGGGGTGTAGGGTGAGCCTTTAGGTCTCAGCATGGGGTGGAGAGCCCTTCCTCCTCAGTCCCAAAGCCTTACCTGCTCTCACAGGTGCTCTAAAAGACTACATTTCCCAGCATCCCCTGCAGCTATAGGTGGCCATGTGACTAAGCTCTGGGCAATGAGATATAAGCAGAGGTGTGGGGTGGAGCTTCTGGAAGTCTCTTCAAAGGTAGGTGGTGGTTTCTGTTGGTCAAAGTCAGGACTTGAGGGCCAGAGCTCCAGAAGCCAAAGACCACAACCCTGATGCTCACCCCAAGAGGCAGTCCTTGTTAGATGGTCATTCCCCAAGGAGACGGTGAGTGTGACAGTCCGGAGCCCTGGTTCAGCCGGGGGATTTAGAATCCCACTGGCACCTGTGCGCACAGTTGGAGCCGCAGGTGGCCGTGATTTGGAAATGCCCAGTCTGCAGACTGCCTGTCTGCATGGTTAGCCACCCCGGCTGCCCCAACCGCCCCAGCCTCCCTGACCCCCTCCCAACACCAAAGCTCTCAGCAGCCAGTGCCCAGAACCCCTCCTAGCAGCAGAGGCAGAGGGAGGCCAGAAGCAGATCTGGAAGCTGCAGTTTGGGCTCATTCCCTTCAGGTGATGTCCCCTCCCCAGGCCACCCCAGAGTCACTCTACCTTGGCATGATATAGTCTACCAAAAGAGAAGTGTGCTTGGATTACTAAATGTCCTTTTGAGATGAAGAGCAATATTCCTCTGTGGGTTATGTGGCTATCATTTCAGTCATTCACACTTTTGTATCTTTTAATGGCATCAGATTATTTTCCAATTATTGTGTGACCAAGGTCAGTACCCTGAGGGGTTTTGTTGATCTGAGGTCTGAGAAGGGGAGCTGTGTGCGTAGGCTTGCTTGGAGCTGGCTCTGGGAGCCCCATCTTTGGCCCTGTCATAGTCAGTGGGGCCTCTGTGGGCTAGCCTGAAACCCTCACCACCACGGTGTCCCTGCGAAGGCATGCTTGCGGCTTCCAACCACCTGTTTACAAACCAGCATTTGGAGACACAGCCCCTTTGCCTGGGGGACTGCCGAGAGTTCTCTGGGACAAGCCAGCAGATACCCTGCCAGTGACCCTGGGTTGCCACTTTCCTTCCATGGGGTGGGTGTGTGCAGAGCTGGCTTCGTTCCCGGGCAGAACCAGCAGCTGCCCTGGGGGTTGATGGGAAAGAAGCTTCCTCAGCCCACACCCCTCCCCGGGGACCTGTCACAGTGCCTAAAGCAACACCATTTGCGTCACTCCTTGGAAGAGGGTGAGGAAGCAGCTTTGAAAACTTATACCAAAATGTCATCTGTAGGTTAGCCATGGGCATTTCTAAGTTTAGAGATTATGGGCAGTTTGGGTTTTCTGTGTTGTCTAAATTTTATGTACTAAGCACATGTTACTTTCATGTTTTTCCCCAAATTCTATCTGGGGTGGGCATGTGTGTGCATTGTGGAAATTGACCAGATGGGCCCAGCAGTTAGCAGGGCTTTGGGAACTGGGGCATGGGACAGGTACATTTTGATGGAAAAGCAAAAGGTGACACTGGGGAAAGACTAAATAGCTGTCAAAGGTGCCTCCTCCTCGGCTTTTCCTGCTGTCATAAGCTACAGACCCAAATCGTAATCATTTTCTGAAAATAATGTGGATGTGGCATGTCCCCTCCGTTGTAGTGCTCACTGTCCCAGGGCAGCCTCTGCACACTCAGCTCCTCTCAGGGCAGGGCTCTGTCTCCTCTGTCACACCCAGGGCTCAGCGAGGTGCTACTTTGTGTGGGAGCTGGTCTTTGCCGAGTTCCTACCTTGTCCCAGGCACAGTCCTAAGGGTGTGACAGGAATCATCTCTTCAGCTCATCCTGAGAACAAGATGGAATGATTGGCCCTTTATGCAGGTAAGGAAACTGAGGCCCAGAGAGGTGAGGTGACTCGCCCAAAGTCACTCGCCTGTTAAGAGGCAGGATTGGAACCTGGGTCCACCTGACTTCAAATACCTTGTTTTACCCACCTCATTCCTGGGAAGGCAACATCACATTTTTAAAAGATTGGAAAGTGAAGAAAGCAACTTACTCAAAATCTCACCTCTTTCTTGCCACAGGCATGTTTGGGGGTGTTTTTGTTCTCCTTCCTGCTTTTTTCTGTGTACACATTTCCTTTGACACAGCCGCAGTAATGCACCCTCGTCTGGGCTGTCACACAACTGTGGCTATTCTCACAGGATCAACACAGTGGTTAGGGTCTGTGACCCAGATGAGCAAATGGCCAGGAGGGCATGTTGGCTGTCACCTGGTGGGGGCCCGCTGGGCTTCACCAGCTCATGCTCCCTTGGGGCACACACCAGCCAGCATCCTCCCAGCCCTGCACACCCAGTGCCTCTCATTGCTGGCAAGATGGGAAGGCAGAACAGGGCACCAGGGCTGGATCTGGGAGTGGCCCTGAGGCTGTACTGGTCGGCCGTTTATGCCTGAGTGGAGACTAGCACCCACAGCACCCACAGAACCATTACAGGAGTAACGGTCCAACCCTTGGTCTCTGGAGCCAGGAGAAACTAAATTTCAGTCCTGACTGCTTCCTCCTCAGGCTGTGTGTAGCCTTGGGCATGTGAGTGATTCTACCTCTTTGTGCCTCAGTTTCTTCATCTGTAAAATGAGTACCCACTCCACAGGTGTTGTAAATGCAGCCAGGCCACCCTCTTCCCCTCCCTTCCTAAGCAACCAGGGTCTCACCTGCAGAGTCATTTCATTTTAGCCAGGGATGAATGTCACTTCCTTGCATCGACTATGGGCAGATAACCTAGGTTTTATTTTCTCTTTCTTTTTTTCTCTTTTTGAAAGATGTCTAAAAATTGTGACATAGACCCTGGGAAGCTTTTAATATGTGTGGTCAGAAGCTGTTACACCCCTGAACATGGCATAAACTACTATTAATAGAAAGTTTTAAAGATTTTTTTTTAAAGTTTCCTCTTCTCACAAAGGTCAGGACAGTGCCATCCTTATCATTACGGTTTATTATAAAGGACACAAATTAGGACCCGTCAAATGAGGACACACACGGGGTGAGGTCTGGGAGGGTCCTGAGTGTGGCCCTTGCATGCCTGTGTCCCTGTGGAATCAGGGCATATTCCCCTCAGGGGACATCAGTATGGTCACTGACCAGGTACTCCCTTGAGCTCTGTGTCCGGAGTTTGTCAGAGGCTCATTCTGCAGGGTGCTTGATCGAAGCATTGGCCACGTGACTGGACTCGCTCTCCAGCCCCCTCCCCTCACTGGAGGCCAGGCTGGCTCACAGCTCCACCCTCCAGTTCTGTGGCTGGCCTTTCTGGTGCTCAGTCCCCACCCGACTCAACTCTTAGCATAGACTCAAGTGCCCACCCAGGGCCTCACGAGTAACAAAGTCCCTCCATCACTTGGGAAATTCCAAGCCTTTAGAGTCTGCCTCCCAGGGACCAGGACAAAAGCCAGTCCAGTTCTTTATTGCATTGCAGGGTGGGTGCCATTAACTAGCGCTAGCAGAAGACCAGAGGAGGGGAACAGGGTTGGTAGGGGGAACGGAGGGCAATGGCTGGGATGTGTTAACTTTAAGGGGCTCATTGGACATGCAAGTGGAGCAGGCGGCTGGATCCGTGAGTCTGGGCTCGGGGAGGCAGCAGTATGGAGACCATGTTTAAAGCCCTGCGACTGGATAAACAAGGAAGCCAGGTAGAGGACAGTTAGGGAGGAGAAAAGAGCCTGCAGCTGTGCCTTGAGGCCTCCCACACTTAGTGACTGGGACAGGGCAGCCAGCAAGGGAGGCAGAGGAGGAGTGGCCAGAGAGGGGGTGGGAGAACTGAGGAAGCGCAGGGGAGGGTGAGCAGCAGTGTGAATTAAATGCTGCTGCAAGTCAAGGAAGAGAAGGACCGAGAAATGCGGATCTGGCAGGCTGGGGGCCACGGTGACCTTGCGCTGAGTGGCCTCAGGGGAGAGGAGGTGATGAAAGCTAATTGGAGGGGCCCACGGCAGGAATGGCTGGTGAGGAAGGGGAGACAGCAGAGACCTCTCTAGGGACTGTGGGCCTAGGGAGGGGCTGCCATAGTCTGTCTGGTGGCCGAGAGGATGGGCCAACACCTACTGTGTGCCAGGAGGTGTGGGTATCTTCTGGGAGCTCAGAGTGTGGCCAGAGAGGACAACATCGTGGCTATCCTCATCATCACAGAGAGCAGCGACTCAGCCCCGCCCCCTCCCCCTCTGCTCAACAACAGAGCAGTCTGTCCTTTAGGAAGGTCAGAGAATTGGACTTCCATTCCTGTCCTCCAGTATTGATGCATTCTAACTTCTGCATCACATGTCATATCTGCAGGACATGGAAGGAGGGGAAAGCCCAGGGAAAACCCTCCTAATACCGTCCAGCCAGCGTGGGCCTGGCGGTCCTGAGCAGGCGGCGAGGGGTAGGTGTGGACAGCAAGAGAGGCCGCATTTCTCCAGACGGGAGCAGTTGGGGAGAGCTTCCTGGAGGAGGCAGAGCCCAGGCTGGATGTGGGGAGAGCTGCAGGAGTTTCCTGGAAGGGCGGGGAGGCCATTCTCCAAGGGGGGGGGGGCGGCGTGAATCTGCTGGAGCAAAGGTTCCCAGGGAGAGCTGCCTTTGGCTTCTGCAGGGAAGGGGACAGAGCAAGCAGCCCCCCAGCGCAGTGGCTTGGCCTTCCCGGGGGCAGCGTGACCTCTGGGCGAGCTCCAGGCAGGGCTCCTCAGCCACGAGTTGCTTCTTCAGACCTTCCCCCCATTTTGTGTTCGGTTGTTTGTCTGTTGCTTGGAAACGTGTATGACTTCTTCATATGCTCTGCATGTGGATCCCCTGCAAGTTGTTTGTATTGTAAATATTTTGGCAGTTAGCAACTGGTCCTTTTACTTTGCTTATGGCGTCTCTAGTTGTACAGAAGTTTCCACTTAGAATGTAGGCAAATGTATTACTGTTCTGCGGTCTGTGCTTTGGGGTCTTAATAAGAAATTCCTCCTTGCTCTATGAAATAGTATTGGCATCAAGAGTGGTCCCAGAGACAGATCTGCACAGACAAGATTCGGGGATGGGTGGGGTTGTGCTGCCCGTGGGCAATGGGATGCTGGTTACCCCCTGCATGCAGTGGTGCCGTATGTCATCAGGCTGTCACCTGTGGTTGGGGATGGTGACAGTGGAAGCATGGACCTTGGGAGCCAAGAGGCTGCTACACTTGACCCTTACACCACGATCATGACTGAGTGTCTGTATCTGTCATAGTCCACTCAGGAGACAGGCAGGGCACAGCAATTTGAGCAGGGACAGTTTAATAGAAAGAATTATGGGCTCAGTACAGTGGCTCATGCCTGTAATGCCAGCACTTTGGAAGGCTGAGATGGGAGGATCGCTTGAGGCAACTACACTCCAGCCTGGGTGACAGAGTGAGACCCTGTCTCTAGAAAATAAAAAAATAAATTAAAAAAAAAGAACGATTAACTGCCACAGGGGATTGGAGTTACAAGGGATTGGCTAATAAGAAGTAGAGAACCTTAAAGGATACAAGAATAGCAGGAATAATGTGTCCATAACATGCAACACGCTAGCATGTGTGATGTAACATGACGTACAATAGCCATTCCCTGGGGCTGGGGCAAGTGCCCAGGGAAGCCCCCCTTGCCTCCTGGGCAGCTCACTGTGTGGCAGACACACAGGCAGTGCAGAAATTGCTGGACTCGAGCTCTCTGAGGTGCCGGGAGAAGTCGCTCACAGGGAGAAGTCACCTGGGAGACGTCTCTTACAAAACTGGCTGCGGGTGTTGGGGAAGCTGCCCCGGGGTGCTGAGTGAGCGCTGGAGACCCTGCAGCCCGGAGCCGAGCTGAGGGCTGGGAGGCCCGGCCGCTCCCTCCTGCAGTGCCCCTCCAGGGTCTGCACCCCAGGGCCTCTGGCAAAGGCAAAGACTCAAAGGGCTCAGATCCATTTTCACAGAGCAGGCAAAATGGGCGCACTTGGAGCTGAGAGGCCAAAAGGAAAGAAAAGAAAAACCAGTAAGAGGCACAAAGATCATTCACATACGACACACACTGGCGCTTCTCGGTCTACTGCGGTCCAGGTGTCTTGACCCGGCTCTCATATTTTCTCTCTCTTTCATTTCTCGGTGCTGCATTTTGGGTTATTTTTTTCCAGATTTACCTCCCAGTTCACTAATTCTATGTTCCTCCATCTCTGATTTGCTCTTAAAACGTCCACTGACTTTGTCTTGTCAACAGCTGTCGTTTCATTTGTTTCCCTTTTGCTGCTTTTCTGAGTCAGCCTGTTCTTCCTTCTTAGAATCCATCTAGTCCTTTTCTTACGAGGCCCATTTTGCCACAGATGTAGTCACTTACAAAATACTTCGTTATCTCTTCTGAGTGGCTCCCTTATCCAGAATCCTCGAGGCTCCAGTCTTGCTGTTTGCTGTGCTTCCTGCCTCCTGCTCACGGTGGGTTCCCCGTATTCACCTTGTCATTGTGCACTGCGGGCCCCATAGCTGCGCTCAAGGTGACTCATTCCTGGGTGTCTTTGTGTTGGCTGATGATCTGGAACAAATTTTTACCAGCATTTCCCAGCTCTGAGGTCCTCCTAGAATGCAGCAGTGTAAACCCAAACTCTAAATCCTTCCGTGGCCCTAGGCCAAGAAAAGGGGCAAAGATAGAGACAAATTTCCTTTTGGTGTCTCTGCATGCCCTCGGCGACATCCTAGCCCAGTTCTCAAGGTGCCTGTTTCATGCCGGGGTCCTCCTTCCTCCCCAGGATCCCCCAGCGCCACCCAGCCTCAACCCTGGGAGATGGCCTTCTGCTCAGGGCGGCCGGAGCGTCAGCTCACACGCTCAGGGCTCCGCTCTGTCCCTGCCCAGCTCTGCCTTGGGGTTCCCCTTGCGTCTTAGCCAGTTCAGCTGGGGACGGTTAAGAGAAATTTGTTGTTAACAGATTCTTTCATCTTGGAGGTATTTGTGTGCATGGAGAGGTATAAGCACTACCACTTGTATACATTTTATATAAACCCAGTTTATTAATCTTGTTAATGTATTCAACTCTCCACCTTTGAAAGCATTAAATAGTCACATTACTAATATAACATTTGCCCATCACTAAGACAATTCATAATGTAAAACTTATGCATTTAACAAAGTAAATTTCCTGAACGTTTTCATATTGATTACAGACTTATTGACTCTAAACGTTTAGTTAAAATCCTACATTCAAACATCGGCTTCTCCCAAGTGTTTTGAGCACTGTGAGGAAGACACGGTGGCGTCAGGACTATGAACGTGATCGTTGGAATGTGCGTCTTCATTTCCTGATATGCTCGTTTCCTTCCTTTTCCTCATCGTTCTCCCTTCCCTGCATCGACCTTCCTGAGTTTTCAGAGATCTCCCCATCTTCACGCCTTCCTAGCAGTTCTGTAGTTTTATCAGACCCAAAAGGAAACGGCTGCTGTCTTAGGCCGGCACAGGTTTCAGAGCTGGTTGTCCACCAGCACCCTGGGTCAGAGCACACTGCTGGCTGCTGCCTGCAGGGCTCTGTCTATGGTGACTTCCACTTGCCTCGTCGTGCAAATTCTACTTCTCAGAAGTCAGCATCTTCCCCAGAAATCGTATCTTTCCGTTCCAACGGCCAGCATGCGTTTCCTATCTCACTGTCACCCTGACGTGTCCACCCAATCTGTAATCACTGTTAAAAGCTCCTTTAACCTGGCATTTTGTAATAATTGAACCTGTGGATTATGTGTTCATTAGTAAACAGGTAGCTCATTGCTCTCTACTTGTAGTCAGTGGTCTGCATGTGGGGTGCACTGCTGGAGCCATGCCTGGCCCGGTGGCTGGGTGGAGACATGGGGCTGACCTGCAGCCACAGCTGATGGCTCCCTCATGTCCCCATAGCCCCCTAGACCCCTCTGACCCCTCTCAAGCCCCTGGCGCCCACGCTGAGCGGTGTACTCCCAGCCCCACCTGTTCTTCCCTGATTGCATGGACAGAGCAGGTGCGTGTCAGTACCTTATTTTGAAAAATCATAAATGGAAGAAAAAAGATACCCATATTTAACCACTTTCCTACTTATTAATACCAATAAAAATTAAATGTTATTAAATTATAATTTCCCTTCTTTTATGTTATCACCCCCTTTCTGTTCATTTTGTGCTAACTCTATTCCTTGGAGTGGTGTGATCAAGTCACGGCCTGTCTTCACTCACCAGGGCCACTGTAACAAAGTGCCACAAACTGAGTGGCTCAAATGACAAATGATCCTCTCACAGTTTTGAACTGGTAAATGTTGGGGTGCAGCAGAGGTGATGGAGCCTGGGAGTGGGGCAGGCAGCTGGAGGTGGCAGTGAGAGGACAGGTTGGAGGAGAGCTTCTGAAGTCCCACTTGTCACACCTCCACCCCCGCTGTACATGTTCCCTTGGGATAGTTGGTGTCTGCCTCTTCAGTGAAGAAGAGGGGTGGCAGCCCGGGCACCAGTGCAGGGGTCCTGGGGTGACATCAGGGGCCAGCATCTGTTCTCAGGTGGCAAAGTGATGAAAATGCGTGTGGACTAACAGCAGCACTTGGACATTTACCCATCCCTCCCTCTCTGCAAACACCAGTGTCTCGTGGGTTACAATCCAGGGAGACAGCCTCCTGCAGGTGCTGCTTCTCCCTAAGGGCTCAAGGTGCCTCCCTTAGTTCTGGGGTGCTGGGGCTCCCCATCCCGAGGCTCGCCCTCAACCCTGTCTTTGAACACAGTAGGCCTGACACAGATTGAAACCTGGACTCAGCCCCTCTCTATCTTACCTAAAAGAACATCCGATACACCCAAATAGCCAGACACCTGAGAAGACAACTGCCTAGAAGAAAATTGACAAATGGCAGCGTCTATTACCTGAAACAGAGTTGTTGGAAAAGGTGGACCAAGAACATTAAGCAAATTCAGTATACTTAAAGAGAAAAAGGAAGGCATTAGCATATAAGTAAGAACAAGAAATTATCCAAAAAATAAGCAAGAAGAACCGCTTGGTATTAAAACCATTGTAATAGGAACAAACAGCACGATACACAGGGTAAGTGCCAGGTGGGGAGCCTGCAGTGTGAGTTAGGGTGCTGTAAGGTCAGCCTAGGGGATCTCCCAGAAGGCAGCAGGAGAGGATAGAAAGACGGAAGTGTGAAAGGAAAAGTGAGGCACGGAGGACCTAAGGAGTTGAAATAAACTTCCTAGAACTTAAAAGAAGATGAGAGACCTCAGACTGAGCAGGCTCATGCAGTGTCAAAGAGGGAAGATAAGGAAAAACACACTTAATCTCATTATAACACATTTTAAGAACATTAAAAACAAAAGTATAAAAGAGCCCACACGAGAAAAGCAAACCCTTAATATTAAAAGTAGCAAGAATAAGTTTGCTGTCAGACATTTCAATAACAACCGTGAATATGGGAAAATAACCGAATAACATTTTTAAAATACTGAAGGCAAATAACTATGAACTTAGAATTTTATATCCAACCAAACTTTCACTCAAATGTGAGGGTATAATAAAAATATAACTAGGCATATAAACCCTCAAGACATTTGCTACACAAAGACCACACTGAAGACACTTTAGGAGGAAGTGCTCAAATAAGAGAAACAGATCCCATAGATTTTGACAAAGGCTTGGGAAGTAAGAGTGATTAAATAGCTTGGTAAGGTTTACAATTATCTTAAATGAAAGGATAGGGAAAGATATACTAAGCATAGATGACCCTAAAGAGCTCTGTTAATCTTATCTGACAAACTATTAAATAGACTCTAAGACACAAAAACTATTGTAATGGACAAAATGGATGTGTATAATAGTAAAAATGTCAACAGAATAAGAAGCTATATTCATCATAAACATATAAGCACCAAAACATACAGCTCAAAATGTATCAAGCAACAACTGATAGAATCTTCCCAAATTATAAGACATACTGTAAAGTCATGGTAGTAAACTTTACAAAACAGTAACAGAAAAGAAAAATAAAGAGTGTGTTTTGGCTTAAGAACAAACAAACAGAACAGCAGAGTGCTCAGGGACAGATCCCTCCTCACACATATGGGAAATCTGATATATGGTCAGGATGGCAGGGAAATGAATTGCTTCAGTGCTCATGTTAGACATAGGCAGCTAGGCATGGTGGTGCGCACCTGTAGTCCCAGCTACTTGGGAGGCTGAGGCAGGAGGATCCCTTGAGCCCAGGAGTTTGAGGCTGCAGTGAGCTACGGTGATACCATTGCATTACAGCCTGGCTGACAGAGTGAGACCCTGTCTTATAAAAACAAAACAAAACAAAACAAAAAAATCCTCTCTATATGGAGAAAAACTAACTGATCCCCTGTTCAATGCCACATGAAAGTTGGTTCTAGAACTAAATATGCAAGGAAAGGCTTTGAGATTAATAGAATACAATCTCGAATATTATGGTCTATGGACAATGAAGGATCTGATAAACTTCCAGAGCATAAACCATAAGACAAAATTTCAGGCACTTGATTCCATCAAAATTAAAATTAAAAACATAATACTAAAGCTGAAGAAAAAGAAGACAACCCACAACAACTCAAAACAAAAATTCTAGATAATATCACCATAATTGCATTTCTGTTGAATGAAGAACATTGTGGATAAAGTGAAGAAATGGGTGAAGCGTGAAGATGCTTGCAACAGCTAACATAATCTAGAATAAACAAGCCCTGCAGGCAAACCAGGAAGAGGCAGCAACTCCAGGAGAAAAACAGTTCAGTCTTCCAGAGCCAATACACATTTTAAATGAGCCACCCACTATCACACATGGCATCACTCCCTGTGAATGGTTGGCAAGGCCTGTAGAACAGGCCCCGCAAACTCTCAGAGTCACGTCTGAGGCACCAAGCCGAGGCCCCGAAGCAGGTGGCCAGACCATGCTCCTGAGAACACCAACAGGCCTAAAACTGAGCTGGAAGGTGCATCCACACTCAGCTGGTTTTATGGTGCCAAAGGATGCCACTGTGAACTAAAAATCTTAAGCCCCGCTGCCAGCAGACTGAATAGACCCCCTCTTGCCAAGCCCCCCCCCTTAAAGCTGGGTTGCCAGCCATGCAGAGAAGGGAGGTCAGACAAGCCTAGTTACACCCTGTCCCTTTTGGAGTTACTCTTTGTAACAATAAGATACAAAATCATTAACAAGCCTGAGGGCAAATAAGATGAAGGTTAAACCACACCTGTAGGTCACCAATTTACATATTAGATCATTTGAGTCTGGATATACGTCCAGTGGCTTGTCTCTGATTAACAACATCCTTAGGCCGGGCGAGGTGGCTCACGCCTGTAATCCTAGTACTCTGGGAGGCCGAGGCGGGCAGATTGTTTGAGCTCAGGAGTTCGAGACCAGCCTGAGCAAGAGCGAGACCCCGTCTCTACTAAAAATAGAAAGAAATTATATGGACAGCTAAAAATATATGTAGAAAAATTAGCCAGGCATGGTGGCGCATGCCTGTAGTCCCAGCTACTCAGGAGGCTGAGGCAGGAGGATTGCTTGAGCCCAGGAATTTGAGGTTGCTGTGAGCTAGGCTGATGCCACAGCACTCTAGCCCGGGCAACAGAGTGAGACTCAGTCTCAAAAACCAAACAAACAAAAAAAAACATCCTTATCTTCATTTAAAACATTTCAAGCCTTTACACAAAGCTTCATTTCTTTAACCAATTGCAAATCAAAGAATCTTTAAACCACCTATAACCTGTAACCCCCCGCTTTGAGATATCCTGCCTTTTTGGACCAATATATGTCTTCCACGTATTGATTTATGATATGTGTAATTCCTGTCTCCCTAAAATATATAAAACCAAACTGTAATCCAACTACAGGGAGTCCACTTGCTCAAGGCTTCTTGGATTCACTCTCTGGGCCAAGGTCACATATATTCAGCTTAGAATAAACCTCTTTAAATTATTTCAGAGTTTGGGTTCTTGTCCATTGACACCATGAAAATAGCTGAAGCTGAAGTGACCCCAACTGTCATGAGTTCTGGTAAACATTAAAAGCCAAAGGCCGGCCGGGCGCGGTGGCTCACGCCTGTAATCCTAGCACTCTGGGAGGCCGAGATGGGAGGATTGCTCGAGGTCAGGAGTTCAAGACCAGCCTGAGCAAGAGCGAGACCCCGTCTCTACTAAAAATAGAAAGAAATTATATGGACAGCTAAAAATATATATAGAAAAAAATTAGCCGGGCATGGTGGCACATGCCTGTAGTCCCAGCTAGTCGGGAGGCTGAGGCAGTAGGATCGCTTGAGCCCAGGAGTTTGAGGTTGCTGTGAGCTAGACTGACGCCACGGCACTCTAGCCCGGACAACAGAGTGAGACTCTGTCTCAAAAAAAAAAAGCCAAAGGCCTTGCGATACCACCACTCGAAGACATCGATACCAGCTGGAGGCATCATGGCAAGTGGCACAGGCAAGGCTGTTGTGCCCGACCCTGGGAGGGGAGCCTCGTGTGGTGCTGTAAACCAGGCTCAAAGCCTACAGCAGCCTCCCTGGGAGAAACTGCATCAGCAACAATGTCAGAGGGAATGGAGTCACCTCTAGGAGTCCCTTCTAACACCTGTGTCTGTGCCCATAGGCTATTGCTCCTGCTGTGCGTGGCAAGCAGCAATGTCTTTTTAGGTTGGGCTGCAACAATGGCAGCGGTCAGCAACCAGTCCAGTTTTTGTTTATGTGGATACCTACCCTTGTCCAGTGGGAGTGGGAGGCCATGGGACGTGCTGCCTGTGACATCACAGAATCAGAGTGACTGGACAAAATCACTTCAGGAGGACAATTCTACGAGACACTATTGGCATCTACCTCCACTTCAATCCTTCCCACCTGCCAACTGTAAAGGAAACTAAAAGACATGTCTTTGCATTAGTAAGGCAACACATTAACATCACCTGCAGCTAACACACATCAGTTTGGGTGGGTTAACATGGATGATAGCTGGACGTGGGATATTACACCAGAAGGCCCCTCAATGCATAGAAAGACACAATTATATCACAGCATCACAGAGTCCTCCCCTGCCCCCGGCTGATGGGCTGGCTGCCCCTTCAGCATGCACCTACACTGACAAGCGTATGGGAGTTCAAATGGGCAGGGAGACATCAGTCCCTAAAAACTGGGAGTTTATCCTGCACCTTTAGGGGCTGGTTAGTTATGTGGTGCACACTTGTTGGACTAGGAGGTGTACAATGGGCCTTTCTTGCCATGGATTATACACACAGCCCCACCCATGGTGCCCCATAATGTAAAGAGCCTGACAGCCCGTTTCCCCAGGTCTTTAGCCTGGTGGGAATGGCCCTTAAGCATTAGTTCCTGGGGCAGGAGCATTAGATGCTCTTACTCAAGTCACAGTTCTTGCTCAATTCACAGCCAAAGCATTAAATCATACAAAGGAAGGTGTGTCATCACTAAATCAAAAACTGCACAAATAAGGAAAGTGGTCTTACAAAATAGAATGGATCTGGGCATGCTCACTGCAGCTCAAGGAGGAACTTGCACCTTAATAGGAGCCACCGTTGAGCACACAGTGCAGATAATGTTACTGATGCTTTAAATCATTTAAGTGCCCAAATCAATAATACAGAAAAATTAGGAATCTTTGATTCTTTTTCTGAATGGTTGTATTCTTTGCCTATGCATTGGAATCATGTTTTACTAATTAGCATAGTAACATAATTAGCATTTGTTTTTGTTGTTGTTGCATATACTGTGGGTGTGGATTATATGCAAGAGCCATTGCCATGAGATACAAGCCACAGAAAAACTTGTAGCTGTTGTATCCCCTGGTCCCTGCTCAGGATCAATGTGGAAGATGAACAGAAAGGATGTAAGAGCTGGGGAATGGGGTGGATTGAGGAAAGAATACAAGCTCCCACCACTGGCTTTGTTTAACAGAACTCATGCAGGTTTCCTTTAAACTTAGAGATATAGATCCAAGCAAGAAAGTAGAAAGAAATACAAAGCACAAAGGATATTCTTAAGTAGCTCCTTTGCATAAATAGACATAAGTCTTCAGGCCAATTTAAACTGTTTTAAGCTGCCTTAGTTCCCTTTAGTTAATTGTAATACTAAAGTCCCCACCTAATGGGAAGTACTGTGCATGCTGAACCTGTGGTGTACGTAAATATGCAATGATGCAGAGAGGCATGCTCTGCGGCACTTGCCAGAGAGAAATTTAAGGATCCGCAACAGGTAGGAGATGTGGGTCTCACTCTCCCAGGAGTGAGTGCCTGGAGGATCCCCATCCAGGAATGAGGGATGCTGGAATGAGATAGGAATGAGATCCCTGTGTAGGGAACCTCTAGTAAATTCATCTAACTAGCCAAGCTGGATTCATCTAGTCGTTTTTGGTCTCTCAACACTGTCAGTTTGGAGAGTGTTTTTCTACGCTGTCCCAGGATTTTCCTGAAACAGGCCCACAGTGGTCACTAGATGCAACTTGTGGACATGGTGTCTCTTGCCTCCAGCTGAGACACTGCAGTTGTAGATGGGATCACTGGATTGGTCATCTTTGAGACAGGGCGTGGGAGATGGGGCTGGGCACTGTCCTGCAAGCTGCAGGCTTAGCTTTCCTGAGACCTGTTTAACCTTTGCATGGATTGTGTGAGATAATGTAGTATTCCTGAATTATGACCTTGAACTGCAAACTGATGCAGGATGTCACACTTCCTAAGCAGTGTGCATGTGAGTGCGGGTGTGGAAAGTGGGTTAACTCTGGGTACCCAGGTGCACAGGCAGCCCTGGGCTCCTGTCAGCACCGAGTTACACTGTGTGGACTCCAGGCTTCCACAGCCAACCCTCACATTTTGAATATGGTGGTTGGCCTAGGTAAAGAGGATTCTTCCTTAAGTTTTATTTTTATTTATTTATTTTTTAGAGACAGGGTCTTGCTCTATTGCCCAGGCTAGAGTGCAGTGGTGTCATCATAGCTCACTGCAACCTCAAACTCCTAGGCTCAAGTGATCTTCCTGCCTCCCGAGTAGCTGGGAGTACAGGTGCCACCACGTCTGGCTAATTTTTTTTTTTCTTCTGTAGAGACAGAGTCTTGATATTGCCCAGGCTGGTCTCAAACTCCTTGCCTCTAGCAACCCTCCTGCCTCAGCTTCCCAAAGTGCTGGTGTTATCAGTGTGAGCCACCATACCCAGCCTTCCTGAAGCTTTAAAATCCAAAATGGTTCCAACATTAGGCTCACATTGGGGAATCAAATTTTCTTTATACTATTGTTCAAAACCTACAAATTTCATATTCCCCAAAGCATTTCATTCAGTGGGCCCATGATTTAGCTACCAAGAGGTCACAGATACAAATATTACAAAGTGAACTATTAGGGATGGACTTGCAGTCTTCATTTTAAGAGTCCACCTGTGGTTTTAAGAACCTTTAAGACTGGCATGTATAAGAGATTCCATGAACACCCAGAACAAAGTTGGATACAGTTTATGATGCATTGTAACTAGAATGACTCACAAATATCTTTATTTACCTGGCATTATACATCCCAAAACGAGAGGATTAGACCCATCTGGTCCTGGCTCTGGAGTGTAGGGAGAGCTGTTGGTGGAGTGTTGTCCTCCATCTCTTGGTCAGGACTGCCAGTGGCTGCCATGTGGCCCTCCCACCCTGGGACTCAGAGCTACATCTGCCACCCTCCCTCTTGGTGGACCTCTGACTGGGTGCATGTGCTGAACATGTACACAAGGCTAGACAAGTGGGTGTCCCCTGGGGATAGGAGTGAAAGGCCAGGTCATAGGATGGCTCAGTCACCTGTTGGCCCCACTGGAATGCCCATTCTGGCTGCCAAGTGGCCTCATGCATCCTGTGCCGAAGATAAATGCAGATAAAAGCCGTGAGGGGGAAAGCACTTCTTACAGGACACCTGCTGGGAAACCCCTGTCAGCCCACCCCAGGAAGGGGCTGCCACGGCAAGCAGGCCGAAAGAGCTGAGAGGCAGATCGTGCCGTCACCCAATGGTGCATGTACATCACATCATTATCTCCATTCTCTACTGGGGCTGTTTAAAGGCAGAATTCCCTCATTTTCTCAAGTGAAGCAGGAAGGGATGTATAAATATTAGAAGGAAAAATATGTGAAAGCACCAACCAGTCGAGTATCACCATACTCGAGTGGTCGAGTATCAACCAGCTGCCTCGTTACCACTCCCCAAAAGAAACGCCAAAGAAGGGCGCACTTACTCCAGCAGAGGCTGCTGACAGGTGTGACTGCAGGTGGCACTCCTGCTGTGACCTCCACTCAGTGTCTGTGAACAGGATGAGACCACCACCCAGGTGGCCTGCTCAGATCATCAAATGGAATATATAACAGCTTCTTAACAAATTCTGCATTGTTCAAATGTAATTCCACACAACCGCATCATGAAGTGAAAGCTTTGGCAAGAATTAAAAACCAGGAATAGGTGACCCCAGGCTCACAGCCAGTTGCTTCCTACAAGACACTCAAAACTTTTGTTATCTACAGCGCCTGCTGCCCAAAGATACAAGGTGCACCATCCCATGACAGGCCATTCTCACCTGCACTCAAACCACCTGAAGGCCTTCCCGACTCCACCCACCAGGCAGGGAACAAACCAGACACCTGCCCAACAACCTGAGATGGAAGAAAAACAAATGCATTTTTACAAAGGTTTGGACTCTATAAGTAAAAGAGAAGCTACTCACATGTTCCCCTGGTAGACATCCACTTATCCTGCGGCCCTGGTGGCCTCACTGGCTGAGACAGGCTGCAGACCTGCAAGAGCAAACATCTTTCCCCAGTGGGCTCTGTGGGCCAGAACTGACTCAGAGAAGCATCCGCTATGGACCGAATTGTGTCTGCTTAAAATTCACATGTTGAAGCCGGAGACCCAATGTGACGGTACTGGTGGGAGGGGAAGGGTTGGGTCTTTGGGAGGGGATTAGGTTTGGATGAATGAGGGTGGAGCTCTCATAATGGGATTGCCGCCCTTACAAGGAAAAGGGACAGCAGAGCTTGCTCTCTCCCCACCAGGACACCCTCTGTAAACCAGGAAGCATGCCCTCATCAGAAAGAGACCACCCTGGGACCTTGATCTCAGACTTCTAGCCTCCAAAACTGTGAGAAAATAAATTTCTGTTGCTTACACCACCCAGTCCGTGGTGTTTTGTTATGGCGGCCTATGCAGACTGACACAGCCTTGTACCTTCATTACTCAACAGCTGGTCTGAACAATCTTCAGTGTGCATTAATAAACCTACAAATATCCTGTATGGAAAGGTTCAAACATACCCACCTTGTAGCTTCAACAACTATCAACATTTTGTCAGTATTGTTTTGTCTTTCCCCCTTTTATTGGAATTTTAAGGCAAATCCCAGTCCCCAAGCCATTTCCCCATAAATGTCAGAATGTAACTTAATAAGAACTCCATTGAACATGACCACTGTGGCATCAGCACCACAAATCCTTCACTACTGCCTAGTCCCCGTCCATGTTCAAATTTCATGACTGTCTCAAAAGTGCCTCTCAAAGCTGGGCAGCTCAGATCAGGGCTGCACACAGTCCCTCAACTTTTCTTCATGCCTGACTGACTGGGGAAGGTCATTTGTCTGGTAGCATCTATCTCCCCATCAGACCTGGCTTGGTGGGCAGAACCTCCTCTTCTTCCCCTATTTCTTGTAAACTCGTTTGTGGGTTTTTTGGTTTTTTTTTGAGGCAGAGTCTTGCTCTGTCACCCCAGTTAGAGGGCAATGGTGTCAGCTCACTGCAACCTCAAACTCACGGGCTCAAGTGATCCTCTTGCCTCAGGCTCCCGAGTAGTTGGGCCTACAGGTGCACGCCACCATGCCCAGCCAATTTTTCTATTTTTTGTAGAGACGGGGTCTTGCTCTTGCTCAGGCTGGTATAGAACTCCTGACCTCAAGTAATCCTCCTGCCTTAGCCCTCCAGAGTGCTAGGACTGCAGGTGTGAGCCACCACACCTGGCCTGTAAACTCATTTCTTATTCCAACATTTCATTTGTTAGCTGGAATTCTTAAAAAAACAAGTAAAGCAAAATCCTTCACCAACTTGCTGAATAACCAAAGCAAAGCAAGGGCTCAGCCCATACCAGTTCTAGGGTAGGGAGCTGCTGCCCCTGTGACCTCCACCCTGGCAGATCTTTATTTCTGGCTGGATAAGCAGGGACACCTGAAGTTTAAAACAAAGAGGTCGTTTCTTCCATGAACACCCTGTAGTGAACACAGCCACCTCTCACTGCCCAAAGTTTCTTGATTCACCAATCTCAGAAGTGTGACCAAGGCTCTGACTGCCAAAGCTGGACGGAGGCTTCTGCAGCAATGGTGGCCCTGACCTAACCACCTAGCACAGGGCACTGGCAGCTGCTGTGGCAATCACAAAGCTCACATATGTGATAGCTGTGGCAAGGATCTTATCTACTATAAGAAAGACCCGGAAAGCAGGGGGGCCCAGGGCTGTGCCAAGCAGTCCCTGGCTGGGAGCCATCTCGATGGTACCAGATCTGGTGAGAAGTGTCCAGTCTTACAGGCCTAACCTGGCCTCTGCCCCACCCCTCACCCACACACCCCCTGGCCAGGCACAGGGTCTAATGGTGCTACGGGCAGTCTCAGCTGCCCTCTTCACCTCAGCTCAACTACCCATGCAGGCTCCTCTGTGGTCACATGACACTGGGAGCAAAGCCTTCCTGCACTCATACATTTATGAATATTAATAAAAAGGAAGATGCAATGCTGTTTTACGAAAGATCCACTAAGCAAGAGTCTATTTCAGCTAGAGAGGCCACCCCAGAGAAACAGTGCTGTGAGGATGTGGTTTCAATACACATGCCTACGCAGCCACCAGAGTGGATGCTGCCGCACAAGCAGAGTTCACTAATCATAGCTCTGGCTGTGAATTAAGAGCTTTCCTTAATCCAGTAATAAGCGCTTGATATTACAAAGCTGCTCACTTCTGAGTCCTACCTTGTGTGGCTGCAGGAGGGGCCTTGCTTCTGTGCAACACTCACAGCTGCCCTGCAGACAGACATGGAAGAGAAGACAGGCTGGGCAGCACATACGGGGTGTGAGAAGCCGAGAGGAAAAGGAGTTAAAGGACTCACAAGTGACACTCGTTGCTGGGGCTGAGTGCCTGAGCCCAGACAGCTGTGGGCCCAGGAGAGCATAAAAACAAGACAGGCGCTTCTCTGATCTGAGCAGGGACTGGGGTGAGCTCTGCAGCTGCACACGCTCTTAGTGCCACTCCAGGATGCTCAGCACCATGGGAGCAGCTGCCACTGTCACCCCTGTGTACTTGTGGATCCACTTCTCCCATGTGAGAATTTTCCTGTAGAACTTTCTGGGGAATTTGGGGAGCTCTGAGCACTGAGGTGGCTTCTTTCCAGGTTGAACTGCCAAACTAGGTAAAGCGTGACTGCTTACCGCAACTTCCCCCAACTAGGACCAATACCCGAGCGGTACAGAACCTGCACAGCTGGCACCTCTACACCTCCCCATGCCTGTGAGTTCTCTGATGCCGCGTGAAGAAGCCCAGGTGGCGGAAGCCTTTTCCACAGCGGTCACACTCGTAGAACCTCCTTGTCAGATGTAGCCTCTGGTGGATGCTGAAGCCCTTGGGCCACCGGAAGGCCTTGCCACACTCGGCGCAGGTGTAGGGCTTCTCCCCACTGTGAACCCTCTGGTGGTGGCTGAGGTTCTCCTTGGTGCGGAAGGCCTTGCCGCAGTCAGCACAGTAGAAAGGCCTCTCCCCAGTGTGCACCAGCTGGTGTCTAAGGAGGTTTGACTTCTGCTTGAAGGCTTTCCCACAGTCACCACACGAGTAGGGCCTGTGCTCAGTGTGGACTTTGCGATGCTGAGCAAGACGATCTTTCAAGCTGAAGGCCTGTCCACACACCTCGCAGCGGAAGGGCTTCTCACTCGTGTGGTTTCTCTGGTGGCGCAGAAGGTTTGAAACCCATCTGAAGGTCTGGCCACACTCGGAACACTCGAAGGACTTGGTCCCCGTGTGCACCGTCTGGTGAGCAACCAGCCGGCTGTGGCAGCTCAGCACCTTCCCACACGTGCCACAAATGAACGAGAGCTCAGAGGCATGGCGCTTCTGGGGCTTTCTGAGGCCTGGCGGATGCCCACAGCACTTCCCATGCACCTTGCACTGGAAAGTTGCAGGCCTACCATCTTTCCTTTCTGAAGCACTTCTAGGAAGCTGCACATTACCTGAGTTCAGACAGCTCTTCCTAAAACCAATTCCTTCCTTGGCTCTTTCTTGAATGTGGATTTTCTTATGAGCCCAAGTTGGCCAATCACGGTGGTCAATGGATTTCTCTGCCCCTAGGGAGGAAAATGGACATACTTACACAGAGCTGGTGGCCCCACGGACAGACCAGGCCATGCAGTGGCAATCCAGCAGAGCATAAAGAAAAACTACTGGGCCGGGCACGATAGCTCAGATCTGTAATCCTAGAACTTTGGGAGGCTGAGGTGGGAGGATCGCTTCAGGCCAGGTGTTCAAGACCAGCCTGGGCAACATAGCAAGACCCTGTCTGTACAAAAAATAAGAAAAATTAGCTGGGCATGATGGTGCGTGCCTGTAGTCCCACATACTTGGGAGGCTGAGGCAGAAGGATCGCTTGAGCCCAAGAGTTCAAGGTTATAATGAGCTATGATTGCATCACTATATTCCAGCCTGGGTGACAGAAGCTCTAAAATAAAATAAAATAAAAATAAAGAAAAGCTGGCCGGGCGCAGTGGCTCACGCCTGTAATCCTAGCACTCTGGGAGGCCGAGGCGGGAGGATCGCTCGAGGTCAGGAGTTCGAGACCAGCCTGAGCAAGAGTGAGACCCTGTCTCTACTAAAAATAGAAAGAAATGATCTGGACAGGTAAAAATATATATAGAAAAAACTAGCCGGGCATGGTGGCGCATGCCTGTAGTCCCAGCTACTCGGGAGGCTGAGGCAGGAGGATTGCTTGAGTCCAGGAGTTTGAGGTTGCTGTGAGCTAGGCTGATGCCACGGCACTCACTCTAGCCCGGGCAACAGAGTGAGACTCTGTCTCAAAAAAAAAAGAAAGAAAAGCTACTAAATGTGAAGCTACTTACTTCAATTTACTCAGGGAGTTCGCTCCAAAAACACTGCATAGTGATAAAGAAAATGTGTTCAAAGCAGCGCACAGATGAACTAAAAACAGTGGAAAATGTAAAATGAACTCAATGCTCACTCATACTAGGTAGTGGTCAGGTATTTTTGACATGAGAGGGTACCATGAGTTGGTTTAAATGGCCTGATAGCACATGCACATGTGAACCTACCTACAGAAACAAGATACCACCTAGGACAAACCTGCATCTGTCTGTGTCATAAGGCACTGTTCATGCACGTGGACAGGCTGCCCGGGTGGCCACGTGGAAGCCATGGGAGCTTGCCACAAATCTGAGCCATGCGCCCTCTGAGCCATAAGCTTCCCTCCAACGAGGGACCCGACACCCTCCCCAGTTGGAGGCCCCCAGCTTGTCTCGTGTTCATGCAGCTGCTTGACTTTGCCTCTGAAAGAATCCAAAGTAGAAAACAAACCCCAAGACCACCACCTCATTTAATGGAGGAAGCACCACTACTGTCCCAGTTTCACAAATGAGCACAGAGGTGCCAGCAGCAAAGTCACCACCCAAGGCCACACACCCAGAGACCCTCACCCGTCACATTCAGCAGGTGTGTCAGGCTTGTGACCTCATCTGTGAGCCCGTGTGGTCATCAGTTAGGCTGCAGACACCAAACTCAGGAACTTCACAGAACAGCACCGGGGCAGGGTATAGCCTTCGGTGCTGCACACTGTTCCTCCTGCCCCAGACCATATAGCCCCTGGCACACGGTCAGTGTCCACTGGTATAGCAGCATGGTGGCCACTGTGTGTTGCTAAAGTCTCTCTCATTAGAAAACATTCTGTGTCCCTTAGCTGGTGCTGTGTGGTTGAGTGCACACCCCAGGAGCCATGGGAACAGAGGGGCCAGCCCAGCCAGCCAGCCATCGTGGTGCTCACCTTGGTAGGGGCCCCTCCGTACTTTCTGAGACTCGAGTCTCTCCCAATCCTCAACCCACGGCTCATCCCACTGTTGTAGGCAAGAGACGAGGTCTGGTCTGGGGCTGCAAAATCCTTCTCAAAAAAAGAGAAAAGGTGCTGTTTTATTTGTAGAGAGGACAAGTGAGGGTCCAGGGCTCACATTGGCTCTGGGTCTGCAGAAGACAAACCCAGAGAGGCCAGGCCAGCCCGCAGGGATCCCCTGGAGAAGCTGCCCCAAAGCAGCGATGACACGAAGGGGGAAGGGAGTGTGGACGCCATCCCCACTGGAGTGCCAAGGCCCGCAGAAGGCCCTGGGGGGGTCTGGGGAAGGAAGATGAGGCTGCCTCCAGGGAAGCCCGAGAAATGACCCTGACCAGACTGGGTGTGGGATGGGACCTCTGTCCACCCAAGCCAGTAACCTCCAGCTCCTTAGCCGCCAATACCACCCTAGACCAGACAGGCTCCAGAGGCGACAGTGTGGCCCTTACCCAGTGCGGCCAAGATCCTGAAGTTGTCCATCATCACGTTCCGGTAGAGGGCCCTCTGGCCAGGGTCCAGATACTCCCACTCCTCCCTTGAGAAGTACACAGCCACGTCCTCGAAGGTCACTCGCCCCTGCAACACAAACAGCTCCAGAACTGGCTGTCCTGAGAGACAGAGAGAGAAGGCTACAACCCTGTGTCTGGGCAGGAAGTGGGGAGGGAAGCAGATGGTCCCCAAGGGGGAAGAACCTCAAGAAGCCCATAGCTAGAGCACAGGGAAGGCCCCAGTTATGGACAGAATGTTTGTGTCCCCACGTGCACATGGTGAAGCCCTGGGCCCTGTGTGGCTGTGTTTGGGGATAGGGCCTCTATGGAGTAATTAAGGTTAGATGAGGTCATGGGGGGCCCTGACCCAATAGGACTGGTGTCCTTATGAGACACTGGAGAGCTCCCTGGCCCTCTCCCCACACACGCGTGAGGACGCCGCACGACAGCCACTATCTATAATCCAGGAAGCGGGCCCTCATCAGAAACTGGATCTGCCAGCACCTTGATCTTGGACTTCAGCCTTTAGAACAGAGAAAATAAATGTCTGTCTTTTAAACCACCCCTGCCTGTATTATTTCATTATGACAGCTCTATTGGCCCAAGACAGCACCTAAGAGAATCAAGTACATTTTCCTAGTTTTCTATAACATCTACTACTCTTAACGTAAATAAATCAAATTTTCATTTCTTTTTCTCCACCCTATAAAAGAGAACTAGCAAAAAGGTGGGCACAGGCACAATGCCGTAGACCCCTCCCCACGTGTGGGCTGGGGCCATGACAGCCTGCAGGGCAGAGGAGAGGCCACACTCAGCAGCAGCAGCAGACAGGCTCACCTGGGACGCATCCATGGAACAGCAGGGGCCAGCCCCTCTGGGGAGATGCAGGGCCCAGGAACAGCCGATCTGGGGAGCCAGAGAAGTGTGAGTGGGGGCCACCAGCCTGGGAACCCCCACCTGATCCAAGAGCCCTGCCCTGCTCAGTGAACTAACGGGAACTCAGGAAAAGCCAGCAACATGCACACACACACATGCAGGGTCTGCTCTGTAAACCACCAATATCCACCACTGGGACACTTAACATTTACAATAACAAAAAAATCAAATACTTACAAATACATTTAAAAGATATGTAATTCCTCTACTCTCAGTTACAAAACACTACTGAGCAAAACTGAAGATGGAAATAAATTGAGAGATATCCCATGTTTATGAGTATTAAGTTTTCAGTTCTCCCTAAACTGATCTATAGATTCAACACAACTCCAAGCAAAATCCCAGCAGGCTTTTCCTAAAAATTAACAGGTTGATTATAAAATTTATATGAAAATCAAAGGACTTCAAACAATGAATCTTGAAGAACAAAGTTAGGAGACTTACATTACCTGATTATAAGGAGACAGAATAGAATCCAGGAATAGACCCACACATACAGTTAAGTGACAAAGGCATCAGGGGTTTAAAAGAATTTTTTTTTTCAATTAATGGTGCAGGAACAATAAGGGAAAAATTAACCTTGACACCCCCTACCTCACGCCACACCCCAAAATAATTCAAGATGGATCATGGAACTAAATGTAAAAGCTGAAACTAAAAGCTTCTAGAAGGAAAAAATAAGACAATCTCTTCATAACGTTGGGGTAGGCAAAAATTCCTCCCATGGATCCTCAAAAGCATTAACCTTAAAAGAAAAACACATATAAATTGGACTTTATCAAAATTAAAAAATTCTGCTTATTGAAAACAGTTAAGAAAATGAAAAGGCAAGCCACAGATTGAGAGAAAATATTCCCAGTACATGTATTTGACAAAGAACTCACATCCAGAATGATAATGCCTACAAATCAATAATAAAATAAAAATAAACTCTAACTTGGCAAAATATTTGAAGAGACATTTCCACAAAAGTTATACACTGGTCTATAAACACATGAAAAGGCACACTGAGCACATGGGTTATGGGTAGAGTTTGTGAATCAGAAACTCTGAGCTACTCTAGCAAGTAATAATTACCACAGTGGAAAAAATAAAAACAGCTCCCCCATCTGAGCATCCACTGTTTGTGCTACAAACTGGGCTGGACTCAGGAACCTGCAGAGAGTAAGGGGGGAACTGTTCGAGATATGGGAGGAAGTAGGCAAGGACCACATTACCCACGGCATCCTGAGCCATGGTTTCATGTGAAATGCAGTAAGAGTTTGATACAGAATACCGTCATAAGTTACATGTTTAAACGATTCCTCTGTAGTGAACAAATCAGAAAACAGCAAGACAGGATGGGTGTGGAGAGAAGACAGTGACACCACCATTAAGAGACAGTACAGGCAAGAGAGGAAGGCGGCTGGGATAGGGACACGGAGGGTGGGAATGGCACGGAGTTAACACACCCGACTGTGTGCTTGGGCATGGGCAGGAAGGAGGACGGCGACGTCTCAGCCTTCTCACCTTCGTGGCGGACCAGTGGGTGGGGGTGTGGAGACTATAGGAGCTCATCCTGGGGCAGGACAAGTCTTTGGCTGTTTTTGATATTTAGTAGGCAGCTGGACATAAATGTCCAGATCTCACTGGAGCTGGAGACAGATTTGGAAGTTGCCTATGGACAGCTGAGACCATGATCACGGACGGGGTAACGGGGAGAGTCCAGCTAGAAGAGAAGATGGATCCTGGCCCTGATAAACCTGGAGAAGCGAGGGCCGAGGAGGGGAATGTGAGCTGGAAAGAGACCGAGGAACTACCCGAGTTAGCTAGGAGCACTCGCGACCTCCAGGGCGACGCGCAGCTGCCGCTACGCTGCGTCCCCTCAGTCCGCAGGTACCAGGGTGGCCGCAGAGCTGGAGGCGTCAGCCAGGGACCACGACCACCAGGGACTCGGGACGGCGGACGGTGCGGTGCACCCGGCGAACTCACCAGCGGAGCGTCCTCAGCCAGGGCCTGCACCCACGCCCCCACTCCGGTCGCTCGGACTTTTACAAACTTCCCGAGCGGAAGTTGTCCTTCCGCCGCCGGAAGCCACTTCCGCCCCCTCTAGGAGCCCGCGTCTCGGTGGTGCACGCTGGCCGAGCCGGCGCCCGCCCAGCCCACGGCTCCGCCCGGTAGGATCGTCAGGGCTCGGCTCCTCAGCTGTCACAGTTCCTGCGCACGCAGAGTCTGGGCGCTGTGGCTGCGGGCACTGGGAGGACATGGCCCCGTCTCTCCGAGTTTTCAGCGCCTGGCGTCTCCCGTTGCCCTCCCCCACTGTCCATCTGCATCGGGTATCCACCCTGCCAAAGGCCGCTGTCTGGGACGTGCTAGTGCAGCCCCTCTGGCACCGTCATTTCCACGCGCATTGTGTAGCCATCCTTCCACGCGGGCTGCTGACTGCCTCCCTGGAGTCCAGGCGGCAACCCCCTGCGCCCCCCAGATCTCCCATCTCCTACCTTCGATGGCAAGATTTGATTTTAATCTCCCAAATGTTCTTCAGGATGATTTTATTTTTAATTGTGGTAAAATACAGGTAACAAAGTTTGCCAACTTAACCATTTTTAAGTGTTCAGCACAGTAGTGTTAAGTACATTCTCATTTCTGTTCATTTAATCTCCAAAACTCTCTCCATCTTGCAAAACAGAAACTCTGTACCCATTAAACTATTCTCCATGCCCCCCTCCGGCGGCACCTGACAGCCACCATACTACTTTGATCCTATGAATTTGCGGCAGGTACGTCGTGTAAGTAGATTCACACAGTATTTGTCCTTCTGTGACTGGCTTATTTCACTAAGCATAATGTCCTGCAGGTTCATCCATGTTGGAGCATGTGTCAGAATTTTATTCCTTTTTGTGAATGAATAATATTCATTGTATGCATATACCACACTTTGTTTATCCATTGATGGACCCTTGGGCTGCTATCAACATAAGGGTACAAATATCTGTTTGAGTTCCTGTCTTCACTTCTTTTGGGTAAATATCCAGAAGTGGAATGTCTGGATCATATGGTGATTTCTACCTTTAGCTTTTTGAGGGATAGCCATACTGTTTTCCTTTGGAGGTGAGATATTTACATTCCCAACGGCAATGAACAGGTTTCTGACTTCTCCACATCCTCACCAACACCTGTTATTTTTCTATTTTCAGTTCTGTTTTTTGTTTCATTTTTTTCTTCTCATCAGGAGCCATCCTAATGGGTATGAAGTGGTATCTCATTGCAAGTTTTGATTTGCATTTCTGTAGTAATTAGTGATGTTGAGCAGAGAATCTTTTCATATGCTTATTGGCCATTTATATTTCTTCATTGGAAAAATATCTATTCAAGTCCTTTTTCTATTTTGAATCGGGTTTTTTAGTTATTGTTTTTTAGTAGTTCTTTACATATTTTGCATATGAATCCCTTATTAGATATCTAATAATCCCTTATTAGATATGTGATTTGCAAATATTTTCTCCCATTCTATGGGTAGTCTTTTTACTCTGTTAATAGTGTCCTTTTATGCAGAAAAGATTATAGTTTTGATGAAGTCCAATTTGTGTTTTTTCTCTTGTTGCCTGTGTCTTTAGTGTTATATCCAAGAAATCATTGACAAATCCAACGTTGTGAAGCTTTTACTTTCTAGTTTCTTCTAAGAGTTGTAGTGTTGTAGGTCTCACATTTAGGTCTTTGTTCGATTTGAGTTAATTTTGGTATATTAGCCTGGCATGGTGACTCACGCTTGTAATCCCTCCCAGAGCTTTGGAAAGCCAAGGCAGGAGGATTGTTTGAGGCCAGGAGTTTGAGACCAGCCTGGGCAACATAGCAAGCCCTCATCCCTACAAAAAACAAAAACAAAAAAACAGCCAGGCGTGGTGGTGCATGGCTGTAGTCCCAGCTACTTGGGAAGCTGAGGTGGGAGGATCACTTGAGGCCAGGAGTTTGAGGTTACAATGATCTGTGACTCCAGCCTGGGCAACAGGGTGAGACCTTGTCTTGGAAAAAAAAGAGAGAGAGAGAGAGAAAAGAAAAAATTGTATATGGTGTAAAATAAGGGTCCAACTTCATTCTTTTGTATGCGAATATCAAGTTTCCCAGCACCATTTGTTGAAAAAACCGTCCACTCCCTTGTTGAAAATCGTTTGATCAGATATTTGAGGGTTTATTTCTGAGCTCTCTGTTCAGTTCCACTGATCTATATGTCTGTATTTATTCTTATACCAGCAAAAGATTTTATACCCATGGGTGCTGGTGACACGGAGCCTCAACAGATCAAGCCTATACATACTGTATATGATTCCATTTATGTAACACTCTTGAAAAGACAGAATTATAGAAATAGAGAGAACAGATTAATGGTTACAAGCCATGAAGGAGGGGTTGGGGATGGGAGGGAGTTTGTGTGGCTATAAAAGGGTAACCTTGGTTCAGTCGGGTCCCGGCAGCAGCTGCAGCGGCTCTCCTCTTCTCTCGATCTCCTTGCCATCACTCTTTTGCTTCCGGAAACATGGCCTCTGGTGTGGCTGTCTCCGATGGCGTCATCAAGGTGTTCAATGACATGAAGGTGCGCAAGTCTTCCACACCAGAGGAAGTGAAGAAGCACAAGAGGGCAGTGCTCTTCTGCCTGAATGAGGACAAGAAGAACATCATCCTGGAGGGGGGCAAGGAGATCCTGGTAGGTGACGTGGGCCAGACTGTCGACGATCCCTACGCCACCTTTGTCAAGATGGTTCCAGACAAGGACTGCCGCTATGCCCTCTATGACACAACCTCTGAGACCAAGGAGAGTAAGAGGGAAGACCTGGTGTTTATCTTTTGGGCCCCTGAGTGTGCACCCCTTAAGAGCAAAATGATCTATGCCAGCTCCAAGGACGCCATCAAGAAGAAGCTGACAGGGATCAAGCATGAATTACAAGCAAACTGCTACGAGGAGGTCAAGGACCGCTGCACCCTGGCAGAGAAGCTGGGGGGCAGTGCCGTCATCTCCCTGGAGGGCAAACCTTTGTGAGCCCCCTCCGGCCCCCTGCCTGGAGCATCTGGCAACCCCAGACCTGCCCCTGGGGGTTGCAGGCTGCCCCCTTCCTGCCAGACCGGAGGGGCTGGGGGGATCCCAGCAGGGGGAGGGCAATCCCTTTACCCCAGTTGCCAAACAGTCCCCCCACCCCCTGGATTTTCCTCCTCC
>CM052438.1:20804558-20837083 GCA_028533085.1 Varecia variegata
GGAGGGCAAACCTTTGTGAGCCCCCTCCGGCCCCCTGCCTGGAGCATCTGGCAACCCCAGACCTGCCCCTGGGGGTTGCAGGCTGCCCCCTTCCTGCCAGACCGGAGGGGCTGGGGGGATCCCAGCAGGGGGAGGGCAATCCCTTTACCCCAGTTGCCAAACAGTCCCCCCACCCCCTGGATTTTCCTCCTCCCTCCATACCTGACGGTTCTGGCCTTCCCAAACTGTTTTTGATCTTCTGATTCCTCTTGGGTTGAAGCAGACCAAGTTCCCCCCAGGCACCCCAGTTGGGGGTGGCCTGTATTTTTTTTTAACAACAGCCCTACTCCTCACCTGTTCCATCCCTTCCCATGCTGCCAACTTCTAACCGCAATAGTGACTCTGTGCTTGTCTGTTTAGTTCTGTGTATAAATGGAGTGTTGTGGAGATGACTCTTCCTTTTTCCTCTGGTCGCAGCCACTCATGGAAGCAGGACCAGTAAGGGACCTTCGATTAAAAAAAAAAAAAAAAGACACACACACACACACACACACACACACAAAAAGGGTAACCTTAGGGATATTGGCTGAAGGACTGTTGTACATCCTGACTGTATGGATGTCAGTATCCTTGTTGTGGCCTAGGACAGGGTTCAGGATGCTACCGCTGGAGGAGGGAAAGGGCACTCAGCAACTGCACACGAAGCTACAATTATCTCATAAAACTTAATTAAAATAAAAGTCTATTATCTGGCTACGGAATGAAGAAAAGAAGAAAAAAATGAGAAAAAAAGTTAAGGAAATAAATAGAAGTGTGCCTGCCTTGCTGCCGGGTCTAATTAAATGAGGGTGGGGATGGGGGACCTGGCTGCCCCAAGTAAGCCGTCAGAAAACCGGGCTGATACCGCTGCTTCTGGGGCCCCCACCTGACTCCCCCAAGCGCTGGGCACAGACACCGCGCGGAAGACCCAGCGCGCCCGGTTCGCGGACGCGAAGACTCCCGCACCGCCACCCCCGCCAAAGGCACCTGCTGCGGCTTCGGCGAGGGGACTCCGCTACAGGAACAGTACAGTGGGGCTGGGGGCGGGCAGTATAGCCGGACTCCAGTTGTGTCCCGCTCGCCCCGCGCCTGGGCCAACCTCCCCGCTCCGTCCCCGCAACTCGGTACTACCAGTACTGGACTACTTTATAACTTGTGGAGGCCACAAGTTATAGGAAACACCTAGGAGGGTGATGGAGTTTCCCTTGAAAGGAATAAATGCTTCCATCAACAATCATCCTGGAGAGAGGTTAACCATCAAGGAAGAAGGTGTGCAAAGGACTGGTAGTGAGGTTAATCCCCTCCTCTCTTGGGCTAGGAAAGAAGGAATGATGTGGGCCAGGTGTGGTGGCTCACGCCTATAATCCTAGCACTCTGGAAGGCTGAGGCGGGAGGATCGCTTGAGGTCAGGAGTTTGAGACCAGCCTGAGCAAGAATGAGAGCCTGTCTCTACTAAAAATAGAAAAATTAGCCAGGTGTGGTGGCACATGCCTGTATTCCCAACTACTCAGGAGTCTGAAGCAGGAGGATCTCTTGAGCCCAGGAGTTTGAGTTTGCTGTGAACTAGGCTGACGCCATGGCACTCGCCCAGGCAACGGAGACTCTGTCTCAAAAAAAATTTAAAAAAGAAGGGATGATGTGGTCCTAGTGGTAGCAGGAGGCTGGTCCTAGCTAGGCAGAGTGGCCAAGGAAGTCCGTGCTGGGGATGGACGACCTCTGCCCACACTGATCAAAGTAACTGCTAACTGACTGGTTCCTGCACCAGATATGGCTCTTCAGCCTGGGACTTCTCAGCCTCCTTAATTGTAAGAAATTCCTTTTATTTATAAATTACCCAGTTTCAGGTATTCTGTTATACACAATAGAAAACAAACTAAGACAATTGGTACATCTCCACATCTCCAGCAACTTATCAGGATGACAGAGAAGACACAAATTACTAACACCAAAAAAGAGAGTACATCACTTTAACTATAATTAAAATGGAATGTAAAATAGAATTCATTGCAATATAATAATGAAACTTTTATGGTGTCTTGATTGTGTTTGTGTTTTTTTGAGGCAGAGTCTTGCTCTATCACTCTGACTAAAGGGCAGTGGTGTCATCATAGCTCACTGCAAACTCCTGGGCTCAAGCAATCCTCCTGCCTCAGCCTTCCAAGTAGCTGGGAGTACAGTTGCACACGACCACACCCGGCTAATTTTTCTATTTTTAATAGAGACAGGGTCTCGCTCTTGCTCAGGCTGGTCTTGAACTCCTGGCCTCAAGCAGTCCTCCCATCTTGGCCTCCCAGAGCGCTGGGATTATAGGCATGAGCCACTATGCCTGGCTGAAATTTAATTTTTAATTAAAAAAAAAATCTTCCCACAAAGAAATCCCCAAAGTTTCACTGATGAAATCTATCAAACATTTAAGGAAGAAATGTTACATTAAAAACTTCAGAAAATAGGTGAGGACAATAATTCACATCTCTTTGGGAGCAACATTACCCTGATATCAAAAGAAGGATGTACTCTCACCGTTTCTAATGAAAATTGTACAAGATGCCCTAGTCAGTGCAATAAGGCCAGAAGAAAGAACAAAGTTCATATAAATTGGAAAGGAAGAAGTAAAATTTTTATTGACAGATGACATGATTATTTACATAGAAAAAGCTAAAGAATCTAGAAGAAAACTACTGGAACTAATAAGTGAATTGATCTAGGTTGCTTGATACAAGGTCAATATACAAAAGTCAAATGCATTTCTATATACTAGCAATATCAATTGGAAAATAGCTTTTAAAAAAACCTTAGTTTGCAATAGCATGCAGAAATATGAAATATGTAAATTTAACAAAATATGTGCAAGACCTGTACATCGAGAGAAATTAAGAGTAGACCTAGGCTGGGCGCGGTGGCTCACGCCTGTAATCCTAGCACTTGGGAGGCCGAGGCGGGCGGATCGTTTGAACTCAGGAGTTCGAGACCAGCCTGAGCAAGAGCGAGACCCCGTCTCTACTAAAAATAGAAAGAAGTTATCTGGCCAACTAAAAATATATAGAAAAAAAAAAATTAGCCGGGCATGGTGGCGCATGCCTGTAGTCCCAGCTACTCGGGAAGCTGAGGCAGTAGGATCACTTGAGCCCAGGAGTTTGAGGTTGCTGTGAGCTAGGAGGACGCCACGGCACTCACTGTAGCCCGGGCAACAGAGTGAGACTCTGTCTCAAAAAAAAAAAAAAAAGAGTAGACCTAAATAGAGTGGTATACCATGTTTGTTCAAAAATTGAAAAACTTTCAACCCATGGAACAGCAGGATTTAAAAAAAAAAGAAGTAAATTATAAAATAAAAAATAAAAAACCCAAAAAAACAAAAATTGGAAAACTTAGAATTGTTAAAATTTCAGTTCTCCCTAAACTGATCTATAGATCCCAGGAGGCTTTCTTTTTGTAGAAATTGACAAGTTGACTCTAAAATTTATATGAAAACGCAAAGAACCTATAATAGTCAAAACAATTTTGGAAAAGAAAAAAAGCACTTCTAATACCTGAGTTTAATGCTTGTTATAAAACTACAGTAATCAAGATAGTGTCATATTGGGGTAAAGACAGACTTAGGACAGGTGCAGTGGCCCATGCCTATCTATAATCCCAGCACTTTGGGAGGCCAAGTTTGGGAGTCCAAGACCAGCCTGGGCAACATAGCAAGACCCTATCTTTACAAAAATACAAAAATTAGCCAAGTGTGGTGGTGCATGCCTGTAGTCCCAGCTAATTGGGAGGCTGAGCCAGGAGGATCACTTGAGCCCAGGATTTCAAAGTTACAGTGAGCTGAGATGTCACCACTGCACTCCAGTCTAGATGACATAGTGAGACCCTATCTGTTAAAAAAAAAAAAAAAAAAAAAAAAGACCTAGTTGAGAGGAAAAGAATAGAGTCCAGAATAAACTGCTCTTACATGATCACTTGCTTTTACAAAAGTGTGGTGGTTTAGTCAATGGGAAAGTACAGTCTTTCAACAATGGTACCAAAACAACCAGATTCATTTTTTGCCCATAATCATACAGATAAAAAAAGAATCTTGATACTTAACATTGTACAAAAAAAAACCTCAAAATGGGTTACAGACCTAAATGTAAATACTAAAACTATAAAAGTTCCAGAAAATTAAAACGTAGGAGAAAATCATGTCCTTTGAATAGGCAAATAGTTCTTAGAATTTGAAAATTATAAAATTTTATAAAGTAGACTTAATCAAAATAAATTTGACATTCAAGACACCATTAAGAAAATGAAAACGCAAACTAAACACTAAAATATTTATAATTAACATTTGGAGACTTTCAGCTAGAATAGAGAGAACTCTTACAAGTCAATATTAACAAGGCAAACAACCCAACTTAACACTTCGACTGCCATGCTAGGAAAAAAAACAAAAACATTTTCCCTTGGGACCATGGTGTTTCGTTACGAAAACAGAATAAAAACTTTGAAAACAAAATGATCCTTTCTAATTTAATGAAAAAAATTGTAATGAAAAAAATTTAATGAAAAAAATTCAAGTTATATGCAACTTGAAAAATAGTTCACAGGCTCTCAAGGTGAGAGATGTGTGAGTTGCATATGCTTCACGAGGCCCCAGGCTCAAAACTAACCTGAGTTAAATACAACTCAGATGGCAGTTAATGTGCTAAAAATGGGCAAAAGATGTGATACAGAATGGCAATAAGCACATGAAATCATAGATGCTGAACACCATCATTTAGCAGGCAAATACAAATGAAAATCATAAGGAAACCAGAATGGGTTAAATTTTAAAAGACTGACAAAACCAAGTATTAGCGAAGATGTTGAGCAACTGGAATTCTCACATACTGTGGTAGGAGTAAAAATAATACAACTACTATGGAGATCCGTGTGGAAATTTCTTATAAATTTAAACACACTTACTGCAATGGACTAAACGTTTATGTCCCTCTCCTCAAATTTATATGTTGAAAGCCTAACCCCCATTGGGATGGTACAAGGAGGTGAGACTTATGCCCGTATAAAAAAGTCTGAGAACACTCCCTAGCCCTCTTCACATGAGGTTACAGTGAGAAGGCATCTACTTATGAAGGAATTCAGCCCTCACTGGACACCAAATCTGTCGGAACCTTGACCTTGGAATTCCCTGACTCCAGAACTGTAAGAAATACATTTCTGGTGTTCATAAGCCACCCAGTTTATGGTAATTTGTTATAGCCTGGACTAAGACACTTATCTTATAACCCAGCAATTAAAGTCCTAGGTATTTACCCAAGAGAAATAAAAACACATGTGCAAATACTTTTACACAAATGCTCATAGCAGTTTTATTCTTAAGAGCCAAAACAGGAAACCCAAATTTCTAACAACAGGTGGCTAATAAACAAATGATGGCTTACCCGTACAATGGAACACTACTCAGCAAAGAGAACTACTGAAACACGAAACAACTTGGTTGAGTCTAAAAACATACCAAGTGAAAGAAGTCAGACACAAAAGAATTCATACTGTATGAATCCATTTATATGAAGTTCTAGGACAAGCAAAACTAATTTATACTGAGAAAGTGGTTACCTGGGGCTGGAGTGGGATTAACTATGAAAAGACAAAAGGGAACTTTTAGCTGATAGAAATGTTATTTTTCTTGATTGTGGTGGTGGTTAAAAGTGAGTGTGGATTTTTCAAAACACTGACACTTAAAATAGGTGTTTTATTATATGGAAATTGGACCTCAATAATGTTGATTAAAATGGTCTGGTAATATCTACTTCTATACCATTTGAAACATCTCTAGTAATGGTGAGTTTTGCAGAAATGCAAATGTTGTTTTTGAATTATCTGTTCCTCTCAAGGCTTCTAGGGTTGGTAAAACTTAAGAACTTAGAATATGCCCCCATTGGCAAAAAAAAATTGTTTTATATAATTTTAAAGCTGGTTGCTTGGGCTAGTGTTCAGATGAAAGAAATTCAGAGGCAAAGATGAACAGTTTTGCTAGATGGTTATCCACTGTGCATTAAAACTGCCTGCTACTAAACAACCCTACCAAAGGGCCATCTGTCAGAACTCCTTGTTTCTTCAGAGTCCCTCTCAGGTATTGTTGCCAGCCCAGTTGAAAGTCACCTCTTCTGTATAGCCTTCCCAGATCTTCTGTGCCAAATCACTTCCCTCCTCACCTGTGCTCCTACACCACTGAGAACATAATTCTATCCCAACACTTGATGCGTTGTGCAGTGATCTCTATCTCCCCACTACACTCTGAACGACTTCAGGATGGATGGTGCCTTACTCATGTGTTTTCCCAATATATAGGACTATTCCTTATAGATATCAATACACATTCAAATAAATGACAACATGAGCCAGAGAGCATGGAAAATGATAGGAGTTGAGTTCAGTCCTGGAACTGCTACATAGTGCATTGGGGACTGTGCCCCTCAATGAGTTAGGAAGATGCACAGACAACTAAGTGAAGACAATGCCCTCCAAGTCCAGCAGACAGTCGTGAGCGAGCTGTATAGGCACTGAGCAGCAGGGGTGTGAATTGTGTGCAGGGATTGACTGCAACTCCCAAGTGGGAGCAGAAGACAGTAACAGGGCTGAGAGAGAAGATACTTCCAATAGGAAAGATTGTATTGATACAAAACAACAAAAAAACACCCACAATTTTTTAAAATACCAGTATAGAAAGGACAATGCAAGAGAAATGCCAATTACGCAGAGATTTTGGGGTGTTTTTTATTGCTTCGTGCCAGACACTAGGGACACATAAATCAGTCAGATATCACAGTCCTCAAGGAACTAAGCTTATAACGAAAGAGATGGTATATAAAATCATAATTTTAACACACCGAAGTAAGTACAGCAACAGAGGGGAGCATGAAGCAGCAGCAGCACAGATGGGCTCCCGAGCCGAGCCTGAGGGAAGCGTCCCTAAAATGCTGTAACGGTGAGTCTTGAACAGTGATTAGGAGTTAATCAGCTGAGAAGAGGAGGGACCATTCAGCCAACAACAAAAGAGGCAGGAAACAGCTTGGAGCATGTGGGGAACACGAAGCAGTTAGTGGTGCTAGAGCATCGTGAGACGAGGGAACACGAAGTCTTAGGATGCACGATGGGGAGATCAGGAGCCTGCAGTTTATCCTAAGGACAACAGGGAACCAGTTTGTCATGGTTTTCATAAAAGTTAGCTTTTCCCAACTTGATTTTTTGATAGGTCAAAATTGCTAGGTAACACTCTTCTAAGTAACAAGATTAGATACACAATTCTGCTTTAGAAGGGATTTAACTCAAAGATGGACTGTATCTGTGAATGAAACATAAATATCTTGAGACCTGTCTCCTCCCTGTCCCCGCGTTTCAGCTCAAAGTCAGCTGTAAAGCCCCATGGCTCTCCGAGGACAGCATTCACAGCTGAGTCCAGTGATGCTGCAAAGTAGTAGACAGCAGCACAGTCCCAAAGCAGCCTCGTCTGTGATTCACAAAATTCTGACGTGTCCAAATCTTTGAAGCCACATAAATCCTAATACCATTTATTTCCAAACATCACTCATTAAGTGGGAGAATTTTTATTTTCTAAGTAGTCTGTGTGTCCCCCTGACCTACAGATCTCTCACTCTTGTGTGGGGGCCTTGCTCAAGGAGAGCCCTCTTGGTGAACACCTGGATTATTTTTAAAGTTCGGGGTTGAGTTAAAATCTTTCCCATACTGACCACATTCATAGAGCTTCTCTTCTGTATGAATTTTCTGGTGTTGAAGGAAGTTTGACCTCTGAATAAAGCCTTTCCCACAATAACTACACACATAGGGCTTCTCTCCAGTGTGAATGATCTGATGCAGAAGCAGCTTGGAGCTCTGGATGAAGGCTTTCCCACAGTCTTTGCATTCAAAGGGTCTGTCCCCAGTGTGGATTTTCTGATGTTCAGTGAGATGGGCTTTCTGGAGAAACGCTTTCCCACATTCTTTACATTCATACACCCTCTCTCCAGTGTGAATTTTCTGGTGTCGAATAAGGTATGAGCTCAGAAAGAATGCTTTCCCACATTCATTACATTCGTAGAGTTTCTCTCCAGTGTGAATCCTCTGATGCTGAGTAAAGTTTGACGTCTGGCTGAAACGCTTTCCACACTCATTGCATACATAAGGCCTTTCTCCAGTATGAATTCTCTGATGCTGAATGAGCTTTGAACTCCGAATAAAGGCTTTCCCACATTCATTACATTCAAAGGGTCTCTCTCCAGTGTGAATTCTCTGGTGTTCAATAAGGTCTGAGCGATGACGAAATGCCTTCCCACACTCTTTGCATTCATACTGTTTCACTTCTGTGTGAATCTGATAATGTCGAATAAGGCTTGAGCTCCTAATGAAGGATTTCCCACATTCATTACACTCATAGGGCCTTTCCCCTGTGTGAATTCTCTGATGTCGAATCAGCAAAGAGCTCTGACTGAAGCCTTTTCCACACTCTTTGCATTCAAAAGGTCTCTCTCTAGTATGAACCCTCTGGTGTCGAATCAGATCTGAACTATGACAGAAGGCTTTCCCACACTGCGTACACCTGAATGGCTTTTCTCCTGTGTGCACCTGCTGATGCTCAAGAAGATTTGCATAGTGAACGAAGTCTTTCCCACACACGTTACATACATAGAGTCTCTCTGCAGTGTGAACCCTCTGGTGCTCAGTAAGGTGTGAGCTCTGACCAAAGCCTTTTCCACATTGATCACATTTATAAGGTTTCTCCCCGGTATGAGAAATCTGATGTCTAACTAGGTCTGAATTAAATGTGAAGCTTTTGCCACAAATATCACAAGGATGGGTTTCCCCTTCTATAAGCTCACTCTGAAGTATAAGAAGGTTTGAGTTCAGAATAGGGTTTCTTCCTGACTTACTGCATGCCTGGGCTGTCTCTCCTGTTTGGATTTTCCAATGGGTAACTGTCATCTGCTTGAAGCCCCCCTCCTGAGAGGGGGGACTCCCCAGGTTATGCCCTTCTGCATTTCCCAATAGCTCCCCTAGTCTGGGTTCACAGACTTCCCTGGATTCAGGGGTGAGGGGCTCCATCACTGTGAGTTTGTCTGATGTCCTGTGCAAATTTTCATCCTCAGAAATCCAGTCTTCAGAGTTCCCTTCTTCTCACCAATTCCTGCGTTAGAATCTGAAACAAAAGAGACCAAGATCATCTTCTACCTTTGTTAATAGACAGCCATCAGCTGCAGCAGGTGGAGGATGAAATAAATATATGTCCAACAACTCGGAAAGGAAAGTGCTTCCTCTGCCACCACTCCTGACTCAGCTCTGGCCTCGCCCCAGTCAGCCTGTCCCACACCGAAGGCGTCATGTGGCTCCACTGCTAACACATCCAGCTCCATGACAGACTGGCCTGTGGTGCATAGAGCTCCTCTGACCCCCAGTGAATCTCGGACGAGCAGCAGAGGGTGGGGAAGGGCTCAGACTCTTTAACATCACTGATATATGTTTCCCAAGAAACACACAAAGGTACCAGCCCTCCCCGTTCCTGCATGCCCCCCCTCCACCAGCTAAGGCCCCATGGTCTATGGTGCTGCTATCACTTTAGGTTCCACATTATAGTCATCCCCTTGTACATACTGCAAGCTCCCCTGCCCTACCACGCTTTGTGGGAATTGCCTCCTGATCTGTGTCTGCATTTATGCCAAATGAGCTCTCTGTAACGTCAGAGCCCTTGCCTAAGGGGGCCCTAAGAGCTGCTGGCAACTTTCTGCACTTCCCCAACTTTCCTAAAGACCATTCTCTGCTTTGTCCTGTCTCCTCCAATGTCCAGTGCTCCCTCCTTTATCTCAGCTTCTTGTTTCAACAAGAAAATGGCAGCAATCAGACAAGAATGTCCACTTCCTCCCACACCTACAACCCACCCATACCTGTACCCATCCCCTGGTTCCCAGTTACATAGATAAAACTGTCGTTGGTCCCATCTGAGGTCGACACCCCACTTGTGTGCTGAGGCCCTTCCCATCTCACCCACCACAGGACACCACTCAAGAGCCCACCCCTCTGCTCCATCACAACCCCCTGCCCTCCCAGCACCATGCCCATCAGCACACAACTCTGGGATTTCCTCCCACCTAAAAAGCAAACTTTCTGGACCTTATTTCTCCCCCACCAGCTACTGCCCCATCACTTTCCTCCTCCATGCATGCCAACCCATGCACTGTCCTTCCCTGAACCCATTGCCGTCAAGTGCAGTGCACCCTTCACCAAGCCTGGGTGGGAGTGTGCCACCTGAGTCAGCCCAACACAGCCAGAGACTCGCTCCTTCTGAAAACGCTGTCCTCACTTGGATTCCAAGAGAACCCCTCTCAGTCTCTTCCCTTCTCCCAGTCAGCTCCTTCCAGTGTCCTCTGATAGTACCTTGAGGCCCCAGTGTGTCCTGGGCTGTCTTCAGAACTCCTCTCCATCCAGGTTCACTCCACAAGCAAGTGCACCCATTTCAGGATCACACACCCACTGCTGCAGACTCACACGTGTCCACTCCATCCTGGCCTCTTCCTGACTTCCATACTGACCAGCTCTTCACCTGGCATTGTCACTCAGGCTCTCAGAAGCTTTTCAAACCTAACACATCCAACTTAACCTCTGATTTCACCCTCTGTGGTTTTCTCCACATCCGTGAGAACTCCATTATTGCATCTGTTGAAGCCACAGATGCAGCAGTAATCCTGGCCTCTCTCCCCTTGCTCCCAGCCCACACCTACCTATCAGCTGGCCCCATGCCCACCCCCAGCACGTGGCTGTTCCTCCCACCTCCAGCACCACCACCATCGTATCTCACCACACAAGTGCAGAAGCCTCCTAACTGTTCTCCCTACTTCTCCCTTTCTCCATCTCTTTTCTACACCACCAGCAGAATGACCCTTTAACAGTAAAAATCAGAAATCATTTTTCTATTTTTCTATTAATAAACTTACAAGGGTTTCCCACCCCCCATGGGAAAAAGTTGACTTCCTTATGATGGCCACACTGCCCCTCCTCCAGCCCCCTCTCCAGTTGCACTGGGCCCTGCCATCCCTGGCCTGTGTGGGGCCTTTTCACATTTTGTCTTTCTTCTAAAACACTTTCCAGGGACGTGTCTGACCCACTCCCGTGTATCCTCCAGGTGTCCGTGTTAATGTCACTCAGAGTCCTTGGATCACCCTGTCAGTGACCCTGGCCCCACCCTCACACACTCCCCATCCTCACCTCTGCTTATCCTCCATGTTCTTACTACCTGACAAATCGTAAGTTATCCAAGCTGAGGGGCCATCAATTATGAGATATGACTGTTTTATGTATCATAAAGGAAAATAAAATTACCAATTTAAAATATTCATCAATTCTAACAGGCAATTCAGTTTCAGAGATATTAAAACATGAAGAAAAGATGTGTCTTGGAATCGATACATTGTGATGTATACACACACCACAGACAACAAACTATGTTTGCTGCTGTCAGTCTCCCCCTAGAGAATATAAGTGCCGTGTGGGCAGGGACTGTGTTCTGTCTACAGCTCCAGCACCCCACATAATTCCTGGCATAAAGTTATACATTTAGTAAATATTTATTGTATGAATGGATGTTCTAATCATGCACACACATAACACACAATATGTGGTAATTAGAATTATTCCTATGTAATGGCAGCCCCTCACTCCACATTGTTGCCAACAGTAAGTAACAGAAATAACTGAAGAAATGGCAATTTCAGGAATGCTGTGGCAGACTGCTAATTATCTTGAACCATCCATTCTATCCTCTCTTCTAGTAATAAAAACAGCCTGTATTTCCCAGCTTTCCTGCAGACAATGTGGCCATGGGACCAAGCTCTGGCCAATGGGATAGGAAAACCTGGGGCCAGAATGCAGCAGTCCTGGTGAGTCAGCTACAAACCTGCCAGTGGTAGAAACGCCCCAGGTGGTAGCAGAGCAAACTCATCAGAAGACGTCTTGGTGCTGGGATGATCTCAAGAACCAGAGCACCCCGCACCTGGACTGTTCCATGAGAGCTACATCATCTCATTTGCACCACTGTGTTTTTACTATAGTTTAGCTTATATCCTGATACAAAAATCAATACCTTAAAGTGAAGTGTCACCATAATGAAAACCTAAAATTCGTGGCACTGGCTCAGTGATCAGGCAGCAAGGAATTTAATACTGGCAGGCCACGACAAGGGTTTGGTAAAACCAGAGGCAATCCGCATGCCTGGCAACCAAGCCCAGTCAGCTCTGGGAAGTGCTGAGGGAGTGAGGATGCCAGCCTGTGCCGGCTGTTCCTGATGCTTCCAGCAAAGAACAGTAAGTCGTAACTTAATTTGGTGAGTAGCTTCTTGGAAACTGCAACTTTTGACTTTAAGCAAAAATGATGCATAATGAAACCAATTTGACAACTGCCTCTCCTCAAGAGCCTTCTTACTGGGGTTCCTGCCAGACCGTGGAAGCCGGCCCAGCTGCAAAGGTCAGGTAGTGGTAGTACCTTCCCACCAAGTACTGCTGTCTCTGATAATTGCCAATAAAATGGGGGTGGGGTGGGGAATCGCCCAGCACTGAAGCCAGTAAATAAAATGGGAGATTCTGCTGGTTTAAAAACTAGAGCTGTCCAATGGATCACTGGCAAGCAGCCCAAAAGACTGTATTTTTAAGAGAATTATGCTGTTTGTAGGAAGAAATAGCAAGCCTGCCTTGGTAAAGTCTTTAGTTAGAATGTTCAAAGCAGCACTGTTTGTAACACCGAAACATCCAGCAACAGAGGATATTCCCTTACTCACACGGGGAATAATATGTGGCAAGGAAAAGAGCAGCTGCACACAAAGGTGCAGGTGACTCCACAGATGAAATGCTGAGCAGCCAGACCAAAAGGAGTCACAGCGCATGATTCTATCACATGGAGCTCGTAACACACAAAGTCAACCCCAGGGGGATCTGAACAGTGGTATCTTCAGGAGACAACTATGGCTGGTGGGAGCACAAGGCTGTGGGGACCCTCCACATTGCTGCCTGAGTGTCAGGGGTGCTTACTTTAGAGCAGTGCTGGGCCTCGGGTTAGCCCCTTACCTAGGTACTGGATGCTCTGCCCAGCTCCCCTCTGCAGGGCAACGCCCCACCCTCTAGTCTGGGAATTCTCATTCGGAACTGTTTTCAAGCAGAGGAATCTGTCTCACCCAACATCATGCCCTCTCCTAGGGGATGCCCACTCAAGTAGTTATCCATTGCTGCAAAATAATTTACTACAAATGTAGCAGCTTAAAACAGCATGCATTTGCTATCCCACACACAGTTTTGTAGGTCTCAAGTCCAGCTCCATATGACTGGGATATCTGCTCAAGGCCACACAAGTGTTACAAATAGTGCTGCGTTTTCATTTAGAGACTCCGGGAGGAAATCCGTTTTGGAACCCATTCAGATTTTGGGCAGACTCCAGTTCCCTGTGATCATAAGCTGAGGATCCTGTTTGCTTGCTGGCTGTCAGGGGGAGCTGCTCCTAGAGGCCACCAGCAGGAACAGCACATTGAATCTCTCTGGTGCTTCCAGTCTTGGCCTTCTGGCGTCCAACTAGCTGGAGAAACCTGCTTTCAAAGCACTTGTGTGATCAGGTAGGCCCACCTGGATACCCTCTCCATCTTAAGTCACTGACAAAGAACTCTGCCCTCTCCATCTGCAGTGCCTGGCTGATAACAGGAATCCAAACCTAATGTACCTGTTTGGGGGCACCCTGGACTGCTCCCATATAAGATGGCAAACTTAATCTATAAATGTTGCATGTGATCTGACTGCTCCACAAACCAGCCCATCTCTCCCCCTCTTCTTGGGCATCCCTATTCCCTGAGACACAACAATATCGAAATTAGCCCAATTAGTAACCCTACGATGGACTGTAAGTGTTCAAGTGAAAGCAAGAGTCACGTCTCTCACTTTAAATCAACAGCTAGAAATGATTAAGCTTAGTGAGGACAGCATGTCAGAAGCCGACATAGGCCAAAAGCTAGGCCTCTTGTGCCAACCAGTTAGCCAAGTTGTGAATACAAAGGAAAAATTCTTGAAGCAAATTAAAGTGATACTCCATTAAACATACAAATGTTAAGGAAATGAAACAGCCTTATTGCTACTATGGAGAAAAGTTTTAGTGGTGTGGGTAGAAGATCAAACTAGCCACAACATTCCCTTAAGCCAAAGCCTAACCCAGAGTGAGGCCCTGACTCTCCTCAATTCCGTGAAGACTGAGAATGGTGAGGAAGCTGCGGAAGAAAAGTTGGAAGCTAGCAAAGCCTGGTTCATGAGGTTTAAAGAAAAAAGCCATCTCCATAACATACAAGTACAAAATGAAGCAAGTCCTGATGTAGAAGCTGCAGCATGTTGTCCAGAAGATCTAGTTAAGATCACTGATGAAAGTGGCTACACTAAATACCTGCAATATCTCCTAGGTATGCCTGTATGTCCCATATGTGAAATGACAGATCTTCCTGACACATGAGTGGCCAGTGGGGTAAATTACAGCACAGACTAAAGATCTGCCAGCATTCCTGCTTTCCTACTACTTTTTAATGTTAGAAACTCCACCAAATTACTAATGGCTGCCCAGGAAATGACATTTCCTAGTCTCCGCTTACGTGAGATGTGAGCTTGTGACCAAGATCTAGCCAATAAGATGAGAGAGGAAGTGATGTATGCATGGTGTTCACTCTCTCCCACCCCGTGGGGCAGAGCAGCCAGGGTCCTGAAGGGCCACCTTCCTGCCCAGAGTCACCGCCCACCTTTGAGATGGAGTGAGAAATCAAGTTACTAGTTTGGAACACTGTACGTTGAATCTGTTACAGCAGTTTTAATCTATGTCTTAAATAATGCTAATATACAACCCAGATATTCAGATGCAAGACTCCCTGTGATGATAAACAAATTCAAACCTCATACCATTAACTGACAATAAGGTTGAGAGGCAGAATGTAAGTCTGCAGGCGGCATTTCTATCCCCAGGAGATTTGCTTGCAAAATTAGTCTGACAGGCCTGCCTCCTACAGTGGCTAGACCCTCTGGCCCCATGACGTGGCTTTTACAATCACTCCCTGATGGTATTCACTGAAAATATTTTCTGAGCTAAAGGCCCACTAATAAATTTTTAAATCTTTCTCCTTCTTAAAAAATTACTTTTAACTCTTATTTTTTTAATATACAAAGATAAATTATGCTTATTGAGAAAAATGAACCCACCACACAGATTACCACTTAACATTTTTCCTTCTGGTCTGTTTCTGCTCAATATTTTATGAAATCAGGACCATACTATTCATTTTTAATATCCTGTTTTACTTTGATAAATTCTTTTTAATTCTTAGTAATTAAAAACACAAGATACAGGCTGGACGCAGTGGCTCACGCCTGTAATCCTAGCATTCTGAGAGCCCAAGGTGGGAGGATCGCTTGAGGTCAGGAGATCGAGACCAGCCTGAGCAAGAGTGAGCGGCACCGCCCCCCCCTCGTCTCTACTAAGATAGAAAGAAATTAGCCAGACAACTAAAAATATATAGAAAAAATTAGCTGGGCATGGTGGCGCATGCCTGTAGTCCCAGCTACTCGGGAGGCTGAGGCAGTAGGATCGCTTAAGCCCAGGAGTTTGAGGTTGCTGTGAGCTAGGCTGATGCCAGGGCACTCTAGCCCTGGAAACAGAGCAAGACTCTGACTCCAAAAAAAAAAAAAAACCATAAGATACATATTATAAAAGCATTTCAAATAATAAAGAAATACAAATATACAGATGATGAAAATCCCTGGTAATTCAATAGAAAACCACTGTTAGCTCTTGAGTTTATACACATCTACCCGGACCTTTGCTTAAATACAATTATACAGTTATGCACATACGTGCTTTTCAAAAATAAAAAATGGGATCACACTGTACCTATTCATCTGCCACACATTCCTCGTATCTCCTGGCATTCTTCAAGCTCACACATACAGATGTGCCTGGCTCCCTGAGTAGCATCCCCATCATAGTCAATGGTACACTCTCAGGGACTTACCAAGTGAGGACCTCCTTTGAACCCCAGATGGGAGGGAACACTCATCCCTAGACCTCTGGTTTCCTGAGAGAGAATTTTCCCTAAAGTGTTCTGGGCTCCTGCTCAACCTTTTTCCTTCCCAAAATGGTAGAATGTGTTGGCAGAATGAAACGCTTGGGAGAATGAGGCATTTGAACCCACCCTCTCCTACCCCTCTTCAGAACCAGCTGTTTCCAGGGGCACCCATTCCACTCTGCTCTGAGTGCCAGGGTTTTTAAGCGAGGTGGCCCATGAGGAGAGGCTACATCATTCAGGGCTGCCTGTGAGTGGGCACCAACATCTCACTGGCATTTGGTCTGAGGAAGTCCAATGTCTCTCCAACCCAGCCTTTGGCCAGTAATAAAGTGACCATTTGCTCTTCCCAAACTTTATTCCTCTGCCTTGACTGGCTCTGAACTTGAAGCATGCAGAGGGACACTGCTGACCAGGCTCTCAAACCTTGGAGTGGTGTTATCTCACAGGCTCTCCAAACCTTAGGAGGTAAGCATTATCCTGCTATTTACTCTACTTCTACAGAGGAAATGGAGACAAGACAGAAAGCAAATTACCCAAGGTCACTACTCCAGTGAGGGGCAGAGGTGAGGTTCAACTCTAGGTCTGTCTTCCCCAGTGCCCATTTACACATCATGGAAGACTGTTTTCCCTTCCTAAGTGTGATGTCACTTTCACAGGATATTTTATTTAGAGATCAGCTGAGATCAGTATTAAGAAAGTAAGCTTATATTTTAAACCTTGTCATTTTTCTTAACTAAAAACAGTAGGCTGGGGATGTTGGTTTCTTGTTTGTTTTGGAAGTCAGTGATATATTCTAATTTTTTTTTTTTTTTGAGACAGGGTCTTGCTCTGTTGCCCAGGCTAGAGTACAGTGGTGTGATCATAGCTCACTGCAACCTCAAACTCTTGAGCGCAAGCAATCCTCCTGCCTCAGCCTCCCAAGTAGCTGGGACTACAGGTGTGCGCCACCACACTTGGCTAATTTGTGTATGTGTAGAGATGGTCTCGCTATGTTGCTCAGGCTAGTCCACGAACTCCTGGCCTCAAGCAGTCCTCCTGCCTGGGCCTTCCAAAGTGCTGGGATTACAGGCATGAGCCACCACACTTGGCCTGATTTTAATTTTTAAAATGACTGTTACACTACCTGGAAACAAGGTTACATCTGCTCGTAAGAATATAGCTTAAAACTCTGTGTGCACTTGTTAATGATTTTCATAAATTTTTTAACTTTAAAGAAAGTTTTTAAAAACAAATATATCTTGCTTGGAAGAAGTATTTATCTTAAAATAGCAATCTTCAGTTTCTGCTTAGCTCCTTTTTCTTCTATAAATTTAAGTAAAATTAAATTGATACCATATCATTTAAAGAAACTGAAAAGAACAAAAGTAAGTAAATACATGCCAGACTGTGGCTCTACAACATATTGTGCTACATGGACCCCTCTCCTGTCATAACACGTAGGATTTGCTGGATAGAACATCACTTGAAATTGTCTAAATACACAGCTGATGTTATGTATCAGCAACAGCAACACTGGCTTTCCCACCAGCACTGGTAAAGGGATATTCTGGCCTCAGACTCTCATCATCTATCACTTATGGCCTAAAGAAAGGAACAGGAAGGTTTACCGAGCTTTACAAGAATAACAAGCAGAGCAAGAGGGCACCTGAGTGAGATGGTGACTACAGAAGCCCACTGCAGTCACCAACGGGTCTAGTGCCTCCTGCGTGCCATAGGCTAGGCAAGGCAGGATTCTGGTCTTCTTAATGCCTCTCAGGACCACCCATGAGGTTCAGGGAGGTGACAAGCTGAGGGTCAAACAGAGAAGTGTAGCCAGCTGCTCAATGTCCTCCCAAGCCATTTGGCTTCTGCTCCCAGCATGCTGCTCTCACGGCTCTGCCCAAGGGCACCAACGAGCCCAGTGTCCTCTCACCGGTCATCTTCCATGACCCTGAAGCAGTGCTGACAAGCTCAGCAGCTCCCTGAGCTGCTTCAGACAAACTGCCTGAGTTTAAAATCTGCATCCAGCTGATACTCCTACAGAACCTCTGGCATGCTACTCAGCCGCTGAGGATCCCTTGACCATGAAGCTGCCTCGTGTACAAGGGTAAGAAGGTCCTGACATCAGTGCAGAGCCAGCCACTGGAATGAATAAAGACTTGTAGGGGAAAAGGAATTTTCAGGAAAAAGCCAGGACAGTGTAGCCAAACCACCCCCCACCCCATCTGGGAATTCTCCTTCAGGCCCAAGTCTTTGAGTTAATTTTGTTCATCACATTTCCTTATTCACCTCGAACCCCAACAGCACAGGAGATGCCAGCGCTACACCTCCTCCAGCACAGAGAGGCCTCAAAGCCCCCAGAGAGCAAGCAGGGTTGAAGCAAAACAGCAGTAACTCCTGCACCTATACCTATCGCCCCCTAAAAATACCTGGGGCAGCCCCTCTGAGAAGCTTAGTAGGGTTAAAAACTGTGACGCAAAAAGTTAAACTAGAGGCTCTAAAGCTTGATATGTAACCCCTGGGAACGGGGAAAAGGGCTGGAGACAATGGGGAAAGGAACCAAGAGAACGGAACCAGGTATGTACCCACACAAAGCTCCTGGGAGAAGAACACAGGTTCGGGCCCTAGATGGGCTCACTGGAGAGAAAGACTGCGGGCCACGGGCCGGAGCTGAGGCCTCGCGGGGGCGGCCGTGGCTGCTGCAGGGAGAGGGGCTCACCGAGGCCCAGGCTCCGGGACACCCGCGCGGGGCCAGCAGCGCTCAGAACCGAGCCGCTGTCCGCGGATACACGCCCGGCCCTCTCGGCGGACTCTGCCCGGCCCTGAGGCCAGGCCCCTGAGCCCGCCCCCGCCCGCGGCCGGAACGCGCCACTCACCAGGCGCCCGGCGGCGAGAAGACCGCGCGAGCCCGACATCGGAGCCGAACGCTGGACCGGCAGCCGCCGGCTCCGCGGGCCAGCCGACAAAGCCCGCACTGCCGCCCGCACGCCGCAGCCGGAAGTCGCCGAGGCCCCGCCCGAGGAACTTCCGGCGGCACTCTAAGGGGACAGCTCCCCTCTCGGTGGTGTGGGCTTCCGGCTGAGCGGGACACGAGTGTGCTGGGGAGGCCCCAGGTGTGCGGCGGGCGTGACCGAACTCCGCGGACTTAAGGGAAGCAGGCCTCGGACACTTGATGGGGTTGGGAATCAGCGGTGAGGCCCGCCTGCCGCCCGAGACCAGCATCCCAGATATTTTGTGGGTCATCTGCAGCCCTAAAAGAGCGTGGGAAAATGGCATGCTCTTTTGCGTGCTTTTCCCCTGAAGTGTAAACAGATGCAGAGATTTCATTTCCAGTGAGCTGTAAATACAGATATTCAGAAACAAAACCATTTCATTGCTCTTGAGAAATGCAGACGTCCAAAATAATTTTACAAAAGATTAATAAAACAAAAAGTTGGTTCTTTGAAAAGATAAAATTAACAGTTCTCTTGCTAAATTAACCAGAGACAGAAAAGGACCCTAATAAGCTCAATCAGAAATGAAAAAGGAAATATTACAACTGATACACAAAAATACAAAATATCATCTCTGAATACTATAAAAATCTCTATGAACATAAACTTGAAAACATTGAGGAAATGGACAAATTCTTGGAAACACACAACTTCCCTAGGCTCAATCAGGAAGAAATACGACTCTTGAACGGACCAATATCAAGTAATGATATTGAAGCAGCAATTAAAAATCTTTTTTCTCTGTTTTTTTCTCTTCTTCTTCTTCTTCTTCTTCTTCGTCTTCTTCTTCTTCTTCTTCTTCTTCTTCTTCTTCTTCCTTCTTCTTTCTTCTTCTTTCTTCTTCTTTCTTCTTTTTTTTTTTTTTTTTTTTTAGACAGACTCTCACTCTGTTGCCTGGGCTCAAGTACCATGGTATCAGCCTAGCTCACAGGAACCACAAACTCCTAGGCTCAAGCAACCCTCTTGCCTCAGGCTCCCAAGTAGATGGGACTACAGGTGCGTGCCACCATGCCCTGCTAATTTTTTCTATGTTTGGTAGAGACAGGGTCTTGCTCTTGATCTGGCTGGTCTCGAACTCCTGACCTCAGGTGATCCTCCCACCTCGGCCTCCCAGAGTGCTAGGATTACAGGCATGAGTCGCCATACCAGGCCTCCAATAAAACTTTCCTAACAAAAAAAAGTCCCAGACCAGATGGTTTCACAGCAGAATTTTACCAGATCTACAAAGAAGAACTGGTACCTATACTGCAGAAATTATTTCATAACATTGAGAAGGAAGGAATCCTCCCCAACTCATTCTACAAACCCATTATCACCTTGATATCAGAGCCAGGAAAGGACACAACAAAAAAGAAAACTACAGACTTATATCCATTATGAATATAGATGCAAACATTCTCAATAAAATCCTAGCAAACCGAATTCAGCTGCACATGAAAAAAATAATCCATCACGACCAGGTGGTCTTCATCCCAGAGATACAAGGATGGCTCAACACACACAAATCTATAAATGTGATTCAACACATAAATAGAAGCAAAAACAAAGACCATATGATCCTCTCAATAGATGTAGAAAAAGCATTTGACAAAATTCAGCACCGTTTTATGATAAGAACTCTTAACAAAATAGGCATAGATGGAACATACCTCAAAATTAAAAGCCATATATGACAAACCCACAGCCAACATCATACTGAATGGGGAAAAATTGCGAGCATTCCCACTTAGAACTGGTACCAGAAAAAGTTGCTCACTGTCATCACTTCTATTCAACATAGTGCTGGAAGTCCTAGCCAGAGCAATCAGGCAAGAAAAGGAAATCAAGGGTATCCAAATGGGGAAAGAAGAGGTCAAACTAATACTCTTTGCTGATGATATGATTTTATATCTAGAAAACCCCAAAGATTCTGCCAGCAGACTCCTGGAATTGATAAATAAATTCAGCAAAGTCTCAGTGTACAAAATCAATGTATACAAATTAATAGCATTCCTATACTCCAACAACAGTCAAGCTGAGAATCAAATCAAAGATTCAATACCTTTCACAATAACAACAAAGGAAATAAAATATCTAGGAATATATTTAGCCAAAGTGATGAAAAACCTCTATGGCAATAACTACAAAACACTGCAGAAGGAAATCGCAGAGGATGTAAACAAATGGAAAATATATATCATGCTCATGGATCTACAGAATCAACATTCTTAAAATGTCTATACTACCCAGAGCAATTTACAGAGTCAATGCAATTCCCATTAAAATATCAACATCATGTTTCACAGATCTGGAAAAAATAATTCTATGTTTTATATGGAACCAGAGAAGACCCCGTATAGCTAAAGCAACCTTAAGCAAAAAGAACAAATTGGGAGGCATCAATTTACCAGACTTCAAGCTATACTACAAGCCTATAGTAACCAAAGCAACGTGGTACTGGCACAAGAACAGAGACATAGACCAATGTATCAGAACAGAGAACCCAGATATAAAACCATCATCATATTGCCATCTGAGTTTTGACAAAACAGATAAAAATATACACTGGGGAAAAGAATCCCTGTTCAATAAATGGGTCTGCAAAAATTGGATAGCCACATGTAGAAGACTGAAACAGGATCTGCACCTCTCACCACTTGCAAAAATTAATTCATGATGAATAATAGACTTAAACCTAGGGCACGAAACTAGAAGCAAATTCTAGAAGAAAATGTTGGAAAAACTCTTATAGACATCGGCCTAGGCAAAGAATTTATGAAGAAGACCTCCAAAGTAATCACAACAATAACAAAAATAAATAAATGGGACCTAATCAAATTAAAAAGCTTCTGCACAGCCAAGGAAACAATCACTAGAGCAAAAAAACAACCTACAGAAGGAGAGGAAATATTTGCTTGCTATACATCTGATAAAGGGCTGATAACCAGAATCTACAAAGAACTCAGGCAATTCAGCAAGAAACTTTTCAAAAGAAGCTAGACTAATGGCCAACAAACATATGAAAAAATGCTCAACATCTGTAATAATCAGGGAAATGCAAATCAAAACCACAATTAGATATCACCTAACTCCAGTGAGAATGGCTTTTATCAAAAAGCCATTTAACAAATGCTGATGTGGAGGAGAGATAGGAACACTCATACATTGCTGGTGGGACTGCAAACTAGTACAACCTCTATGGAAAGCAATATGGAGATACTTCAAAGAGCTAAAAGTAGAACTACCATTTGATCCAGCAATCCCACTCCTGGGTATTTACCCAAAGGAAAAAAAAGACATTTTATAAAAAAGACACCTGCACGCGAATGTTTATAGCACCACAATTCACAATTGCAAAGATGTGGAAACAAACCAAGTGCCCATCAATACATGAGTGGATTAATAAAATGTGGTATATGGATATCATGGAATACTATTCACACATAAAAAAATGGTGAATAATACCTCTTGAATTAACCTGGATGTAACTGGAGACCATTATTCTAAGTGAAGTATCACAAGAATGGAAAAACAAACACCACATGTATTCACCATTAAATTGGAACTAATTGATCAACACTTATGTGCACATATGGAAATAACACTCATTGGAAATCAAACAGGTAGGGGAGGAGGAGGGAATGGGTAAATTCACACCTAATGGGTACAATAACTTTGACTCAAACTGTAAAAAAGCAATTTATGTAACCAAAATTTTTGTAACCCTATAATATTCTGAAATAAAAAAAATTAAATAAAAATAAATTTAAAAATGACAGAAGAAAAATGGAAACCAGGCTCCCATACTTATTACCAATGTAACTCTGGGCAAATTGCTCACACCTTGGTTTCTTCCATTTCAAAATGGAGATAAAAGAAGTACTGTGAGAATTTAAAGAAAGAATGCACATATAAATGCATATAATGGGACCCGACACTTTGCTATGCTATCACTATTACTTAATAAATGACTGAATTGCCCAAATATGCATTTATTTTTTTTCTTGAGACAGAGTCTCCCTTTGTTGCCTGGGTTGGAGTGCTGTGGCATCAGCAACCTCAAACTCCTGAGCTCAAGCCTCAGCCTCCCAAGTAGCTGGGACTAAAGGCGTGTGCCACCATGCTGGGCTAACTTTTTTCTATTTTTACTAGAGACGGCGTCTCACTCTTGCTCAGGCTGGTATAGAACTCCTGACCTCAAGCGATCCTCCCGCCTCGGCCTCCCAGAGTGTTGGGATTACAGGCGTGAGCCACCGTGCCCAGCCTTTGCATTTCTTTAAAATCCACACATAAACATATCCACCTTGATCACCTTTCTCTACAATACTTATTATCATCTCTAACTTTTTGTCCCAAATTTCTCTAAAAATTATGAGAAGATCTTTGTACTGTACTAAACTACTGCCACCAGCTTGTTAGGTTGGAGTAGAACTTCAGTTTCAGGGCAACCAGGAACCTGAAGGCCCACTTCTGGCCTAGTTTCCCACAAGGTAGGCTGTTTATCACTCATTCTAGGTTTATGGGCCATGCCCCTGTTTGATCTTGAGGCCCCTTGCCCTGAAGGCATTTCTGAGACAGTTCTCTGCCCTTGTGTTAGAAGAATGGCTTCCAGTTCCAAGTGTCCTTCTTTGCCAAAAATGCCTGATAACATCTTCAACACTCTCCGTCTTTACATTAGATTTTTAATAACTTCATTTTAATGTTTCTCAGTTTTATACTGAATTTTTGATATATGATTTATGACATATTTATTGCATATTCAGATTTTTAAATATATTTATTACACAAACAATGCACAAGACATGAGATTCATGTAATATGTTATTTGCCCTTCCCCACCGAGGCACCCTCATAAATCCCACTCCTCTGAGGTGTATACCCCCCATGAAATTTATTTTGCCTCAAGACAAACATAAATGAACAAATAAAGAATTCTTGCCTTCAAACAAAAAATAAATAAATAAAAATAAAATGTATCCAATATAATCTAAATGCCATAGTGACTCAATATATGTCATCTCTTAAAAAATATGTGACCAAGTCCTTTAACATTTGGAAAATTTTAAAAAAATTAACCCCTCTTTGAATTTATATTTCCATTTTCACTTTCTCCACAGAATTTTATCCTAAGGTAATCTATTTTCTATGCTTAAAAATCTTGAATTGCGGCCGGGTGTGGTGGCTCATGCCTGTAATCCTAGCACTCTGGGAGGCCGAGGCAGGAAGATTGCTTGCGGTCAGGAGTTTGAGACCAGCCTGAACAAGAGCGAGACCCTGTCTCTACTAAAAATAGAAAGAAATGATCTGGACAGCTAAACATATATATAGAAAAAAATTAGCCAGGCATGGTGCCACATGCCTGTAGTCCCAGCTACTCGGGAGGCTGAGGCAGAAGGATGGCTTGAATCCAGGAGATTGAGGTTGCTGTGAGCTAGGCTGACGCCATGGCACTCTAGCCCAGGCAACAGAGCGAGACCCTGTCTCAAAAAAAAAAAAAAATCTTGAATTGCTCACACTGTCATACTTCTCAGCAATAAAATGTATATAAAGTTTCATTTTTTACTTATTTATTCCCTATAAGCATAAGCTTCTAAATATTAAAACAAAAAAAGTGGCACTTCTTTCTGGATTACAATCACAATTGCTAGTATACAAAGCAATATAAATATACTGTAAATTTTAATGAAATTATACATTTTATGTTATGAAACATAAAAAGCAAAATTTTCATCTTATAATTAAATGTATGAGGCTGTTTTTCCAAATATGGTTCATTTATTCTTGATGAATAATACTTATTGCTAGGATGAGTCAGAGTTCAAAATAATTATAATCCTATTTTGGTTTTTTTCCCCATTTTTCTGCTAGCACTGAGAAAACTTGTTTACATAAATTAATAGATGGGATTGGAAGGAATTTTCTTATAACAATGACACTCAGTTTTTTTAGCTTCTGAGTCATATGCAAAAAAAGAATCACATAGCAATTTAATTATCAAGTATACTTCTTAATGATCTATCTGTTGACTTCTTGATTAGGTCCTTTTAAAATTTTCTTGAAAGGAAAGAATTAGCGAACACCTAAGGTGTAAAACTACATTAGATCTTTCCCAGCCAATAAATTCATCCACTTTCTCAGAACCAACTGCAGAGTTTTGAATTGTGCCTGCAATAACGGGGACAATCCAGGGCCGGCCCCAAAGTACACAAGGAAGAACAAAATTGGAGCAGGAGGGCTGTGGCCAAGGGATCAGCCCAGGCCCTTCTCCGGGAATTTTAGGGTGGAGTCCATGTGGAAGTCCTGTAACGTGGTTCTCCTCCTGGGGTGTATGTGAAAGCCCATAGTGAAAGACTCCACTTTTAATCCAGGGCCAGAGACTTCAGCTGCTGCAATCCTATGGCCACCTTCCCACAGGGCCCAGCTCTTGAGGTGAGGAGGACTTGGCCCTCTTCCCTGCAAGGCTCGTAGATCCTCCTGCCTCTTCTTCCCAGGCCCAAAGAGCTGGGAACATCACTTGAGTAGGTTGTCACAGGTAAACATCTCCTGCCTTGTATACCTGACAACTGCCACTTCAATTGTAACCACAGCCAACATGTAGATCTTGGCACTTAATACTTTGAGTTCACTTGTTTGTTTGGTATTGACTGTCTCCACCAGTAAGATAGAAGCTCCATGGGATCGGAGACCCTGTCTCAGTGAGTGTCCAGCATAGTGCCTGGCCCAGGTGGACCCCAGTAGCTGTGGTGAACACCATGACTCAAGGCCTAGACAGATCCCCCCCAGTACAGGCTCAGTGTCCCAGTTGATGGAGGTGCAGTCGGCTGTATTCAGCCATCATCCTTTCCAGTGGTTCCCCAGCTGCAACTTGCCAAGGTCACACCCCTCCCCACATGGCCCACAATCTAAGTCCTGGCCATCTTGGTCCAACTGAGGACAGCCCTAAAGGGTCATTTCTGTTGCAGAGCTCTCTCCAGGGGCCAGTAAACACTGTCCTTGGGCAAATCACAGCCCCACCCCTACTGTCTGTCCCTTCCCCTCCACAAGTCCAAGCCACACCCCAATAAACAGCTATTCAGCTCAGTCCTGGAGTCCACTTCCCCCACAAGGGACCCCAGCCTGCCACAATGACCCTATCAGGTGACTCCTAGCATTATCTCCACTTTACAGATGAGGAAACTGAGGGACAGGGAAGGTAAGGAACTTACCTAATGCATCAGCTGGAACATAGTGGTGGCAGGCCTTGAGTTTGCGCCATCAGCCACATGCAGTTCCACCAGCATCTTGCTCCCCTCCTGACTCTGGGCTGTGACACATGCTGTTCCCTCCCTCCCCTTTCACCTGGCCAACTCCCGCATATGATTCTGATGTCATTGCAGCTGGCACTTCCTCCAGGAAGCCTTCCTGGCCCATAGCAAGTGTGAAACGCATGAGATTCCACCTGTGACTGCTGCTCACTATCAGGCCCTGAGTCAGAGGCCACTATACCCATCCGCCCCTCTGAGCTTCCCTCATTCTCAGCAAAAACCTGTTCACTAAACACTCACAATCACTAGGCAGCCCACATGCCAGGCAAGGGCAGAAGGGCGTTGAAGGCTGGTTTGCCCCAGGCAGGATCCACCGCCCAGAGCCTTGCCCGACTTGGGCGAGTGCCTGATACTGCCACAGGCATCACTGGGACACTGTTTATTACTTCAGTCTTTTTCCTCTCTGTTTCAATTTGGGTAAATCATATGACCCTGTCTGTGGTTCCCTAATCTTTTCTTCTGAAATGTCGGATATGCTACCATGCAATAAACTTTTTGTTGCAGATAATGTACTTTTTCATGTTCTAGAATTTCCATTTGATTCTCTTTTCCTAATATCCATATCACTATTTACTATCTATACACTCATTATGTTTATGTCTTAGCCGGGCATGATGGCGTATGCCTGTAGTCCCAGCTACTTGGGAGGCTGAGGCAGGAGGTTCGCTTGAGATCAGGAATTTGAGGCTATAGTGAGCTATGATCGTGCCACTGCACTCCAGCCTGGGCCACGGAGTGAGACCTATCTCTCTCTCTCTCTCTCTCTACATATATATTTATACACACACACACATATACATGAAAGAAGAAAACTTTTCTGAACTAAAAATATCTGATCTCAATGCTGCTGAAAGGCCTTATTGTGCACTAACAGAATAATAGATAACTCCAAGTCTAATGAAATTACTGAAATTCAAAGATAAAACATACAAACATTGAGAAAAATAAATTACTCATAGAGGAAAAGAATGTTTGCCTCAGACTTTAATAAGAACTATCGCTGTGTCCATATTTATTTCCTTACTGTGTCATCGTCACATCTTAATTTCCTTTCTTTTTCTTTTTTCCTACCAGAGTGTGATGGCAACAATTAAATTCAACATTAAGTTCATAGGATGCAAAATATTATGATGTAAACTTGGCAGAAATAAAGAAGACATCACTTAGAAATACTAGCTGTGCAAGAGGGTGCAATAAATAAAACAGACATTGTGTTGCCTCGCTCTGCGGAGGGGGAAAGTATTTTCAGATGCATGCATGATTGCAGTATGTCAGAAGGGGTTGAGAGGAAGTTCTGAAATTGTTTCATGGGCCGGTGTGTTTATGTGGATATTGGGCAGCGAAGGGGTGGACTGTAGCACACGCCTCTTATTTTAGCCTATCCAACATCCATTCCCCACCCTTTCCTTTTATTAAAGTACCTCAATTTTGGTTTGTAGTATGGGTACACCACCTTACCTTGGCCACCTGGACAACATGTGACAGATCTTTCTCTCCAGGCTTGCTCCTGAAGGTAAATGCAAAATCAGGGGTGTGCTTGGCCTTCTTTTCTTCTACCTGGATCATATATTCCACAACAGTCTAATACTGTTATCTCTGCCCTCATCTGGCCTCTTCTTCTCTCTAGATGCACATCTCTAGCTACCTACTAGAAATCTTCCTTTCAGTCTCCCAGAGACAACTCAAGTTCAACATGTTAACAACTGGCCTCATATTTGCCTGCCTTCTCTCCTCCCCAAACAACTGTTTATCTCCTTTGAATCCTCATCCACCACCCACCCAAGGTCCATATCTTGGTCTCATCCTCAGCACCTCCCTTTCTCTCACCTCCCACATCCCATCTGCACCACGTTCTGCCCTTTCTTCCTTACGAAGGGCTCTCAAGTCTATCACTTTCTCTCTTTGCAATTGTTTTTGTTGTGTGTTTGCTTATTTTTTTTTAATGGAATGAAATTCATATAACAAAAAATTAACCATGTTAAAGCATATAATTCAATGACATTTAGTTCATTTGTAAGGTTGTGCAACCATCACCACCTTCCAGTGCCAAAACATTGTCATCCTCTCAGACTCATTAAACTGTCACTCTTGGCCGGGCGCGGTGGCTCACGCCTGTAATCCTAGCACGCTGGGAGGCTGAGGCAGGAGGATCGATCGAGGTCAGGAGTTCAAGACCAGCCTGAGCAAAAGCAAGACCCCATCTCTACTAAAAATAGAAAGAAATTAGCTGGACAACTAAAAATATATATAGAAAAAATTAGCCGGGCATGGTGGCACATTCCTGTAGTCCCAGCTACTTGGGAGGCTGAGGCAGTAGGATTGCTTGAGCCCAGGAGTTTGAGGTTGCTGTGAGCTAGGCTGATGCCACGACACTCCAGCCCAGGCAACAGAGCAAGACTCTGTCTCAAAAAAAAAAAAAAATACAACTGTCACTCTCTATTCCTGCATTCCATCCCCCGCCCCTGGCAACCACTAACCTACTTTCTGTCTCTATAGGTTTACCTATTCTGGATATTTCATATAAATGGAATCATCTGTAACCTTTTGTGTCTGGCTTTTCTCACTGAGTTTAATGTTTTCAAGGTTTATTGACGTGGTAGCATGTGCCAGTTTTTCATTCCTTTTAATTGGTGAATAATATTCCATTGTATGGATTTACCACATTTTGTTTATGCATTTATCCATTGACAAACATTTGGGTTGTTTCTGTCTTTGGGCTATTATGAATAATGCTGCTAGAAATATTCATGTACGAGTTTCTGTATGGACATATGTTTCGTTTTTGGGGGGCATATACCCAGGAGTGGAATTGCTGAAACACGTGATAATGCTATTTTTAAATTTTTGAGGAACCACTAAAATGTTTTCTACAGCAGCTGCATCATTTTACATTCCCACCAGTAATATATGAGGGTTCCTACTCATATCTTGCCCAAACTTATTTTCCTTTTTATTATTATTATAGCCATCCTAGTGCATATTAAGTGGTATCTCATTGTGGTTATATTTGCATTTCCTGAATGATTAATGATGTTAAGCCTCTTTTCATGTGCTTTTTGGCCATTTACATATTTTTTTTTTTTTTTGAAACAGAGTCTCACTCTGTCACCCAGGCTGGAGTCCCATGGCATCAGCCTAGCTCACAGCAACCTCAAACTCCTGGGCTCAAGCAATCCTACTGCTTCAGCCTCCCAAGTAGCTGAGACTACAGGCATGTGCCACCATGCCCAGCTAATTTTTTCTATATATTTTTAGTTGTCCAGTTAATTTCTTTCTATTTTTTAGTAGAGACGGGGTCTCACTCTTGCTCAGGCTGGTCTCGAACTCCTAACCTCAAGCGATCCTCCTGCCTCGGCCTCCCAGAGTGCTAGGATTACAGGCGTGAGCCACCGAGCCCAGCCATTTAAATATTTTCTTTGGAGAAATATTTATTCAAGTTCTTTGCCTTATTTATTTATTTATTTTGAGATAGGGTCTCACTCTGTCACCCAGGCTGGTGTGCAGTAGTGTCATCATAACTCACCGCAGCCTCAAACTCCTGGGCTCAAGTGATCTTCCTGCCTTAGCCTCCCAAGTAGCTGGGATTACAGGTGTGCATTACCACACCCAGCTGATTTTCTTATTGTTTTTATAGAGACAGGATCTCACTATGTTGCTCTGGCTGGTCTCAAACTCCTGGCCTCAAGCAATCCTCCCTCCCTAGCCTCCCAAAGTGCTAGGATTATAGGTGTGAGCCACAGTGCCTGGCCCCAATTTTCAACTGGGCTGTTTGTCTTTGTGTGTGTGTGTGTGTGTGTGTGTGTGTGTGTGTTTTCTTTTGCCTATGTTAGTCTAGATAAAATGTTTGTCTTTTGATTTGTAAAAGTTCTTTATATGTTCTGGATACTAGGTGCTTATCATATAAATGATTTGCAAATATCTTACCCCATTATCTGGGTTGTCTTTACTTTTTTCTTTTTTCTTTTTTTTCAAAGACAGGGCCTCACTTTGTCACTCAGGCTGAAGTGCAGTGGTGCAATAATAGGTCTCTGCACCCTTGCACCCTTGAATGCCTGAGCTCAAGTGAGTAGGTGGGACTATGGATACACACCACCACACCTGGATAATTGGTATTATTTTTTGTAGAGATGGGACCTTGCTATGTTGCCTAGGCTGGTCTTGAACTTCTGATCTCAAGTCATACTCCTGCCTCGGCCTCCCAAAGTGTTAGGATTACAGGCATGAGCCACGGCAAAGGCCCTTTTCAGTTTCTTAATAGTGCCTTTTGATGCATAAAACTTTTTAGTTTTTATAAAGTCCAATTTATCTATTTTTTTTTGTCATTGTTGCTTGTTTTTTATGTCACACCTTAGAAACCATTGCCAAACCACTGCCAAGGTCATGAAGATTTATCCCTGTTTTCTTCTAAGAGTTTTAAAGTTTTAGTTCTTGCATTTATGTGGGAACAAGAATGACTCTATTTCAGATGCTAACCCCAAGTCTGGGAATGCTTCTAAGATATCTACTTGATGTATTACTCTTTACATAGAAACACCTATTCCCTGTAAGTTTTGCCTTTTCTCCAAAACAACCCTTGATATTGTGCAGAAATCACAGGCTGTGATGCATTCTCTCAGCCACCTGCACATTCCTTCCAGAGCATGTAGCACATAGACTTTTTCCCCCAAGATATATGCCCTGGGTCTGGAGGGTTGTGGTACATAGATCTATCTTGCAGCTGCCCCAAACCATGCTTCTGTCTGTAAGTTCCCTCTAATAAGTCACCCTTTATTGACAAACTGGATTTGGCTGCTTCATTCTTTGGTTTCTCTGTTCGTTTGGCATTTGGGGCCTCGGCATATAAAGTCCTTTCACAGAACAATTTAGATCTTTGATCCATTTTTAGTTATTTTTGGTATATGATGAGGAAGGGGTCCAACTTCATTTTTTTTTTGGCATGTGGCTGGCTATGCAGTTGTCCTAGCACCATTTGTTGAAAATATTATTCTTTCCCCCTTGAATGGTCTTGGCACCCTTGTTGAAAATCAACTTACCATAGATGTATGGGTTTATTTCTGGACTCTCAATTCTATTTCATTTGTCTATATGTCTATTCTTAGGCCAGTACCACCTATTTTGGTTACTGTAGCTTTGTAGTATGTTTGGAAATTCAAGAAATGTGAGTCTTCCTATTGTGTTCTTCTTTTTCAAGATTGTTTTATCTATTCTACACTTCCATATGAATTTCAGGATTGACTTTTCCATTTGTGCAAAAAAGGCCACTGGAATTTTGACAGGAATTGTATTGAATTTGTAGATTACTTTGGGTAGTATTGGTATCTGGGAAAACTGTTCCTCTACTCACAACACTTCTGACACCAAATATGTGGGGATTTTTCCTGCATGTCAACCAATTCTCTGTGGACACCAACTGAGTGTCCAATAATGTAATTCAATTCTCACACTAACTACCCAGAGTCAGTGAAGACCCCACAGGTTAAGGGCCCAGTCCCACAAGACTGCCCTCATTTCCGATGCCAGTCACAAGTCTGGGCCTCCCATACTCCTGACTGATCAGCTATAGATGAAGGGTTCCCACAACCCCTTCCTTGAGTTCAATAATTTGCTAGAATGGCTCACAGAACTCAGGAAGGCATTTCACTTACATTTACTGGTTTATTATAACGATACAACTCAGAACAGCCAAATGGAAGAGATGCATAAGGCAAGGTTTGGGGGAGTTGAAGGGGACGAGAGGGAGAGAGACAGGGGGAGGGCATTAAAGATCACTGATCACCAATTACTATAATAGATATAATAATGAAAAACTTTGAAGTGTTGTGAGAACCACCAAAATATGATACAGAGACACGAAGTGAGCCCATGCTTTTGGAAGTGTTGTTGATGGACTTGCTCCATGCAGGGAAGCCACATTCAATTTGTATAAAAAAATGCAGTATCTGCAAAGTACAAAAGGGAATTGCAATAAAAAGATTGATTGCTTTTAAATACTTTTATTTAGACAGAAGGTATGCGAGCCTTGTGGGAACTCTTTTGCCTGGGATGCACAAGCGTTAGGGGCAGGCCTGTCACCAGCCTCCCGAGTTAGAAGGACAAAGCTCTGGAGTAGGTAGTTGTCCAGAGGGGTGCTCACCTGGCTGTGGGGAGATTGCGGGGGGGGGGGGGGGGGGG
>CM052438.1:20837583-20903115 GCA_028533085.1 Varecia variegata
GATCAGTGCGAAAGGCTGAGAAGGTGGAGCAGGGGCCCTGAGAGACGAAGACAGTGGCTTGCCACGGCCACCCACTGTGACCCAGCACCAAGGCCCAGTACCAAGGCGGACAGGGGCGGCTCCCTGGTCGTGTGACGCTACAGAGTGATTTCATGTCTGAGCCTCAGCGACCTCATCAGGGTGCTTGTATACATTGCAATCTAGGTGCCCCTAAACGTGGCCTGAATTAATGAAAGTAGGGAATCACATCATGTGGATTTAGGGGCAGAAATTTGGGAAAATTTGTGTTGAGAGGGGCACCCAGAGGGAGCTGAGCCTGGAAGGGAGTCTTTCTGACGTCAACGTCCTCACCCTCTTGCCGACCGTAGTCCCCGGCGGTGGCCTGCGCGAATGGGCCCCTTACTGGGAACGCTGCTCCTGTGGCCAGGCCCCAAGGCCGCCTCTCCCGGGGCTCCCCACCGGCGTCTTGGGTCGGTCTCCCTCCTTCCGTTCGCTAAAGGGTAGCTCCTCCCCATGGGACAAAAGCCGCCTGAGAATGCCTGGGCCGCAGGACGCCGGGGGCTGCCAGTGGTACGCTGTCCCTCGTCCCCTCTTCTCCCACTCCCCACCGTTCCCAGCAGGGCCTCGGCCAGCCCCCGCCCGGGCTACAGCTGTCCTGGCCACGGAGCTGCCTCCAATCTAGCCTGGCGGGAGACTCCGTTTCTCAGGCGAATGCGCAGCCGCGGACCTCATTTCCCAGAAGCTCCCGCGATGCGCCGGCGCACCACGAGGACACCATTTCCCAGCGTGCCGCGGGAGGGCCCCGCCCCGGCCCGCCCCACCCCCCTCTACCTGGCGCGACGTGGGGCCGGAGACTCACCGGGCACCGGAAGTAGCTGTCAGGGCCCGGGGCAGGTGGGGCACGGCACAGGTGAGATGTGGCACCAGACGCCGAGGGCCGCCCCTCCCGGGGGGCGCTGCATGGCAATCCGGTGCTCCGCGAGAGCCCGGGAACGCTGTGGGCGTCCGGGATCAGGTGTGCGTGGGCGGGGCCTGGGCGGTGGGCTGGGGCCTAGTCTCCGGGGGTCTCCCCGCGGGCTGCCCGCCTGGTTGGGAGCCGCGGGATGTGTAGGCAGGGCGCCCTTCCGTAGGGGCTGGCCCTGGGGCCCTGCAGTGGGGCCAGAGCGGTCCTGGCGGAGCCCGAGCAGATTTCCGGCTCCCAAGATAGGATCTTGGAAGGTGGCGGCGCCCAGGGTCCGTCTGGTTCTGAGCCAGTGGTGCGATCTGCGCAGGAGGAAATCAGCCTCGAGAGGGCCTGTCCCTAGTATATGGGCTTTGGCTGGGAGCATCCCTAATCATCTGCGCCAGAAGTCCTCAGCCCTAGGGTTCACTGCCTCCCCTCTTGTCAGCCAGAAGGAAGTAGAATGTACTTTGTATGGGCCCAGTGGTGGTTGTGGTTTGGGACCAGCTGCTCTGGGCTGGGTGGTAGCCTCAAGGCCCCTGTGGAGCTCTAGGCAGAAGGCTTCTTGGGGAATAGGGCTGGGAGGAGGGGGTGACTCAGCTGGGTCTGTCTGGGCCAGTGGACCATGTCCTGTCCTTGGGGGTCTCACCCTGTGCTAGTTGCCCCAGGAAAATGGGGCTTCACAGGATGGCAGCATCATGGCCTCAGCCTCACACCATTTGGCACTACAGGTGCAGCCAACATGGGTGAGCCCCAGGGGTCCATGCGGATCCTAGTGACAGGAGGCTCTGGGCTGGTGGGCAGAGCCATCCAGAAGGTGGTAGCAGATGGGGCAGGCCTGCCTGGAGAAGACTGGGTGTTTGTCTCCTCCAAGGACGCCGATCTCACGTGAGTGAGTCCATCCCCAGAGCACTTCTCCTCCCCATGTCCGTTTCAGAATAAACAGCTCCAGGCTGGGCCTATCCCTGAGCTGGCAGTAGCCACATGTCTGGGCCCTCCCTGCCAGGTGGCTGACCTGGCCTGGGTGTGCTCAGCTGTGCTGCTAGGCAAACACCTCCCATCCCTTCCTGGAAGCCCACACTGTCACACAGCTGGCACTGGACTTGGCCACTTTCCCTTTTGGCTGCCCTTCCTACCATGGCCCCATCCTAGGGTGCTGGTTCCCTCAGGCCTCCAAGTGGTTCCTGATAGCCTGGCTTCCCCCAGGGATGCAGCACAGACCCAAGCCCTGTTTCAGAAGGTCCGACCCACGCACGTCATCCATCTTGCTGCAATGGTGGGGGGCCTTTTCCGGAATATCAAATACAATCTGGACTTCTGGGTAAGTTGGGGTTGGGTGGCGAGCACTGGGAGCCAGGGACCCAGGTTCTGGGGACTTCCTGGTGGGCTTCCCACTTTTACAAGTTCATGTTCCCACCCCAGAAAGTCCCTAAGGATCAGGGCTGGGCACAGCCTGGTGCAGGCAGCCCCTGAGGGGCCCCCAGTTGCCCACACTTGGTGCCGTGGGCAGAGGAGCATGCAGGTGGGCCTGGGGTCATTACGCCCAGTAGGAAATGCCCTGGAGGTGACCCACAGTGTTGGGAGCTGAAAGAAGCCAGCATTTGCAGTGGGACTTGGGTGGGTTCCTGCCCCCTGAGCCCTCTGCGCTTCCAGAGCCTCCATTCCCAGGACTGTGCTGGTCCAGCTCCCCTGAGCCAGGTCCCCCACAGACTCTGGAGTGCAGGGATATGAACTGGGCTCATGTGTCTGTGGCGTGTGCCCTGGGGCGGCATGGTGTCAGGGCCTTGTCCCTGCTAGCTATGCCCCTAAGGGTTGGCCCCGCCTGTTTCTGAGGGGCAGCACCTTGCCCTGGCTGGCCTGTACCAGGCCCTGGGGTCAGCAGAGGATCAGACCAGATTCTGCCCAGGAGCCCTGTCACCCCAGAGCCTTCCCTCTGTCTGTCTCAGCCTTCCCATCAGACTCCCTGGCCACCACCTCTCCCCTCTCCCAAGTCCAAACGCCCTGGCCATCTCATGTCCAATTTATAGAAGGGGTAGTGGGTCTTGGGCAGGGATAGGGCAGGCCATGGCTTTACTGCTACTGGGCAGTTGAACCAGGTGTGAGCTTCTCTAGGATGAAGTAGTGGGGGGCCCTTCTCCCCATATAGGAGCCCCTACCCCCTGGGCCCTTTCCCTATGCTCCACTACCTACTGTGCCCTGGGCAGCCACTGGGTAGGCCCTGCCCTGAGCTGGGGTGTGTGGTTCTCTCCTCCACTCCCAGAAAAGCAGGGCTGGACCCTCCTACAGCCTTGGCAGGGGGAGGCAGTGGTTTCTGTAAGGGCAGCTGGATGCTGTGCCTTGTCCCAGCAGCAGTTAGGACAAGCAGGTTTGGGTACTGAGGGACCAGGATGTATCCCCACTTCTGGTTCCTTACCTGGAGGAGCAGATCAGGGCTGGAGTCCTGCCTGGAGGGCCTGATCTCCCCTCCACACCCCTGCAGAGAAAGAATGTGCACATCAACGACAACGTCCTGCACTCGGCCTTCGAGGTGGGCGCCCGCAAGGTGGTGTCCTGCCTGTCCACCTGTATCTTCCCTGACAAGACCACCTACCCTATTGATGAGACTATGGTGAGGGAGCGGGCCTGAACAGGGGGCGGGGCTGGGAAGCTGTGTGGGCGGGGCTGGGAAGTGGCAGCCTTGGTGCCTCTCCTGCTCCCCAGATCCACAACGGGCCGCCCCACAACAGCAATTTTGGGTACTCCTACGCCAAGAGGATGATCGACGTACAGAACAGGTCCTCCTCGCGCATCTTGCCGAGGCCTAGCCTGGAGTGGGGAAGAGGGCTCAAGCTCTGCGGGGTGGGTGGGGCCGGCTGGGGAACGTGCGTGGGATCTTGCAGCCTTTTGTTTTTCCATCTCTAAGAGGCCAGCGGTGGGGAGGAGTGTGGTTGATGGTCCCAGGATGAGGGAGGAGACATTGTGTCTCTGCAGGGCCTACTTCCAGCAGCATGGCTGCACCTTCACTGCCGTCATCCCCACCAACGTCTTCGGGCCTCATGATAACTTCAACATCGAGGATGGCCACGTGCTGCCCGGCCTCATCCACAAGGTGCACCTGGCCAAGAGTGAGTGCCTGGCCACCCAGCACACATCCAGCCCAGATCACCCACTGATGGGATCCCTGGGGCTCAGCTGGGGAGGAAGTGGCCCCGAGCCTTCTGACACCTGCCCTTCCCCTGCACCTGCAGGTAGTGGCTCAGCCCTGACGGTGTGGGGCACAGGCAAGCCGAGGAGGCAGTTCATATACTCGCTGGTTTGTATAGGAGGGCACAGCTCTCCCCCCAGAAAGTCTGCCCCATGAGCCCTGGGCCTGTTCCTGCTGGGCTTTGGGGGAGGCGGTGGCAGCGGGAGCCCAGGAACAGGTGAAGGTCTGGACAGAGACCCTAGAGGAGTGGTCTCTGGTCCCCGCAGTGTCCCTGTGGGTTCCTGCCCAACAAGAGTCACTGAGTGCGGCTCTGAGGAAGGACTGCCCAAAGGAGGGGCCCCGTCTGCAGGCTGAGCCCTGGCTGTGTCCCCCTGAGCAGGGAGAGCAGTGTGGATTCCCCAGCAGGGGCATCTGGGAGAGGTGACCTGTGGCCCCATTTGGCCACACCTTGTGGTCTCTGACCCTCACTGTCTGACCTCCAGGACCTGGCCCAGCTCTTTATCTGGGTCCTGCGGGAGTACAGTGAGGTGGACCCCATCATCCTGTCAGGTGGGCAGCCCCCAGCTCCCCTTCCTCTACTGTGGGAAGGACCTATGTCTGTCCTGGGAGGCTGGCTGAGGGGTGGCAGCAGGAATACTCATGGGGGATTGGGCGGCAGCCCTGGAGGAGGCCTGACCTGGCTGTGGGCCTTTCACTCCCCACAGTGGGTGAGGAGGACGAGGTTTCCATCCAGGAGGCGGCCGAGGCTGTGGTGGAGGCCATGGACTTCCACGGGGAAGTCACCGTATCCTCTGGTTCCAGTGATGGGGGTTTAGGTGAGGGCACAATGGGTGTGCTCAGGGGACCCCTCTGTGTGGGAGCCTCCTGTGTGGGAACAGCTGGCAGCAGGAGATGGGTCTGCTGTCCTCTCCCCCAGGCCCCTATGAGGAAAGACAGGTTCAGGGCTGGCTGGGGTTGGGGGTGCAGGTGCTCCTTGTGCTGTGGCCTTGACCAAGGTGCCTAGTTTGATACAACCAAGTCAGACGGGCAGTTTAAGAAGACAGCCAGTAACAGAAAGCTGCGGGCCTACCTGCCTGACTTCCGGTTCACGCCCTTCAAGCAGGGTGAGCTCCTGCCCCTCCCGCAGCCACACCTAGTTCTCCTGGCCTTCCCTGGCCCCTCCTTAGTGGCTTTGGCCCCCCACTGTCCTCTCCTACCTGTGTTCCCTGTTGGGGGTGGGGTAGGGATGGGATGCCCCACGGATTTGGTCTCTAGGCCTCCCCATCAGAGTCTGTGCTGCCTGGGAGGCACAACACTGAAGCTCAGAGGGGGTGACTTCCCTGTGTCCCTGGCCCCCACCCTCCCACCTCCTCCCAAGAGGGTCATTGTGGCCCTGGCCCTCCTCTGCAGCTGTGAAGGAGACCTGTGCTTGGTTCACTGACAACTATGAGCAGGCCCGGAAGTGAAGCCAAGTGGTGGGAGCAGGCGCCTGTGGGCGCTCCGCTGGAGAGAGCCCAGTGGCTGCCACCCCCAGACCCTGCCAGGAGCTAAGGGTACTGCCTGGCAACCTGGGGCCATGTTCCACCTTACCCTGTGGCTCTAGGCAGCTGTCCAGCGGGGCTCATTCCTATCCGTCTCAGGGAAACCAAGGCCGGGGCAGGCCCAGTACTTTGCTCCCCACACTGGTTCCTAGTCCTGAGTGTGTCCACTCTGATCCTGCTCTCCCACTCCCATGGAGCTAATAAAGTACATTTTCACAGGCCTGGCCTCAGCTCTGTGCCAAGCTGTGCTCTGTGCCCAGGCACTGCCCCTCAGCCTGGCCAGCCCCAGGGCCCACTGCCCCCTTGCTTGCTGTGCAGCCGAGAGCTGCTGGGCCAGGGTGGCCAACTGTGCCTGGGTTGGATATTGACAGAGGCTGGAGAGCAAGAAGGTGTGTGTGGTCAGGAAGCAACAGGCAGCCACAGTGAGATGGACATGGGCTGTCAGCTGGATGAGGACATGTGGGGCAGGGCGCCCCTCCCACAGTCCCAGTTCCCCTGCTGCAGCCATGCAGGCCTGGATAACCTGAACTCCTCCAGCTTCCCTGCCTTGGCCCCAAGAACTTCAGGGAAAGAGGCTGGCCTGGGTTTGGACAGGCCGAGTGGGGCAAACAGATGGGTCCAAGGGGTGAGGGGTGGGTGGCTCAGGCTTCTTTGGGGCTCCAGCAGAGATGGGCCAACCCCGGCCTCTTATCTCCCCCACTCTCAGGCAGCAACCTGGGTGTGAGCTCAGCCTGACCTTGTCCTGTGGAGAGTGACAGGTGGTATACAGGAGGGTCTGCTGGGCAGGCCAGCTCCAGCCACCAGGGAGACAGCAAAGTCCGGAAAGATTGACTGACAGGTGCCCCTGCCTGTCCTGGTAGCGCTGGGGTAGGGACCAGGAGTGCTTGGCTGCAGAGCCCCTGCTAACTCACTGCCTTCCTCAGCACCTGGCAGAGGGAGCCCCCAGGACCCAGGCACCTGCCCTGGCTCCGGGCTCAACCTTGGGCCCATCTCTTCTCAGGGTACCCTCCCTCTCGGGTGCCCTTTGCCATCTTCACCCAGAAAGTACTTTCTTCTGACTACAGATTGTACCTGCCACGTTCATTTCTTCCTGTGTTTACTCAGGCAATATTGGTATGTCTTCCCTGTGCCAGGCACCAAGTTCAGACCTGTGTCTGCCACATGTCCCTGTACCCAGCTGACCTCTCATTGCATATGTGTCTGTCTCTCTGGCAAGCCAAGGTATTCATCCTTCAGAACCTCCTAGAGGCTGCCCCTTGGGTCAAGGCCTCGCCACCTTTTAGGTCTCAGCTGAGGTGGCGCTTACTCTGAAAAGACTTCCCTGGATGCACCCTTTGGCCCCTCACTGAGCATCCACCCTGCCCTGTCATGATGGCCTGTTTGTCTGGAAACTCCTGGGAGCCCCGCTCCCCATCCCCCCCGACCCCAAAGGACTTATAGCTCCAGGATGTGGGTTAGCTCCTTTGCAGTGTGTTCCCCTGGCATCATCCCTTTGTAGATGAAGTCTCTGCATATGTAGGGGTTCAGGGGAGGCCTCCTGGAGGGGGTGGCATCTTTGTTGGAGCTTGCATTAGCCAGGTGAGGGAAGGAGCGAAGGGGACCCACCACTTCATGAGAGCAGAGAGGCACCTAAGACACAGCTGGCATGACACACGTAGTGGTTAGGGGTGTCACTGAAGGCTCCCAGCCAATGCTCAGAGGCCTAGCCTGACATGGGACAGGGAAGTTGTGCTACCCACAGCCAGGGGCCACTTGGGCATTGGGCCCCTGGGCTTTCTCCTAGCAGTGATGGCTCTGGGCAGTCAGCTGGCAACTCTCATTTACATTGTTTCAGTCCACCCGAGGCAACTGGGTGGGTTTTGTCATTTGTGGTGACAAGGAGCTAGATGCTACAGGCCCCTGTCACAGCGTTGGTCCTTAGCCATCACTGTCCTTGGGGCCCTGGGAGAGCAAGGACCCTGCACCCACTCCAGGGAGTCTATGTGCAAAGAGAGCTGCAGGAGAAATAGCTACAACACTGAACACTGGTGCAGAGCATCAGACCCTGCCGCTGGTACACACTGCCCACAGCCAGAAGGGCAGCCCTGTGCCTTCCCCTGGCCCCATCCTTACCCCTACAAAACCAAACCCATTCCTCCCTGTCATCCTCTTCCTGTGTGTCAGGGAAACCCCAGAGTGTCCCTGATTTCTCACTCTTCCTCAGCCTTCCAGCACATTCTACCCCTCAACCTCCATAAATATTTCCCAAATCCAGCTGCTTTTCACCACCTCCACTACCAACCTGTCTGCTTCTCATGGGACATCCAGCAGCCTCCCTTCAGGGATCTGGGCTCCTTGCAGGACAATGGTGTCTCTGTCCTTCACCCTCCTGACATGGCCAGCTGGCCTTTCCGCATCACCTCCTCCACTCCCAACCCCCACGCAACCTTACCACCTCTCAAAAGCACAGGCTGGTCCCTGCCTGAGAGCATACTACTATACTAAGCAGCTGGCGTCTGCCACTCCATGTGTTTTCCATTAAGTCTTTCAGTTGTCACAACAACCGTGTGAGCTAGAAACTCGAGCCCTCCCCATTTTACACAGGGAAAGGAAGGCAGAATTGAGCAACCTGCAGCGGTGGGGGCCAGCACTGTTGGCCCCCACATCCACCACCCACGTTGCCTGGCCACATTGGCCGAAGCAGCCTCCTGGACGCCCTCCCCCGCCATCCACTTCAGAAGCATGACCACTCTGGGTGTCCAGTCTGTCTCCACGGCCGATGAGCCCAGGTCGCAGGGTTGGGGCACGGCCTCGCCTTGCACTGCTGTGTATCTTTCCCCGGCCCAGAGCAGGGCCCAGGTGCTGCGGGTGCGCAACAAATACCGGCTGAACGAACGAGGAGGGTATTTCATTGTTGAAGAACTTAGAAAATGCCAAAAGATTTAGAAGAAAATAACAAAGCAGATTTAAAATGCAGACTGGGTGAAGAGTAAAAAACCTGCACTCTTTGATCTTCACGCTGTATTTTCCCCCTGTCGATTACAAATTACAAGCTCCCCCGCGCTCTGTCACAGTCGCCGTCAGTCTCTGAGATGGCCCAAGACCCACAAGAGAGACAGGCTTCCACGGGAGCCCCGGCCTCGGGAAGGGGGCCCCGGAGGATCACACCCGGGCGCAGCAGACCGCGGCCGGCTGGGCAGGGTCCTCCGGTCCGAGTCCGCCTGCGCGCGGAACCCCTGCCGGCCCTCCGGAGTCGGGGCCGACGCTCCCTAAGGGCGGCTCAGGTGCCCAATGACGCCACGTCCGAGAGCCGGGTCAGGTGGCTAGCTGCGGACTAGCCCAGTACCCCCAAACCTTCCCCTTGGGAAAATCAAGCCGCCCGCGTCCCGCCCCACGTCTTCTCTCAGCCAATGGGCGGTATAGCTTTGTCGGGCCAATGAGCAGCGAGGGAGTGGGAACCTCTGCCTTGCGAGCCAGTAGAATGCGGACAGGATGGGCCAGGGGCGGAGTGTGCGATCCTGGCAGCCAATCAACAAGAAAAGAGGCAAGGCGGCAGTTTTTTTATTGGCGGGGCCTAGGGGGCGCGGTCTGTGGTTGGGCGGCGGCTGGGGCGGCAAGATGGCGGCGGCGGGGCCGACCCCGTTGCGTGTGGGCTTCGTGGGCGCGGGCCGCATGGCGGAGGCAATCGCGCAGGGCCTCATCCGAGCAGGTGCGGCAGCGCGGGACCAGGCCAGTGGGCTCCGCGAACATCTGGCCCGCGTCCTGGCTTGGGAGGTGCCCTGTGCGGGGAGCTCACCTGTTGGGGAGGGAGGGGCGCATCGGACCCATGCGGGTGCTGGCGGGGTTCCCCGAGCGCCCCAGCGCGGGACGCGAGGGCAGCAGGGGTGTCAGAGGGCGAGCCGGTGGTTTCTCCACCCAAAGGGGGACAGGTGGAGCATGGACCCTGCGCCTCGGGACTCAGCTCCCCTGGGCACAGCCGGGAACACCTGTTTCTTACCTTTAGAATGTGGTTACTAGAAAGTAGCTACGCGCGTGGTGGCTCAAATGATAATCTCTTGAGCAGTGCTGGCTCGGTGCCACCAGCTATGGCCAACTTTCTGGCCTCCTGGCTTTGGTCAAGCTGAGCCTCTGATTTTTTTTTTTTCTATTTGTGCGCCAGCGCGACTTCTGATGGTGAGCAGCAGGGTTACTCTACCAGAAACCTTGAGTCTATGGATAGTTGCGGCCAGATAATTTGTCCTTTGCGTTGTAGGATGTTTAGCATCCCTGGCTTCTCCTCACTAGATGCCAGTAGCACCCCCATGGTGTGACAGCCAAAATATCACCATTGACAAATGTCCCCTGGATGTGGGCTGGGGGGAGGCAAAATCATCCCTGGTTGAGAACCACTGGTATACAGCAGGGGATATCGGTGCTACCCTAATGCTGCTCCACAGTATGTATTAATAGAAACCTTTATGTGTGGATTGTGGGTAGAGAGAGCTAGGTGACTTATGGCTGTGCGTTCAGCTGTACTTCAAGGTCCAGAAAAGTAATAATCAGAAGATGGTTACTGCAAGTCTCAGGAGTTTTACCTCTAAAACCTGGCAGTGCCATCTGCCTCCCAGGGCTGTACACATTAAATGAGATATATACGTCAAGTGTTTAGCCCAGTACTGGTGTGTGTGGCTGTCCCTGTCATTAACTGGCTGTGTTCAGGTTGTGATGTACACGTCTGTCTTCCTGTTCGACTATACAGAACTCTTTTTTTCTTTTTTTTTGTTTTTTTTTTTGCTCTACTTTTCCTTTTGCCTGAAGTTGCAACATTTTTTTCTTTTTTCTTTTTTTCTTTTTTTTTGTTTTTTTTTACTATACAGAACTCTAACCCAGTCTCCCCACCCCTGTACTCCATAAAAGCAGATGATTTCTATCAAGTGGGCATCCACTTGGATGTTCCAGCACAGACTTGCCCACTCTGGAGGAAGCTGGGCCCCCATTGAGCCTTTTGTGGCCAATCAGCTGCCTTTGTTCCCCCTGGGGTACTGCTCCAGGCAGTCTTCCCTTCCCTGGGATCTGTGTCCCCACTGGATGAGGCAAGCTTCTGGCCTCCATCCCAGCGGCAAGCAGGTGGCAGTGACTTCCCCCTAGAATTGGTGGGTCTGATTGCTTGGTCCCAGGTGGATGGAGCATCCCTGCTTTTTGTTCTTGCAGAGTCTCAGGTTGGCAGGGGGCCAGGGATGGGCCAGGCTTGGCTGAGCCTGAGAGGCCAGGAGAGCTCCTCCCTCTCCTCCTGCCAGACCTCCTCATCAACCCCTTTGCCTTTGCTTTTCCAGGAAAAGTGGAAGCTCAGCACGTGCTGGCCAGTGCACCAACGGACAGGGGCCTCTGCCACTTCCGGGTGAGCAAAGGGCCCCGGCTCTTTCCAGGATGGGGCTTCCCCTCAGGAGCCTGGGGTAGCTCTTCTTGGCTTCCTGTCCTGCTCAGAAACTTATCAGGGCCAGGGGAGTGTGTCTTATTTAGCTGAAGTTTGGAGACTCGCTGGGCTGGGCTAGGCTGCAGAAGGGGAGGTCAGAGGCCAGTGGGGAAGTCAGGGTTATGAAGGGCCAGGGCAAAAGTGTGTGTGTGTGTGTGTTTTGCGCGCACTGGGGTGGTGGTCATGGCCATTCTCTGGGGACAGAGGCCTTGGAGAGGTGCTGACGTGGGGGAGTGGGGGGTGGTGAGGGTGTAGACACTTGGCCACAAGAGGCCCCAGGACCCATGGAAACACAGGGTGGCCTCCAGCAGGAAGGGCTGTGGTGGGGGGGAATGCCCCATTCATGCAGCCCCCTGGGTCCTGGTTCCGTTGTCTTCTGTGCAGGCTCTGGGTTGCCAGACCACCCATTCCAACCAGGAAGTGCTGCAGAGCTGCTCACTCATCATCTTTGCCACCAAGCCCCATGTCCTTCCAGCTGTCCTGGCAGAGGTGGCCCCTGTGGTCACTGCTGAGCACATCTTGGTGTCTTTGGCTGCTGGGGTCTCTCTGAGTGTCCTGGAGGAGGTGAGTGGCCCTCAGGGTAAGCTCTGCTGGCCAGACTTAGATGGCAGACAGCCTCCCAGCCAGCATGCAGAGGTAGTAGGTGGCCTACCTGGGTTAAGTGGCCAGGGTTAGGGTTCACTCCTGGTGCTGTGCCTGGGAGCCAGAGTCTGTAGTTAGCTGAGGTATATCTGCCTGGAGGCCCCTGCTCTGGGCCTGCCCAGCAGGACCCAATTCCACAGGTTCCCTGATTCTGACCTTTCTCCGGCCAGCTGCTCCCTGCCAACGCACAGGTGCTGCGGGTCTCACCCAGCCTGCCTTGCGTGGTCCAGGAGGGGGCCATAGTGATGGCTCGGGGCCGCCATGCCGGGAGCAGCGAGACCAAGCTCCTGCAGAACCTGCTGGAGGCCTGTGGGCAGTGCGAGGAGGTGCCTGAGGCCTACATAGACATCCACACTGGCCTCAGTGGCAGCGGAGTGGCCTTCGTGAGTGTTGTCCTCCCCACCCGCCCAGCCCTCGGCAAAGAGAGGCCCTCCCAAGGCCCTGTGATGGCCTCTGCCCTCAGGATATAGCCCTGGGGCCTTGGGTGCTTGGTCTCTGGGCTGACTGTGAGTTCTTGAGCTCTGTTCTCCCCTGGAACTTCATTGTCTTGGTGGTCCTTTGAGGGCAGCCCCATTAAAGACCCCTGGGCTCAGGCCTTGGCCCTGGAATCTGTGGCCAGTGCTCTGAGCCTTTTCCAGGCTGGGGGAGTGTTGGCTTTGACACTCTTCCCAACACTGCTGCTGTAGGTGTGCACGTTCTCTGAGGCCCTGGCCGAAGGCGCCATCAAGATGGGCATGCCCAGTGGCCTGGCCCACCGCATTGCTGCCCAGACCCTGCTGGTGAGTGAGGGTGGCCCTGGGGGAATGTCTGGAAAATCCAGGCCTGCACCACCTCCAGTGGGCAGGGAAGCAACAGGGCTGAGAGGAGGCAGGCCACAGTGTGGGGGCTGCTCTCCTCCCCTGAGTCGTCAGCCTCTCACACTCTCCCCAGGGGACAGGCAAGATGCTGCTGCAAAAGGGGCAGCACCCTGCCCAGCTGCGGACAGATGTATGCACACCGGGTGGCACCACCATCTATGGTCTCCACGCCCTAGAGCAGGGCGGGCTTCGAGCAGCCACCATGAGTGCTGTGGAGGCCGCCACCTGCCGGGCCAAGGAGCTCGGCAGAAAGTAGGCCCAGGCTCTGGATGAAGGCTGCCCGCCTCCTTGTCCACCTGTGCTGCCCCCATCCCTTCCCCTGAGGACGTGGTCCTCTCTTCCTCCTGCGTGTTTCATGCTGTCCCATCACCCCAGAGGGAAATATAAGGCAATGGGACTTGAGAAGTTTGGGCTGGCTGGCCTCCTACCAGTACAGGAGCCTTCCCTTCCCTATGGGCAGAAGGCACCTGCCCTAGTGAGCCACCATGATGGCAACGTTGGTTCTAAGGGTCCCTAGAGATGGCCTCTTGGTCAAGTGCCCACATGGCCAGGCAGTTGGTCGAGGCCATGAGCGGAGCTGCTGGTTAAAGAAGAGCCAGCCCAGATACCTGGTCTGGAGCCCTGGCCCTTCCTTGGATTTCCTGATGGCTCAGCAGCTGCAGCCAAGTAAACTCCCTCGTCTCAGCTCTGGGGGGCACAGGACATATGGAGTATGTACAAGGGACTCCCTCCCCCTCAGGGAAGCCAGGGACCTTGGCCTGGTGCTAGACAGGGCCACCTGTGGGGAGCTAGAGCCCCACCTTGCCAGCCCCTGAGAAGAGAGGGGTGTTGTGTACTTTTCCCTCACCAAGGAGGAGGAGGAGCCTCACCCCTGGTGCCCCCACAGCAGAGCTGCGTGGGGCTGGGCCTGCAGCAGCACAGGGGTGGCACCAGGTGGGCAATAGGTAGGTGGAGGGGGCTTGAGGTCTGGGAGGGTGGGCGCTGGCCAGCCAGAACGTAGACCACTTGCTTACCTGAGCCCAGGCTCCCTCTCCCAGACCTTACACTCCTGGCAAGTGGCCTGGTGAGGCTGGGCCTAACGACCCTCCCCTGGCTCAGGAGTCCAGGAGGTTCCTGTGGCCTGGCCCGACCACACTGCCCTCGGACTGTAGGAGTTGGCTCCTTAGCCTGTCTGTCCCTTAAGGGACCAGCAGATCAGGAAAGCCAGGACCCGGGGAGAAGCAAGGCTGTGAGACTGGCAGCCTGGGTTCTTGGGCCTTTGGGTGGGGAGGGCCCAGCAACCCATCTCCGCTCCATCTCCACCCTCGAGACACACCTGGGCCTCATGAGACTGGGCCTTGAGGTGGGGAGGACGCTGTGCCATCCACCAGCTGGGTGACTTCGGACACATTAATCCCCATCTGTGAAACTGGGCTGACAGAACCTATGCAACAGGAACAGCGTTTCTATCCCTCACACCCAGCTGCCTCTGTAGCCCTCTTCCCACCCCACTTACTCCCCCACAGACGTGCAGCTATTGCCGTCCCCCCAGCCTAGCAGGGGTCAACCCCCATCCCTGAGCCTCCAGTCCCAGGAAACTCTGGCTCTCCGCCAGCAACTGCTTCATCTGAGTCTGGCTCTGCCAGTTGTCAGAAGAGTCAGCCTCACACCTGACTCCCTCATCTGTGCAATGGGAATAAATGCACTGTCTTGGAGCACCGAGTGAGCTCGTATCCATTGGAGGTTGATGAAACCAAGAGCCCAAAACCCCATCTTAGCTGACACATGGGACCTTGGGCTCAGAGACAGATGTCAGCTGGTGGTGGTACAAATGGTTTGGATGGCAGAGATTTCCCACCTTGGCTGCAGGTCACCATCGCCTAAGAGCTCTGTGACGTTACAGAATTGCCAGCTTCCCCTGCACCCTGACCAGGCCTCCAGGGGCCTGTGTGCCAAGCCTGAGCGGGTTTGGGAGCCCAGGGTCCGGTGCAGGCTGCTCAGTGAGGTAAGTCCTTGGGCAGCCCTGCCAAGAGCCACCTGCCTTCACACTGACGGAGCCTGTCTGCAAGGAGAAATCGCTGCTGAATTTGAGCCAACACCTGTCTTCCTAGGGGCCAGGGTGGGCTCAGCGTGGGAGGCGGAAGACACATACATTGTCCATACCTTCCCTCGAGCAGGCCATTCTCTGAGCGAGGAGCTTTGGTGGAGCCCCAGGCCCAGCAGGTGATGGCCTGTGGCAAGGACACATTCATTCAGGAGTTGCAGTTTTTTGGGGTGAGGGCAGGATCATGACTGTGGGTCAGCCAGGCCTCTGCCTTATACTGCCAGGCAAGACTTGTTTTTCAAGATAGAAACTGATGTGTGTGCCCATGGTACCTTCTGTAATCAATGTTCCACTTATGTCCCCTGCCCCCAACTCTTTTATCTATGGGGAGCATCCTATGGGGTGCTCTAAGCATTGGATCAAGAGCCACAAAGTAAGACTTTAAAACAGGGGTACTTGCAAGAAAATGAAAAAAACACAACAGGTACTCATGAAGTTGACATGTTCAACCTTTATTATATAAAGCATTATTGGGCCCATCTGGCCAGCTGAACTCAGCTGTAAGTAAGGTTAGGTGTTAGAGGAAGGGCCCCTCAACACTGCATGAACCCCAGAAGCCCAAAATCTGCTCTCAAGAAGCCACTGGGGTCAAGCCTCACCCTTGGGCACACTCAGCCAGGGGGCACAGGGGGCAGACAGTGCCCAGGCCCCAGTGAGCTCCCCACAGGCAATCCCAATCCCAAATCGGTAATAAAAGGGGCTGGAGTCCCAGTTTCACAGTTTCACAGCTTGCAACTTGGGGGTGTCCCCTCCCTCTCCCCATGTTCTGATGTTTCATTGGCAGCCCAGCTGATGTCCAGGCAGTCACTTCCCAAGAACACATGGCCAGTGATGGTTTCAGCAAAGCCTGCATTCACTCATCTTTCCATCCTTCACACTTTCCCATCGCTGGCCCTCCCCTAAGCCCAGGAGCTCTGACAACCACCCTGACACAGAGGCTGCCAACTGGAAGAGCTGTGACCTTCCTTGACCCTGGTCACAGAGCTGTGAACAAGAGTAGAGGTGGGGGCTGGTGGCCTCTATAAAGCTGCCTGAGCCAGGAGGGCTGTCTGCACTTCCCAGGCCACAGGAGTGCTTGCAGGGATCATGCAAGATCCTCCAATGGCTGTTGAAAGAAGGAAATGCCGCTTCAATCAGCTCGCTTGAATGTTATCACAAACCAGGGTGGCAAACTCAAATAAATGCCCACAGTGCTCAGCACATAACAGCAACAGGCGCGGGGGTGTGAGGAAGGGAGGGCAGGCAGAGATGCAGCCCTGTGAGAGCACACAGCCCTACCAAGGGGCTCCCTCTACCCTACTAGGGTCACTTCACAGACACTGAGCAGAGCCCAGAGAGGTGGGTGACTGTAAGCTGGTAGCAGGGCAGGGCCCCAGGTTCTCACCTGCCATCTGTGCATAGCTACAGGCCCTGGGGACTTGCAGGGGCTGCCCACAGGGCTAGGGCCAGGCAGAGCAGCCTCCTCACATGCAAGGCTGGGGGCTTGAACCTCTGCCCTGTGGCGCACACACACACTCCAGAGAAGACCTTTTGAGCCCTCTTGTGGAGAGGTTTACTAGCCCAGCAGATGCCAACAGGCAGACCCACACTTGATAGGGGACTCTTAAGCAGCTCCTAGCGCCGCCCCCCCCCCCCAGCCTGCATCTGCCTTGTCTATGGGAAGGTGACCATCTGGGGGCAGGGGAACAGGCCAGAGCCACCTCCTGGGCCCCTGATGCCCAGATGAGAGAGGGGTGGAACAGGTGAAGAGGCAGACAGGGTCTCTCTCTTCTCCCCCTTTCCCTGTATGACACCTCCCTGGGCCCAGGCCAAGGAAAGGGCTGAAACTGACAAGAAGGTTGGAGATGAAAACCTCACCAAAGGAGCAGCTACAGTGGTAACAACCAGAGGCCGCCCATATGTCAAGGCCCAGGCGTGCAGCCCTCACCTGGCATGTGCAGCCCTTAGGTTCACCTCTTCTCAAGAGACTTGGAGGCAGTCATGGCACACGGAAGCCGGCTGCTACCAGCCCTGTGTGCCTGTGCCATCGGGGAGGCTCACGGGGCAAAACGTATCTGAATTCCTAAACCCCAGCTCCAGCTTGGGTTGTAGAGATCCAGGGCCAGCCCCGGACAGTTCTGCAGGTTCAGGGAGACTGGAAGTAGAGGTGGCCAGAGGGCCCCAACAGGAGCTGAGTCTGGCTAGTTAAGCCTGATTCTCTTGCTGACAAATTTTCCACACCTTCCCTCAACTCTTCAGATTTGAGATGTATGGGTTTTTTTGTTTTCTTTTTGGATTGGGGTGGTCCCAAGGACCTGTTTGTTCTTGGACATGTGTAGAAACTGCTTTTTGGGGGCACTCCCTCCAGCTGCCCCACTATCAAGCTGGTGTACACCCCTTCCCTTCCACAGACATACCATCTGCATGCAGGCCCCCTACACTCACCAACTCTGTGTTTTCAAGGCTCAGACCACTGGGGGCGACAAGGGGAGAGCACCTGGAGGCCCCTGCCCCTCATAGCGCTCTGGGGCTGCATCCCTGCAATGGCAGCCCCCACTACCCTGAGAGGCATGGGCTCTCTTGGTCCCAGACCACCCTCTGGATTCTGAACCTAGAACTAAATAGAGCAGCAGAACACTACGAGAGCTGACAGTCACTGGAACCCTTTTCTCCCTTTCAAACTGGGCCACCCAGAAGCAGCTCAGCCACAAGCTGGGCAGTGCCAGGAAAGGCAGAAAAGCCTGCGTGGGGCCCTGGGGCAGGAGGACCAGGTGGAGGGCAGTGGTAAGGCACTGTGGATTGCGCCGGGCTGTCAGTGCTGGGCCTGTTCTGGGGCAGGCCAGGTAGCTCCGGGCCCTGGGGCTGGATAAAGTGGCCAGTGGCCCATGGGGAATCAGGGGAGTGTGCTCTGCCATTGGTCAGGTCACCAGGCCCCAAACAGACTTTCAACAACCCCGTGAAATAAGGTATCTGTTTAGAATGGAATTTGCTTAAGGAAAACCAAAAATACAGGGGGCAATACACCTCCTGCTGCACCCAGAACCTTGAGAAGCCCTGAGTATTGGGGCTCTGTCCTCCCTTCCCCATTCCACAGCAATGCTCTGAGAGCAGCCCAGGCTCCAAACATGCACCACTTGGGCTTCCAGTCTGCAGAGCAATGGCAGGGGGCAGCCCATAGGTCACTCCACCCTGCCCCTGTTCTCATACTCCCCTCTAAAGAGTGTCTATAAAAATGGATTTAATGTGTTAAAAAAAATAAAACCAAGTGGTGTGCTTCCCCACTGAGATGATCCCACAGCTGTAGTAGAGGAACCACGTAGCACCAGGGCTCGAAACAAACAGCGGGTGTCAGGTCCTTGTCCAGTGCATGTGATAGGTGGTGGGGGTAGAGAGGCCCAGCCTCACAAGGGCCAGAGCAGGACACAGCCAACTGCTGATAGGTGCTGTGCCTCAAGTGCCTGGCGTGCACAGGGGACCCCACATGTGTGACTGCCCAGGGAGGTGTGAGCTAGGGGCCTCTCTTCCAGCTATCCCTCCAGCAGACTGGGGGACCAGTGGGGCAGGACGACCAATCTTTCAACAACAGAGGCCCTCCAAGCCAGGCTGGGCTTGGATCCCTGTAACCCCCTGTACCCATGGGGTGCCCCACCCCATGGGGAAAAAAGAGGGGAGATGGGAGACTGTGTGTGTCCCCTCCCTCCAAGTGCAGCAGGAGAAAGGCCACTGGGCCAGCTTGGTCACACACCATCATCGGGGATTGCTGGGGTGTGCCCAATGCCCCCGAGCCTCCGGGCCATACTGATGAGTGAGCGTAGCTGCACCAGCCTCAGCGGCCCCACCTCCCTGGGGTCCTGACTCTCCAGCCACCGCAGAGCTGTCTCCAGCCCCCGGACAGCCTCCCCAGCAGTAGGCACCGAGACTCCTCCGTATGCAGTGGCCACTTCCTCCTCCTCTGCACCCCCCATGCCAGAGGGCAGGCTGGTTGGGGGTGGGGGGGCTGCAAGGGCCAGCGCAGGGGGCAGGGCAGAGCCCACTTCCTCTCTGCAGCCCTCAGGCAGACCATCGTCGTCCAGGTGCAGCCACTCTGTAACCTCCTCAGGTGCCAGGCACTTGTAGGCCAGAGCTGCCAGATGAGTGAGGTCGCTGAGCACCCTGCTGTGCTCAGCGGCCTCCTCGGCCTGGCAGGCTGGCTGCCCAGCACCCTCCTCAGCAGGCCGGGACTCAAAAGCGGCCCGCAAGCCCAGCAGCCAGCAGCGCTCAATGCTGCCTGCCTGCACCAGGTCCCAGGAGAGGCCGGCCAGGTAGAGCATGTCCTTGAGCATGAAGCTGCGCATGAAGTCCAGTGGGGAGCCGCTGGCACAGGACACAGCCAGACGCAGCAGCTCCCGCTTGTACAGCTGCTTGAAGGCAGCCACCACGCCCTGCTCCAGCGGGGCAGGTATGTGCGCCCGGCTGCTGCCCTTGGATAGGAACAGCACTCGCACAGCGCCGTCAGGTGTCTGCAGCTCCTCCGGGGGCCCGAGGGGCTCAGGTCGGCACCGCAGGGGGGTTTCCTCGCTTTCCTCCAGGGCGGGCATCCTGGTGGCAGGGCTTGGGCAGGGCGGGTGGGCGACCAGCAGCACGGCCTTCTGCTGCAAGCAGCTTCGGCGCAGGTAGCGCTTGACGCCGGGAACAAATTCCTCGAAGAACCAGCCCCGCAGCAGAGGGCGGCTGAGCCAGGCGTCAGGGCTGTAGCGGTAGGAGGCCGGGAACTTGTCCTGGTTGTGGTGGCGCAGGCTGGGCGGGTCGGGCAGCTGCCCGATGACCAGCGGCTTCAGCTTGTGGCTGCCCGTCAGGTTGGCGGCCAGCAGCACCGTCACCCGGTCGCCCCGCCAGCGCCGGCCGCAGCCCCCGGCCCCCGGGTCCCCTGCGCCCAGGGCCGCGGTCTGCTCCGGAAGCAGCTTCCAGTAGAGGCCCGTGACGTTGGCGTTGTAGATCTGTTCGTCGCCGTAGCCGCCCTCGGCGGGGGGCGGCGCGGCCGGGGCCCGGTCGGGCAGAGAGCCGGCGCCGGGGGGCAGTGCGGGCTCCTCCTTGACCGGCGGGCGTGGCGCGGGGGCCGGGGCCGGGGGCCGGGCCTCGCCGTAGAAGCGCTGGCTGGAGATGCCATGGCGTTTCTGCCAGCGCCAGAACCAGCCGTGGCTGGCCTTAAAGGTGCACTCGGGCCCGTATATCTGGCGCGCGAAGGCCTCTGCCTGCGCCTGGATGATGGGCCCCGACAGCGGCACGCCGTGCTGGCGCAGCGTGAGGAACCACGAGTACACGGCGCGGTCGATCTCCTCCTCGTTGGCCAGCCGCATCTTTTTGCGCTGCGTGCCCACCTCCCCGCCCAGCTGGTCCAGGAACCAGCGCAGCTTGGGCTCGTCCTTGAGCCAGCCGCGCAGCGTGCCGCCGGGCACGCCAAAGTCGCGACACACGCTGGCCTGCCGCTCGCCGCCCTTGACGCGCTCGATGGCCTGCAGCTTGTCCTTGATGGAGTAGGCCTTGCGGAAGGCCATCTTCACTGCCACGCGCGGCCGAGGCCCGGGGGCTGGGGGCGGCGGCCGTGCGGCGGGGGCCGGGGCGGGCGCTGGGGGCCGCGGCGGCTCCGCGGGACGCCCGGGCGGGGGACGGCGGCCGCGGCGTGGGACGGGGCCAGCTGGGGAGCCCGCGGAGTACATGTTAGCGGCGGCGGCGGCGGCGGCGGCAGGGACCGCGGAACGCGGGAGCCACACGCCCGGCCGCTCGGGGCGGGGCGGTTGGGGGCGGGGCCGCGCGGGACCCACCCCTTTGTCTCGCCCGCTCGGCGGGCGCAGGCGCGCTGACCTCCGCTCGGCCCCGCCCCGCCGTGACGCCTGCGCGTTGGTAAGCCCCGCCCAGGCCGGGCAACTTGACTAGGCGCGTCGCGGAGGGGGTTGGGCGGGCTGCGGACGTGTTCCCTGCACTTTGTGCCGTCTCCTCTGGGAAAGAGCGACCTCCGTGGCCGTCTTTCACTGGTTTCTGCCTTTGAAGTTGCGAGGCTCGTCACGCCAAGGGCCTATACGGTGACCCGGGGAGTGCGCAAGGACCGCGTCCCCCCGCGACCAAGGCCCCCGGCGCTTGGTAGAGCCCAGAGCTTCATTTCCCGTGCGCGGCCTCGGCGGCCCCTCCTTTCGTCAGCTGCCTTGCGCTGCGGGTCTTCCTTTGGTCACCGCGTCCTTGGCTGGCGTGTGAGTACCGCGGCCCCTGCCGGAAGGAGCCACACGCGCTGGAGTGGCCCGAGGGGCCGGGAGGGCGGGCGGCTCGGGGGGCGCCAGAGGCTCGCGCCGTTAGGGACCGAGGCGCAAGTGCGCCAGCGTGTCGGCTTAGGGGCCGTGCGCCAAGTGCGGCTCTCGGGGCGAGCGCAGAGGGGCAGGGCGGCGGAGGCCACGTGGCCGGCCGGCAGGGCGTCAGAGGGCCGGGGCTTCGGGACCCCCTGGCTTGGCAAGCACTCGGGTCCGCAGACGACGCGGCGGCCGGGGATACGGCCCAGCCTCCTACGGTCTGGCGTGCGACCGCTCAGCCACCCAGGTGATGGAAGCCTGCTGCCGGGCCCTGGGTCCTTGTTGCTAGTCGTCTCTGGATGACTGACGATATCTGCGCCAGCTGCTCCTCTGGCCTGTAGCCCTTGCATTTGTCCAGCACGTGTTTACTGATCACCTATTGGGCATAGAGGGGACAGGCATGGACGCAGCCCTCGCGGAACTTGGCTCGTGAACACGGGGAAGACTAAGGATGTATTGTGCTCGCTAATTCAGAAGAAGCAGGGGTCTCCTGATTTGGATGAGGTCGTCCCAGCAGTCTCTGAAGGGGGCGATGGTGCTGTTCCTGAGAAGTGAGCACTTTCAGAGGTTGTAAGTAGAAGGCAGAAGGCAAAGCCGGTGCAGTGGGGTGGAGACCCGTGGGACATCAGGATTGGTTTCCAGAAGGAAGGGGTGGTGCAAAATAGCCATTCGTGTAGCTCAACCTTGGGTAGTCCCTGACAGTGAGGGATGCTTCTTAAATTGAGACTGTAACTCACCTCTGAGGAAGGCCAGGCGGGTCACATCACCTAGGGAGGTTCTTGCAGCTCTGACCACCCCCCCACTGCCCCCCCCCCCCCCCGGGCCCCGTGCTCTGGACTGCATGAGCCATTCAGAGCTCAAATGCAGTTGGTCATTTGCTGAGCCCCTCTGTGTGCCCAGCCCTGTGCTAGGGTGGGGGATGCAGTATAAAGGACAGAAATGAAAAGAGCCCTGGGTGTCCCCTGAGAAAATGCCTTTTCACCAAGTGCCTAGCACACAAATCCTCGGGCCTAGCCAGGCTCTCAGACTTGTCCTTGCAAAGGCCTTCTGGGCCCTATGCCAGTCCAGTGGGGCAGCGTTGCCAAGCATCTACCAGGAGGCAAAAGGAGGGCCAGTGCCCTTCCAGGCTGTACGATGGCCAGTTCAATGTGTGCCTCTGTTTTCTTATTTGGAGTGGGTCGATTCTGCTGTTTGTCACCATCGTGTTTTGAGCACAGGATGGCTTCCTGCCCTCTGAGGAACGAGCCAGCCTCTGGCCTTCACTCCTGGGGAGCTGGATGAGGCTGCAGGGTTTAGCATGGTGGGCAAACCTGCTTGATGATGGACAAAAAGAGTACCCCTGGTGTGCCATGCACTTGTTCATCAGCTTTTTGAGGGCTGAGTGCAGGAAATGTTGGCATTGAGCACGTGAAGGCCATCCTCCTGTGCCAGTGATTTATGATGGCATAGAGGTGTTGGAAGCTGATGGCAGTGAGACATTTGCACCAAGTTCTGGGGTAGAATTCTGCCATGGGTTCCCAGCTCTTCATCTTCCTGACTCAGCAGCCATGAGCACTTGGACCCTCAGTTTGCTGATGTGTAAAATGGTACTCTCCTGGCCCAGGTGTGTGAGGTGTGGCATAGGGGCTGGAGTGGGCCAGGGGGCACTGTGGGTAGGCTGGTGAGGTCAGGCCAGGGCACCATGAGCTGGATGGAAATAGAACCGACATTCAACAATGTTTGAGGCAAGGACGTTGTTGGGTCTGGCTAGGCCTGGCATGGGGTGGCTTGGGCAGCTAGTGTCAGCCTTCTGGGTCTCAGTGTGCAGGGCCCACCTCCTGCCATAGGACAGGCTGGCATTTTTGAGTAGGGTTGGAATACCCAGAAGTCAGACACAGGAAAGCAGCTGAGTGGGAATTTGGGATCTTGGAGTTCCCCTGCCCCCCAAAAGAGACCAAAGGCATCCCTCCCATGTGCAAATACATTGTTCTATCCTGTGCAGCTGCCCCACCGTGATTGACGAAATAAGCCACTTTCTCAGGCACTCTGTCCACATTTCAAGTGCTAGTCACTGTCCTTTTGGGCACTGAAGATAACAGAAAGTTCTGTGGGGAAACACTGGTCCACAGACTGGGCCAGGCCAGTCAGGTGAGCCCTGAGAGAGGTGCTGCTGGTTGGGGTCTGATGCACAGGCTGGGCCCACCAGCAGATCCCACCTCCACACACCTCGCCAACTTCTCCCTGTGGAGGGTAGACAACCTGGGTGCCCAACTGTGTGTCTGTGATAGGGTGACCTGGATACAGACTACCTGAGGTGGCATCCAGAGGATGGAAGGTAGCGTAAAGGGCAGGGCCTGGGGAGCCAACTCCTCCCAGAGAGCCTCCCCGTTTGCAACTTGAACTTGCTCAAGTCCTCTAGCCAGGAGTGTCCTGGGCAGGGGCTACTGCCAGGTCCTGTGCTGGCTCTGGAAGAAATGCCCTCGTGGCTCAGCACAGGCCGTGAGGACCATGCACCCCCATACCCCTTGGCATGTACTTTGGAGCACCTGCCTGCCTCCTTGCTGTGGAGGGCCAGGGGTTTGCTCAGTGAGTCCTGCTGGGGTCCACCTGTGGCAGGGCCACGTAAGCAGCCTGCACCACAGGTCCTGGTAGCCACGAGGACCTCCCAGAGCTTGGTCCCCACAGCACCCTTGAAGCCTGGGCAGCTAAGGGAGGCTTGAGTGCTCTGGGCACTGTCCGCTTCTCAGGAGAGAGCTCTAGGAGGGCCTGAGAGAGGGGAGCTGACTTTGGTGGTAGGCCCTGCAGCCTATAGTCCAGCCTGCTTCCAGGAGCAGAGGGGGGGACTCAGGTCGTTTTCCCCTGGGTCTTCACTCTGGTGTTTGCAAGACTGCTTCTCTGGCAGCTTTCTTCCCTGTGCTACATTGTCTTTCCAGCAAGCTCCTGCCGCTGCCACATAAACTGCAAGAGAGAGGGGCTGACCATTTGTGGGAAAAGTCATTGCTTCACACTTCTGGGCCGTTCTTACTGGAGAGCTGTAGGTTTTTGCGTGTGTGTATCCTCAAGGAAGTACTTAAACTCGAACTTGCTCTTCTATTGGCAGAGGTGGTGCTATCAGTGCAGCAGGTCCTCCTGGCACATGTGCATGCTCGGGTGCTGGGGCTATGCTGCCTGTCCTGGGAGGCTCTCTGCTGGCTAGCCTTCCAGGTGACAGGCATGGCCACCGGGTCCCCAGGGTGGCTCACTGGTGTCTCCCGAGAGCCTCCCCCCTGCAGAGCACAGCACAGTGTTTCTTGCTGCTCCCATGGGGCAACTGCCTCCCCATCTTCTCAGCATCCTCATCTCCACCCGGCCCCTGCATAGGTGGGCAGGGCTCCCATCGGAGAAAGAAGACAGATCCCTAGGGCTCTCTGGAAGTTCAACAGCAGGAGTGGCCCCTCCTGCCTAGTCCTACCAGGGCAGGAGTGGGTGGCTGGGTCCTGTCACCTGCATCCAGCTGGCCTCTCCAGAGCTTACTGGGGTCATGAGGTGGCTCTTGTGGGATTCGGGGCAGCATCTCCAGCCCACGTGTAAATGTGTGAAAGTCTCATCCCTTCATGCACACTGAGGAGAGCAGGTCTGGTGCTTTTTTGTCCCTTGAGAGCCTTTTGCAGCTTGTGCTAGGGCCCTCGGGTGGCAGCCCTGCCTGAAAGTGGCCCCTGCTGAGTGAGAGGCCCCGTCCCAGTGGGGGCCTTGCTGTCAGCAAAGCACACCCTTCAGGGCTGGCTGGGCCTGGGCTGCCCCCGACTTGGAGGGTCCATGTTGTCTTCCAGGCCTCCTCCAGCAGCCTGGACCCAGCGGCAGCACAGGGGAGGGGTTGGGGATCCCTCAGCAGCCCCAGGGGCACCTGCGTGTGCTCACTCGCCCTGTCCCAGGTTGCCTTGGGCTTGGGTGAAGGTGGCTCAGATGGTGGTCCATGCTTGTCCCCCAGGGCCTGCCTGGGCTTCAGTTAATGGCCCCAAAAGCTACCCTTTCAAGGGATGATGGAGCAGCGCTGCTTCGAGCAAGTGGACTCAGCCGCCACCTGGGATTGTGGTGGTGGGTCTGTCTGGTGCTCACCTTCCGTCTCCACCACTCACCTCCACGCTACCTCGACAAAGCAGCTTCTGAAAATGCCCTCCGGCTTGCTTGGGCTGCCCAACTGATGTGTCTGACGTGGTTAGCCTTTCTGACTGCCTCTAACCTTGCTGCTTTTCCTTCATGCTGTCCTAGGAGGTCAGAGCAAAAGTGAGTACCCACCTGTCCCAGTGCTCTGTATTTCCCTTCACATGATCTGGGGAGCCCCTCCCTCCCCAGCCCTCACTGCTGAGGGAGCCCCCCACCACATGTGCAGGGCTCAATCTGCCAGGCAGGGCTGTAGCATCCTTATCTGTCAAGCAAAGGAACAGGGTTTGCTGGGGGGGCGGGGGGTGGGGGGGTTAGCAGCATGGGGGCACCCTGTGTGGCCCTTAGAATTGGCTTCCCCTCCCTAAGCTGTAGCTCCTGCCCCCACTGGGAGAGCCCCAGGAGCCTGGTCTAAGGTCACTTAGGCCAATAAGCCCTGATAGGGTGTTGGCACTGAGGATCAGCTTAGTGGGCACTGCTGCAGGGACTGGGGCTAGTCCAGACCTGTGCCGCTCCACTAGAACTGGAGGGCTTGGTGGCCAGAGAGGTTAGAGGGCAGACAGGTCCTGCCAGGTTGGTCTGTGACTCCAGGCCTGCCCACTGCCCCTCAGCAACAGTGGATGATGTCACAATGCCCTGCCTGCTGGCTCCTCTGCTGCCTCCCACCCTGACCCAGCCTCTGTCTGTCAGCCTGGCCTTGGTAAGTGCTGCCCCAGCCTGGGGAGGAGGAGTGAAGGGGCAGCCCAGGGCCCCTGTGGCCTCCTGGCCCAGCTCCTCGCTGGTACAGTTAGAACGCCCTGCTGGGATGGGTGTAGGATTCTGGCAGCATGCCATTACAGAGCCTCAGCACTCCACTTAGAGACTGGATTTCAAAGTACAATGCAGAGACCTTCCTAGAAGTTCTCTCTGCCTGTGTGGGATTTAGACAGCAAAACATCCCACTGGGGTCATTGGAACGGGCTTTGGTTTTGTTAGGGGTGGGTGTCAGGAAAGAGTCGTGGACCCCACAGCCAGTGGTGATAAGGGTTTGCTATCCAGGCCAAAGGCTGTCCTCCCTCTGGGTGGGAGCCTGGCTGGTCCACCCTCCCTTAGGCTCCACCAAACAAGCCCACAGAAGCAGCAGGATGGCAGAGGTACCTGTAAGGGACAGCTGTGCAGCCCTCTCTCAAGTTGGCTCCTAGGTGTTGGTTAGGCCCAGACCCTTTCTGCTTTGGGGAGCACAGCCCAGAATCGAGTATGGCTGGGGAGGAGTCCTGTAGCAGTCAGCTAATGGCCCCATGGGGGAATAGCCCCACAGCCTGCCACTGCCGTGCTGGGACTCCAAGATTCCTTTGGCACCCCTTTAGTTTGGTGGACCCCAGTGTGGGGAGGAGCCTGGAACTGGCCACTGCCTGCTGCTTCCCTTCTCTGCTGGCCACAGCATCCTTCTTGGTGTCTCCAGTTGCTGTGACCCTGCCGGAGTGTGGAGTGGGCGCTCCTGGCTGCCCGGCCACTCCCTGGCAAGGACAGTCACACCTACAAAGAGGCTGCCCCTTTTCTAAGACCTGCAGCTGCACAGGAGGAGCACACTGCTCTAGGGGGCAGCAGTGTGGCAGGCACAGGCAGCATGCGTGGTAAGGCTACCCATCCTTGGGACAGCTGCCTCCGGGACATGGCTGGGCTTAGCCTACACAGAAACACAGGATTAAAGTCAAATTTAACTGAGCACATCCTGTTTATATTTTATCTGGCAACTTGGAGATTCTATAAGAAAAGGTTTCTGTGGCCAAAGAGGCTTAAAAATAACATTCCCTAGAGCCCTTTTGGAGAGTTGTGGGGCATGTCAGATTAGTGAAGTCAAGTTTTGCAGTTAAAATATACATAAACTACACATGTATATTATTTTTTGCTTTACAAAACAAGTTCTCTGCTTGGATTTGACTGTTGAGTCCTTGAATGTGATCTCATGGACTCCCTGGGAAGCATCCCCAATGCCCACTTACTTCCCCCAGGAGGGAGGGCGTGGGGGAGGCGGGTGCCTTGAGCGAGCCGCCGTGTGTTCCACTGTGTTGCAACTGCCTTCTTGTGCTTGCTTTTTAATGCTGTGCCTGGAAGATGAGGAGCGGGAAGGCCTCTTGTGCCCTGGAGACCGTGTGGGAGGACAAGCACAAGTATGAGGAAGCTGAGCGGCGCTTCTACGAGCACAAGGCCACGCAAGCCGCCGCCTCTGCCCAGCTGCTACTGGCAGAGGTGCCAGCTGTGAATGGGCCCAGCCAGGAGGACATCAAGGATGGCGACGAGGCAGAGGCCCCTGACACCAGCTGCAGGAGTGATCCTGGGAGGAGCCACAATGGCAGGAAGCCCCTGCAGAAGAAGCGGAAGCGCTCCCCTAAGAGCTGGCTCGACCAGGCAGACCTGGCCCTTGTAGGCCTGTCCGCTGACCACGTGTGGCTGGACAAGTCACTTTTCGACCAGGCAGAGAGCTCCTACCGCCAGAGGCTGGCAGACGCGGCAGCACAGGCTACCCAGCCATCTGCCCCAGCCCTGTGGGGTCCCTGCACCCATGGCAGCCAGGTGGCCTGCCACCATGTGTCCTGGGGGATCTGGGTCAATAAGTCTTCCTTCGACCAGGCTGAGCGGGCTTTTGTGGAGTGGTCTCAGGCCCTGCTGCTTGCCACCGAAGAGAGCTGCAGGCAGGGGACTCCTGACACAGGCCAGTGGGTGGCCACCCCTAACCTGGCCTGTCAGCCCAACCCGCCAGCCAACGGCCAGCCCCCACTAGGCAGCCTGCAGGCACTGGTTCGGGAGGTGTGGCTGGAGAAGCCCCGGTACGACGCGGCTGAGAGGGGCTTCTACGAGGCCTTGTTTGATGGCCATCCCCCTGGGAAGGTGCGCCTGCAGGAGCGAGTTGGCCAGACTGAGGGTGCCCGGCGAGGCCGCAAAGACCGGCGGGGCCGCAACGCCATGGGGAGCAAGCGAGCTGGGCCACGGCGGGTCGACGGGGAGGCTCCCTCTGCCTTCCCCTGCTGGTATTTCCTGCACAAGGATGCGGAGGCCCCCTGGCTCAGCAAGCCCACCTATGACAGCGCCGAGTGCCGCCACCACACTGCAGAGGCCTTGCGCATGGCCTGGCGCCTTGAAGCTGCCTCCCTTGCTCACCGGCCTGGTCCCCGGTCTGGCCCGTCCATATCCAGCCTAAGACCCAAGTAGGAGAAACTTGCTGGGCAGGTGCTTGGCCTGGCCTGGGCCAGGCTCAGCTATGGGCCCAGGGACAGCTGTCCCAGGCTGGGGCTCCTTGTGCTCCCCTGGCCTGCCCTGCCCTGGTTGGGTGCTCTCCCCAAGACCTCTGGACCCGGCTTAATTGAATGCAGGCATGGGTTGAGCAAGGGTAGTGCTGTGTCCTTGAGGCAGTGTGGCTTCCAGGGTCACCCCTTGAGGGTTACAAAATTCCAGGCTGTCAGTGTGGGGGCAGGGAATGGGACAACACAGGGAAGAATCTGCCCCATGCAGCGTTCTCCCTTTGGCCAGGCAATTCCCCATATCCCCTCTGGCCATCACACACCAGGGCTGAGAAGATGAGGTTACTCACAGGGCAGGCGGGGAGTGTTGAAGCTGGGTTTCTGGCCCCTGTGCTCCACTGGGGATGAGATGTGGGAGCCAGTATGTCCGTGCCTGCGCTTCCTGTCCAGCCCCGGCTTCCCTTGTCGTTTTTAACCACCTCTGAGGGAAGATGGGCATCTCAGATACAAGAGCACATGGCCGGTCAGGTGGCCTCCGTGTGAGGGACACCCAGTTTGTCTGATCTCCCGCTGTTCCTGTGTGGGTGAGTGCAGCCCCAGCAATGGTCTCTGGAGGCCAGGGGCCTGGCCACGAGAGGGGCTCCCCAGCCAGCTGTGGGCAGGGTGGCTGGATGCAGAAGGGAAGACAGAGGGCAAGCAGGTGGCGGTGCCAGGCTACCGTTCCCTGCTGGGGAGGGGAGTCCTGGGGATGGGACAGGCTGGGTCAGGGAAGGACTTGGAGGGTCCCAGCTGAGGGTCCAAAGCAGTGCCAACCTTGGTCCCCTATTCCTAGAGAGGGGTGGGATGGGACCCCATAGTTAGCTCCTACCCTGACTTGCCTCAGTGTATGTGGTGACCTGGTTCCTCACCAAGAGCCTCCTGAGTGAGGGGTAAGTGGGGTGGTGGTGGGGTCACTGTGCCGAGGGTGGGGGACTCAGCACAGAGATGGCGGCAGAGTGGGATCGGGATCAGGGCATTGCTGTCACATTCGGTGGGGTGACAAGAGGGGCTTGGCTGTTTGAGGGGGGAAGTGGTTTGGACTGTGCCCAGCTCCTCTGCTCTGCTGAGCAGTGGGTGTGTGGTGCAGCAGTGGTGGCTGCGGTGGTGCCAGTGAAACGTGTTTCGCAAAAACATGGTGGGTGGGTTTGGCCCATGGGCCATAGTCCCTGGTCTAGAGCAGCAGGTCTCGAGCTTTTTGGTGTTGGGACTCAAGAGAGCATTCATTATATCTATTGGTTTTTTACCACATTAACAATTAAGCTGAGAAATGCTGAAATTATTTACTTGTTGAAGAAGAGTAAGCTTGTTACATGTTAATAACACATTTTGAAGAAAAATACTTTTCCCATACCAAAAAATTCAGCTGGGCACAGTGGCTCATGTCTGTAATCCCAGCACTTTGGGAGGATCACTTTGGGAGGCCAAGAATCCAAGACCAGCCTGAGCAACATAGGGAGACCCTGTCTCTGTTAAAAAAAAAAAAAAAAAAAAGAAGAGGAAAATCAGCAGGGTGTGGTGGTGCGTGCATGTAGTCTCAGTTACTCCAGAGGCTGAGGCAAGAGGATCGCTTGAGCCCATGAGTTGGAGGCTGCAGTGAGCTTTGAGGACGCAACTGCACTCCAGCCTGGGTGACAGCAAGACCCTGTCTCTTAAAAAAAAAAAAAAAAAAACAGAACAGTGAGCAGAGTGGCCTTTATACTTTTGCAGATCTGCAGTGTCTGGCTTAGTTGGAGACAGCTGGATTCTCATACTTGTTTCTGCACTCAAGCTGTTGGTATATGTTGCTTGACTGATACAAATCCAGCCTCGTGTGATTGAAAATAGGACCTTGGGGACCCCCAGAGGTTCTTGGACCACACTCTGAGAGCCATTGATCTGGAGGGCAGGCCTGGGGACCCTGCCCTGGCACTGAAGGGGGCCACACTGGGGATGCTCTGGGTGGAGGCCATAACAGACTCGGGGTCTTCATGTTTGAGATCACTTAAGTTCTCCCTTGGGGCCTGAAGCCTTTGTCACCCAGGACTGGGATGGCCTAGAGCTGGTGTCTGGGACTGGGGTCAGGTGTTGTAGTGCACCCTGCTTATTCTGGGCTATTCCAAGAGGCTCTGGGGAAGGGTGAGGTCAGGAGCTATCTCAAGCTGTCTCTTCCCAGGAGTGCTGACTTAGACTCTCTTCCCCATCCCAGCAGAAAAATGGCTACAAACTTCTTAGTCCATGAGAAGATCTGGTTCGACAAGTTCAAGTACGACGATGCAGAAAGGAAATTCTATGAGCAGATGAACGGGCCTGTGGCTGGCTCCTCCCGCCAGGTGAGGGCTGCGCTTGGGGCCGTTGGGTGGCTCTGCTGCCTAGCAGGAGTCACTGAGGCACGCCAGGAGGTCTGACTGGGCTGGGAGGGGCGCCCTGTTGGCACCAGGAGGACAGAGGCACATTGTAGCTTAGTGGCCCTACTCATGGTGCTGGGAGCGGGCTCTTTGGAAGGTGGCCTTGGCTGGCTCCTTTAGTGCCAGATCTACTCTTGGCTTCTGGTCCTGCCATTTCCCGGGCAGCTGGGCCCGTGAGTGGACAGGCGCTTGTGCAGGTGGTGCAGGGCCAGGCCTCACACAGCCCCCTGCAGAGCACATGCACCCGGCCCAGCATCAGGGCCTCAGGCACCTTCTGCTTTTTGCTGTCCCACTGAGCTTTCATTCTGCACAATACTTTCTTGTCTTTCTGTGAAGGTTCTTGGGGTTTTTTTTGGTTGGCTTTTTAATTAAAAAAAAATTTTTTTTTGACCAAAAAAAAAAAAAAGGACTGGTTCTTTCTGCACTGCAGGAGAACGGCGCCAGCGTGATCCTCCGAGACATTGCGAGAGCCAGAGAGAACATCCAGAAATCCCTGGCCGGAGTGAGTACCTGCGGCCCATGTACTCATGGGCTTGCACTTGGCCAAGCAGCATGTTTGATTGCCCCCGCCCGCCCCCCCAGTACTGCTGATTATTTCGGCTCTTCGGAACAAAGTTAGGGTGAAGTGTGCAGCACGGTGTCCTTGTGGGACATGCAGCTCCAGGCCCAGACTGCCATGAAGAACATTTTTATTCTTGCATTCTTTGCACGTCTCTCTTACCTGCTCATTGGCAGTCACCCTGGCTGCTCCTGTGGCACCAGCTGTGGGCTCAGCCTGGGCTGAGTGGTATCATCCCACAGCGCACGTGCTTGGAGGCCTGGTCCTTCCTGCCTGCTCCCTGCTGAAGGAACATGTTTGTCTGCTGGTCCCTCCTCCAGTCCCTCCTAGGTCCTGCCCTGCCCAGGGAAAGGGTAGTGGTTTCACAGGGTGTGTGGAACTCAGATCATAGAAGCAGCATCATCTTGAAGTTGAGGCCCAGAGAGGGGCACTGCAGCTCTGCTTGGCCTCCAGGTTCCAGACCAAGATCAGGAGTCGGGGGCAGCAGTTGCGTCCAGCCCTGTGCATGGCCTGGCTATGGGGAGGGGAGAGGGGTAGGTGTGTCTTTTAGGAGGTGACAGACCTGCTGCTCTGGCTTCCTACTCCAGAGGAGTTGGGACTTTATTGACTCTCTGTGGTGCAGTGGTGTCCTGGCCTTGAGGGATGGGTGTTAGTTTCCTGTTGGCTGCTATAACAGGTTACCACAAGCTTCACGCTCAGCTTAAAACAACACATTTATCTTATAGCCGTTGGGGTCAGAAGTCCGAGATGGGTCTCACAGGACTGAATCCTAAGTGTAAGCAGAGTTGCATTCTTTCTGGAGGCTCTGGGAGAGAGAGAGTACATTTCCTTACTTTTCTAGATTCTAGAAGTTGCCCACATTCCTTGGCTTGTGGCCCCAGTAGACAATCTCATCACTCCCAACCTCTGCTTCTGTCTTCACATCTCTTTCTCTGAACCCCCCTGCCTTCCTCTGTCACTTATAAGGATTCTGTGATTGTTTCAGGCCGTCCAGGATCCTGGGCCCAGGATACTTTCCCCTTCTCAAAATACTGAATTTCATTATATTTGCCAATTCTTTTTTTTGCCATGTAAGGTAACAGATTCACAAGTTCTGGGTGTCGTGACATGGGCATCCACAAATTCATATCCTCATGTGTAAAATGCATTTGCTCCACACCAACATCTTTACGAGTCTCAGCCCCTTACAACATCAACTCAAAGTCCATAATCTCAACTAAAGCAGGGCATGGGGGCGTTGTGTATGGTCCATCCTGAGGCAAAATTCCTCTCTAGCTGTGGACCAGTAAAACTGGAAAATAAGTTATCTGCTCCCAAAATACAACTGTGGGACAGATAGAGGGTAAAAGTTGTAGACAATCCCATTCAAAGTGGGGGGAAGTGGAAGGAAAAAGGTATCACTAGTCCCAAGTGATTTCACAGTCCAGCCAGGCACAAGTTTGAAGGCCTGGAGATAGTCCTGTGCGGCCCCAGGCCCACCCCAGAGTTGCTGCTCATGAGAGACAGCATCTCTTTGCAGCTGAGAGATTTTTTTCAGCTTTTCTGCTGAATTTTGAGGATCTGCAACCAGCCTTATTTGATTTCATCCCGTCTCTTTTTGGTCCCAGCTGGCAGTGTTTCTTTCCTTTTTTCCAAGAGACAGGGTCTGGCTCTGTCACCTGCGCTAGAGTGCAATGGCGCGACGCATTTCCTGAGCTTGGCCTCCCGAGTGGCTGGGACTACAGGTGCACACCACCATGCCCAGCTAATTTTTTAATTTTTTGTAAAGACAGGATCTCACTGTGTTGCTCAGGCTGGTCTCAAACTCCTGGGCTCGAGCCATCTTCCTGTCTCAGCCTCCCAAAGTGAGTATTTCTGTTTTGTATGTCATGGGTCCACACCATTAGATAAGAGGTTCCTCCAAAGGTCTTTACTAGATAACCCATCTCTATTCCTGCTTTCTAAAATAGCCTCAGGCATCCTTGAGTAGCAGGCTTGATCTCTGGGCAGCCATTCAAATACTCTGGTCTTTGATCTTTTCCAGGTACTAGCAAAAGACTTCTCGGCCACCCTTGGCTTTCTCTCCAGAGCATGCTTTCCTGACAGTTTAGTATCTTTTACAATCTGGAGAGGCTGAGAATTTCCCAGACCATCAAGTCCTGGTTCTTTTATGCTTAACAGTTCTTCCCTCAGTCTCTTTCCTCTCCTATTTTACTATAAGCAGCAAGAAGAAACCAGGCTTTACCTTCCACACTGCTTGGAAATTTCCTCAGCTAAAGATCAAAGTGATCCCTTAGAAGCCATGCTTTCCAAGCGCTGCAGGACACAGTTCACCCAAACTGTCTGCCACTATTTGCTTCCTCCAGTCGCCAATAACATGGCATCAGAGCCCTCGCCAGCAACACTGTTAACATCCCCATTTCTACCAACAACATTATGTTAGAGGCAGTTGAGGCTGTTTTCTAAGGTGATGTTTACTTTGCTCCTCACTTTCCCAGTCTCCATTAGCAGAGTCCTTAACACCTGGATTTCTGCTGACAGTCCGTCTGCTCAAGGAAATCTAAGATTTTCTGTCACGCTCCCCAAAGTTCTTCCAGCCTCACCCGCTGCCCAATTCCATTTTTAGATGTTTGTTCCAGCAGCACCAACTTCCAGGGGCCAAGATCTGTGTTAGTTTCCAATTGATGTTGCTGTATCAAATTCTGGTGTCTTAAAAACAGCACAAATGTATCATCTCACGGTCCTGGAGGTCAGGAGTCTGAAGTGCATCTTGTGGAGCAAAATCAAGGTGTCAGCAGGGGACCGTGTTCCTTTTGGGGACTCTAGGGAAAAAGTCCGTTCCTTGTCTTTTCCAGCTCCCAGAAGCTGGGAGCTGGAAGGTGCCGCATTCCTTGGCTTGTGGCCTCCAGGCAGCTGTTTCATCATTCAGTCTGTGCTCTGTCCCGTCTCCTCCTTCTGTCCTCTCATGAGCCTCTTTCCCCCTCCTGCCCTCCTTCCCCCTTGTGATTACATTGTACCCACCCAGATAATCCAGGATCATCCATCTTCGTATCCTTAATCACATCTGCTGAATCCCTTTTTGGATGGGAGATGGCGTATTTATGGGCTCTGGGGGTTAATACGTGGACTTCTTTGGGGATGATAATTTTTTTTTTTTTAATATGGGGACCATAATTCTGTCTGCCACAGCTGGTTGGGGTATACCCACTCCTAGCCCATCCCCCAGGCACCCAGTCAAGTTCAGGCCAGGCAGACACAGGATTAAGTTGGCACAGATTTTTGCACCTAGGCCAGGTTTATTGGGCACCAGTGTCCAGAAGGCAGGGGTTGGGGCTCAGCAGAACTCTTCCTGCCCTGGCTCTTTTGGGGTCAGCTGCCAGGTCATGGTCTTTGGGATAAGCAGGTAGGCATGCTATTAGGAGTGAGGGATTGGTTTGCTAGGGTGCTATAACTAAGTATCACAGACTGGGTGGCTTAAACAACAATTTATTTTCTCACAGTTTTGGAGGCTGGAAGTTTGAGGGGCAGGTGGATTAGGGCTGGTTCCTCTGGAGGCCTCTGTCCTTGGCTGCAGATGGCTTCTTCTCCCTCTGTTGTCACATGGTTGTCCCTCTGCATGTGTGTCCTAATCTCCTCTTATAAGGACACCAGTCATACTGGATTAGGGCCCACCCCAGTGATCTCTTTCTAACTTGATTACTCTGTAAAGGCTCTATTTCCAAATAAGGTCACTTTCTGAGGTACTAGGGGTTAGGGCACCAGTTTATGGATCTGAAGGGACATTATTCAACTCGGATCAGGGTCCCAGGAAGGACATTGCGGACCAGCCCCATCTTGGATTTGGGTGGGGGTGGTGCCCTGCAGACACTGGGACTTGAGAACCAAGAGGCTCTAGGAGCTGTACTTGATGGGGCACAGGGTTGGATTCAATCATCTGCCTGTGGTGCTCTACCCAAGGCCGTGAGGTGGCGCTCTGTGGCCAGCTCTCACAGGCTGACTGAGCGGGGTGACCTAGGCCTGCCCCATTGAAGCTTTGCTTGGGGGCCCTGGATCCTCGGTCCCGCTGAGTCAGAGTAGGTGAGGGGTCTGGGGCATGGGCCTGATGGGGAGGCCTGCTGACAGGGCGGTGGAGCCTGGCCTGAGAGCCATGGGCTTTGGCCTAGTGGTGGGCACAGCCAGGCGGTAGTGAAATACACCACCCACTGTTGTGCGGGCTCTGCCCTTACCAGGTCCTTAGGCTTCTGTCCCATCTCTGCCATCCCTGGAACCTGGCTTGCCCAGAGCACGAGCCCTGGCCCTCTGGAGACTTGGAAGTGAGACCCTTTCCCACATGCCCTTCCCAGGTTGTGTGCTGACTTGTGCCTCCTCTTCCACAGGAGACCTTTTCCCTGTCCTCAGCCTGCTGCATGGGGTGGGTAAGGCCTGGGTACTCTGGCCCTGGCCCTCTTGTGCTCCAGCTTCTGCCCCGAGGCTGTTAGGCCTCTTCCAGTGTCCTCCCCCCCCCCCACACCGTTCACATGCACCTGCCAGCCCTGGGCTTTCCCTGACCATTTCCTCTTGGCCTCGCTGCCGGGTCAGCCTCCTGGGCCACACTCACTCTGATCCCAGCCCTGCTCAGAGTGTGATCTTTGGGGCTCAGCTCCCATACCCTCGAGATGTGGGGAGCCAGAGAGATTAGCAGTCCCCACTCGGTGATATCCCAAGGACTAACAGAAGGTCCCCAGCGCTGGGCTGACATGCTGCACAGTGGTCAAAGGCGTGTGTCTGGTGCTTTCTGCGAGGAGGGGGTTTATCTGCCCAGCAGGTGCTGAGCCCCCCCTCCCCACAGAGAGGACGTCCTGGGGGAGCCTGCCTAGGTGGGGTCAAGCTAGGGCCTCCATGTGGCCAGGTACACCCTATCATTAGACCATTTCCCTTGGGGTGTGGGCTGCATGGAATGACCCCATCATGTGCCTGTAGATCCTCACTAAGGACTGTCCAATGTCTGGGAACAGGAGGCTAGAAGTCTGGCCAGGTCCCTGAGGCATAAAGCAGGCTAAGCTGTGGCAAACTGTCACCCAGAGTCTTTAAAGCCTGGCCTGGTGAGCAAGACAGCAGGTGTGTACCTGGGGGAGGTGTGGTGCAGGGCTGGCTGCCACCTATGCTCCTGTCCCACAGGGCCCTCAGTTGCTCTCCCCTCCTGCTTAGAGCACAAGTTGGTGTTCTTGGTCCCCTTGAGGCCCAAGCCAGGGTGCCCTGGGACTGTAAGTCCTGCTGCCACCTCCAACCAGCTTCTGAGCCTAGCTGCTCAACAGGGCTTCGTGGGCAGCAGCAGCCATGGCTCTGAGCTCTTTGCTGTCCCCATGACTGGGTTGTTCTGAGTCTTATGCTTTCTGCTTGTCTGAGAATTTCACCATGGTCTGTGGCAGCCATCCTCTCTGAGGTCAACAGGTCTTTGCACCAGTAAAGATGGACTGGGCGTCAGCAGAGAGGGGCTTCCTGGGGCTTCCTTCTGTAAGTCCAGCACAGTCCTGAGCGTGGCAGGTGGACCCAAGCCTCCCACCCAGTCTCAGGGCTCTGCTTGCAAGCAACTATGAATGAGGGGGACCCTAGGAGCAGGCTGGGGCACTGAGCCCACTCCTCCCCCCCAACTGCCTTGCAGAGCACGGGCCCTGGGGCCTCCAGTGGGCCTGGTGGAGACCACAGTGAGCTCATCACCCGGATCGCCAGCCTAGAAGTGGAGAACCAGAGCCTGCGAGGCGGTGAGGCCCGGGGCCTGACAGGTGGGGGGCCAGCCCCAGCCCCTGCCATCTGACCATTGTCTCCTTTCCTCTGCAGTGGTACAGGATCTGCAGCAGGCCCTCTCCAAGCTGGAGGCCCGACTGAGTGTGCTGGAGAAGAGCTCACCCACCCACCGGGCCACGGCCCCACAGACCCAGGTGAGTACCCTCCCCATAGATTCAAGGACCCCACATCTGGCAATGTGCTGCCCTGGCAGCAATGTGGAGCTTGTGGCTGGGGTCCTGGTGTCTGCAAGGCATCTATGAGGGTTTATAGTGATGCCCAGGCTAACCCCAGGACAGGGTGGGGCAGTTCTTATCTCTCCCCAGGGCCCTGCATGTGGGGTGCACAGCTCGGGTCCACAGGAGCGGGAGGAGGACTTAGCCCAGCCAGCCCAGGCAGCTCAGTACCCCCACCCCTACCCCCGTGGCAGCACGTGTCTCCCATGCGCCAAGTGGAGCCTCCAACCAAGAAGGCAGCCACACCAGCCGAAGATGACGAGGACGATGATATTGACCTGTTTGGCAGTGATAACGAGGAGGAGGACAAGGAGGCAGCCCGGCTGCGTGAGGAGAGGCTGCGGCAGTACGCAGAGAAGAAGGCCAAGAAGCCGGTGCTGGTGGCCAAGTCCTCCATCCTGCTGGACGTCAAGCCTGTGAGTGGGGCAGAGCTGGGCTTCGGGAGGGCAGGCCAGGCCCTCAGCTGCCACGGACAGGTGGTGCCTTGTGGCTCAGTCTCTGACCCTCCCCCCTGCCGTCCTGGGTCCTGGTGGAATTTTAAAGCCAAGTTTAGAAATCTTGGGATAAGAACAGAAACTTGGAGATGGGACAGGTATAAATTTGGATTGTTTTCTGGGGGCCCTTTAAGGAAACAGAATTGTATACTCAGTGGTTTGACGCAGGGGCAAGCAGGGTTCTGGAGGTTTCTGAGGGCGGCTGGCCCCAACCTTTGCACCTCTTGCCCACAGTGGGATGATGAGACAGATATGGCCCAACTGGAGGCCTGTGTGCGCTCCATCCAGCTGGATGGGCTGGTCTGGGGGGCCTCCAAGCTGGTGCCTGTGGGCTATGGCATCCACAAGCTGCAGATCCAGTGTGTGGTGGAGGACGACAAGGTGGGGACCGACTTGCTGGAAGAAGAGATCACCAAGTTTGAGGAGCATGTGAGTGGCCAGCAGGGGAGGGAGGGGCAGAATGGGAGCCTGGGTGACCCTGAGCTACACCTTGCATGCCTGCCCTGCCTCAGTGGGGCTGGCAGGGAGCATGAGCCATGGTAATCGCCCCCGCCTCTCCTCAGGTGCAGAGTGTTGACATCGCAGCTTTCAACAAGATCTGAAGCCTGATGAGCACTTGCGTGTCTGAGTGCGTGTGTGAGTGTGGCCCTGCCACGATTAAAGACTGAGTCTCCGGCCCTTTGGCTCCTGTCCTGGTCATTCAGTGGGCAGGCCCTGTGCTCGGCCTATGTCTCCTTTCTTATCTCAGCCCCGTCGATGCCCTGCTGCTCCCATTGTCCATGGCCCCGTGCCCTCACTCTGGCTCACCTCTGCTTGCTCCTCTCTGTCCATGTGTCACAGCTGCTCCCACGACTCCAGCCCCTCTGTCTGCAGGCTTTCTGTCACAAATGGCAAGTCCAATTCATGCACTTTAAGCCTGAAACAGAATGTTAGCTCAGTTTCTCCACTCTCTGCATCCCATGGCACCATGGCCACAGGAGCAAAAGTGCACGACCTGGGCCCTGTGCCCCACCCCTGACCTGTTGGAAACCCTGCACACATCCCACCATCCTTAGGATGAAGTCCAGACTTTTCTCCATAGCTCCTGGGGGCCACTGCCCCCTCTGCTCTGTGGTCTGTGCCTCCACCTGCCGGAGACCTGAGCCCAGCCTCATTCCCATCTGGTCTTGTGTACCCCCTGCCCCAGCAACCCTGTGTGGTCAGCACTTGTGTCAGTGGTGGTCCCTCCCCTGGGCTGTAGGCCAGCATGGCCACAGCCAGTGTCTGTACTGGGGTGACAGGGTGGGTGTGGTTACTTCCTATCAGCTGCTGTCCTCCAGGCCCCTAGCCACAGGGACATGGACTACTACTCCCTGGGTGGCAGGCCCTGACTCAGCCCTCAAAGCTTTTAAGAATTTGCCATGGGGGCCGGGCGCAGTGGCTCACGCCTGTAATCCTAGCACTCTGGGAGGCCGAGGCGGGTGGATTACTCGAGGTCAGGAGTTCGAGACCAGCCTGAGCAAGAGCGAGACCCCGTCTCTACTAAAAATAGAAAGAAATTATCTGGCCAACTAAAATATATATATATATAGAAAAAATTAGACGGACATGGTGGCGCATGCCTGTAGTCCCAGGTACTTGGGAGGCTGAGGCAGTAGGATCGCTTAAGCTCAGGAGTTTGAGGTTGCTGTGAGCTAGGCTGACGCCACGGCACTCACTCTAGCCTGGGCAACAAAGTGAGACTCTTGTCTAAAAAAAAAAAAAAAGAATTTGCCATGGGGTGTGGAGTGCAGGCCCCCCACAAAAGCCACCACCCTGGGACACTGACTGGGCCTCACAGCCATAGAAGGCCCTTCTGGTGCCTGCTGGGGGTGGGTAAGTGGCCCCCTGGCCCTTTCCTGGGCAGTTGGGGGCCCCATCTGGGCTCCCTGACTCTACTGTGTTGCAAGCCCGCTCTGGGAGCTCTGATAGGCTCAGCCTCTGTCCTGTCCTCCCCAGGCGTGGGGAAGAGGCTTGCTGCTGGGTGGGGTGGGGATGAAGTCTGGCTGGATCTGCCCTCTGCCCTCTGCCCAAGTCCTGAGCTGCACCTCCTTGCCTGGCTAGGGGGAGGAGACCCAGGTTGCTAGGGGCATCCTTCCTGGCGACCACAACCTGCCCATGCTCAAAGAGGCTGTCGGCCCTGGGGTAGGGTTGGGGTCCCCAAGAGGAGCTGGGGTGGTGTCCCCAACACCATCTGGGGTCCAGCTGCTGCGACCCCTCCGGAGTGTCCTGAGACCATCAGACCAGCTCCGCCCTCTCCCGTTGCCGGTAGAGGTGGTCATCCCCAGGTGTCCCCACCCTCGTGTATCCCGAGACCGTTTTGCGCCCAGCCCTACGATAAGCTGCCGCGAGGGCGGGGCCCCAGGAGTGTGGCCATTGGGTGGGGCGCGTCACGGGGCGGGAGGGCCGGAGTCCGGGGCGAGCGCAGCCAATGGCGGCTGAGCCGGAGTCCGGGCGAGTGGAGCCCATGGCGGCGGAACGGGACCCTGAGGGACGCGCGGCGGCGCAGCCGCTGCTCACCGACCTTTACCAGGCCACCATGGCGCTGGGCTACTGGCGCGCGGGCCGAGCGCGGGACCACGCCGAGTTCGAGCTCTTCTTCCGCCGCTGCCCGTTCGGCGGCGCCTTCACCTTGGCCGCAGGGTTGCGCGACTGCGTGCGCTTCCTGCGCGCTTTCCGCCTGCGGGACGCAGGTAGCGCCCCGCGCCGCCCCCATGGCCCCGCCGGGGCTCTGCTAGCCCGACGGGACGCCCCCCGCCCGATCCCCGGCCCCGTACTCGCCCCAGTACACAGTGCCTCTCGCCCCTAGACGTGCAGTTCCTGGCCTCTGTGCTGCCCCCAGACACGGACCCCGCGTTCTTCGAGCACCTTCGGGCCCTCGACTGCTCTGGGGTGACGGTGCGGGCCCTGCCTGAGGGTTCCCTCGCCTTCCCTGGCGTGAGTGCGGGGTGAGCGGGACGGAGGGGGTGGCCTGACGGGGACAGGTCGGGCCGCGGAGCTGACAGCCCTCCCCGCAGGTGCCACTGCTGCAGGTGTCCGGGCCGCTCCTGGTGGTGCAGCTGCTGGAGACGCCGCTGCTCTGCCTGGTCAGCTATGCCAGGTGGGCTAGGGTTAGGATTAGGGTTAGGCCAGGTGGGACAGGGCCGGAGGGAGCATGGACGGAGGGGCGGGCTCTTGAAGGTGTGGTTCTGGGGCAGAGCTCCGTGGATGTGGTCGGAGTACGAAGGGTCCCGAGAGGGTTGGCCTCCCATTCCCATTGTGGGGGCTATCCAGGAGGGGGTGGGGGAGGGTGGAGCTCAGGGGCTGGAACTCCAGGCCCCAGGTAACTCTGTCCACTTGGGTGGCTTCTCGACCCTCACCCCAGTTCCCTGGTCCCTGGCTCTCACAGCCTCGTGGCCACCAACGCAGCCAGGCTGCGCCTGATCGCCGGGCCGGAGAAGCGACTGCTGGAGATGGGCCTGCGGCGTGCTCAGGGCCCTGATGGGGGTCTCACAGCCTCCACCTACAGCTACCTGGGTGGTGAGGGCTTGGGGGGCATGAAGCAAGGGTTGGGAAGGAGGAGGCTCCCCCAGGATCCCCCTGCCACTTGGAGTCCCCCAATCTGGCCTGACTCCCTCTCCCAGGCTTCGACAGCAGCAGCAACGTGCTTGCCGGGCAGCTCCGGGGTGTTCCGGTGGCTGGGACCCTAGCCCACTCCTTCGTCACCTCCTTTTCGGGCAGTGAGGTTCCCCCTGACCCGGTCAGTAGGTCTTCTCAACCCCAGGGAGGGGTGGGCCAGGCCCAGCTGTGCACACTGGCAGGTAGTCCCAGTGCTGCCCGGGAAGCCAGTGTGCATTACCTTTGCCCTTAGCCTAGGGTGAACTCAGCCAATTCCAAGCCTCTCCCTGCACCCTGGGCCCCAGCTCTTCATCCACCCGGCTCCACAGATTTTGGCTCCTGCTGCCGGTGAGGGCCCTGGGGTAGACCTGGCTGCCAGTGTAAAGGAGTGGCTGGAGCGCGTGTGTGCCCACCTGGGGCTGGGTGTGCAGGAGCCGCATCCGGGCGAGCGGGCTGCCTTTGTGGCCTATGCTCTGGCATTTCCCCGGGCCTTCCAGGGCCTGCTGGACTCCTACAGCGTATGGAGGTGAGCCCCAGGGGTTCTGGGGTGGGCTCCACAGAGCAGCTGCAGCTCCTGACTCCTTTGTCCATGCCTGCAGGAGTGGTCTCCCCAACTTCCTGGCAGTAGCCCTGGCACTGGGGGAACTGGGCTACCGGCCCGTGGGTGTGAGGCTGGACAGTGGTGACCTGCTTCAGCTGGCCCAGGAGGTCCGTGGTGTCTTCCGGGCCACTGCAGCCCAGTGAGTGCCCTGGGGAGGCATGTGTCTGCTCAGAGACCCCTTGGGGAGCCAGGACATTGAGGAGCAGGGAGGGATTCTGGTCTAGTCTCAAGGGTGACACTACAGACCCCGGCAGAGAGGTGTGGGGGGCTTAGTGTGGGTGTGCCCAATAGGGTTGGGGAGCCCAGGGTGAATCGGAAAGGTCTGAGGGAGCTGCCCCCACCCCTCCCCGGCTCCACCCACATCCCAGCTTCCAGGTGCCCTGGCTGGAGTCAGTCTCCATCGCTGTCAGCAACAACATTGATGAAGAGGAGCTGGTCCGGCTGGCCCAGGAGGTGCGGGGCAGGAGGGGCAGGCAGAGAGTGCTGAGGAGGGCCTGGGGGGCTCTTGCAGGTTCTGGCTGGGCTCACTGCCACCTCCTCTCCCCTCCAGGGCAGTGAGGTGAACGTCATTGGCATTGGCACCAGTGTGGTCACCTGCCCCCAACAGCCTTCCTTGGGCTGCGTCTATAAGGTGGAGACAGTGTTGGGGGCCCAGGTTGGGGTGGGTCTAGGGGCTCATGCCTGCTGGGGGATGAGGGCCCAGCTGTCTCGACACCCTCTCCCTGCAGCTGGTGTCTGTGGGAGGCCAGCCGCGAATGAAGCTGACCGAGGACCCTGAGAAGCAGACGTTGCCAGGGAGCAAGGCTGCCTTCCGGCTCCTGGGCTATGATGGTGAGCCCCCTCCCTCCCCTCTCTTGTTCCCCTTCAAGGGCCCAGGTCCCCCACATTATTCTTTCTTTTTTTTCTTTTTTTTCTTTTTCCCTTTGTTCAGGTCCTTTACCCCACATTATTCTTGCCCCCCCCGCAACAGGGTCTCTGCTGTTGGACGTGCTGCAGTTGGCAGAAGAGCCACCACCGCAGGCTGGGCAGGAGCTGAGGGTTTGGCCTCGAGGGGCCCAGGAGCCCCGTACTGTGAGGCCAGCCCAAGTGGAGCCACTGCTGCAACTCTGGGTCCATCAGGGACATGTAACTGCCCCCACCCCAACCCTTCAGTTTGCACCCTCAACCCCAATTTAGCCCCGACCCAAGCCAGCCTCCCCTCCTCCTACAGCTGTGTGAGCCGCTCCCATCACTGGCAGAGTCTAGAGCTTTTGCCCAGCTGTCCCTGAGCCGCCTCAGCCCTGAGTACAAGCGGCTGCGGAGTCCTGCACTGTACCAGGTGGGAGGGGCACCGTCACCTGTCCTGGGCCCTCTGCCCCCACAGCCACCCATCGCCCATCTCCTCCCTGCAGGTGGCACTGTCAGAGAAGCTGCGGGACCTGGTGGACCGTCTGCATCGGGGAGGGCCCCTGTGAGAATCCCTGTGGTGGGGGCTGCCTGGAGACAACACGAGTTACTTACTGTCCCCCACAACTTGTCACGTGCTGTTTGTTTGCCCTGCTTGCTGCTCACTTGGTGTCCCAGGGCCTCCAAAGCCGGGCTGGAGTCAGGAAACAGGGTTCATGCTCCCAGGGGAAGCACAGGTCCAGCCAGGGTGGGGAGATAGCCCTGGGCGGAGGCCCAAAATGCAGCGAGGAGTGTCCCCGGCCCAGGAAGCTGGGCTGTGGGGAGCCAGACCTGACACTGGAGCAGACAGGGCCTCAGGTAGGGGGAGGGCTTTGGCGTCCGCCTCACATTGGGAGAGTTACTGCAGAAGACTTGTCCTCATCAGAGGGAGGCTGGGGACGGTGTGGGGCTGGGGTGCCAGATAGAGGGTCCAGGCACGGCCCTGGGATCCCATGCCTGCCTAGGGCACTGTCCCCTGGCTCAGGAGCGGTGAGGACATCTCAAGTTTCCCAAGCCAAGAGGGAGAGCCAGATGTCTCCTGCTATTGCTGCTGTCAGCCCTGCACAACCCTGGCATCTGTCATGGGCCCGCCAGGCCCTGGCTTTGGGGCCTCGGCACCTGACCCAGCAGCCTGGGATGGGGAGGAAGGGTGGAGAAAAAACTGAGGCTCCAGGAGCCAACTCAGCTCCAGACACAGCCGGCCGGTCCTGGGCCAGCCTCAGCCTCCTTCGTTGTGTGCAGGACTGGCCCTGCCTCTGTGCGGGAAAGTTGGAGAGCTCAGGGCTCCACCCGCCCTGGCAACTTGGACTATAGAGGAACCGCCCGAGAGAGGTTCCAGGCTTGGCAGGAAGCGGAAGTTGGGGGCCTGGGCCCTTGTCCAGGCAGCCCAGGATTGCACAGACAGGCCAGGGCGTGGGGGGAATGCCGACTGTCTGGGGTGCTTCCGGGAGCACTTCTGCCTGCCCAGGTATTCCACTGAACCAGCTCATCTGGCTCTGCAGGGCTCAGGGCTGGCAGCGCCCACTGTGTGGCTGGGTGAGGGTGGAGGTGGGGATTTGGGGCAGAGGCCTGGTCAGGCCAGCCCTGGGGAACATCAGTTAGGGGAGAGATACAGACTCATACACATGCTGGGCAGAACACACTGTGCTCCAGGCACCCACAGGGCACCAGTATTAGCTGTGCACTCCTAGGGGCCCCGCTGGGGTGGGGGTCACCACCTCAGACCTTGCCAGGACCCAGAAGGGTCCACCTCAACAACAGTGGGCACCTGCAAGAGGCGGCAGCTCCTCTGGCTTCATTTGGTAGCCCCCTCCCCAGGCTGCCCTCAGCTCGGAGACGGTGACAGTTTACCCACTCATGCCCATTCCAGGATGTCTGATGGGGCTGGAGTCTAGGGGGGCTGGTGCAGCCCCTGGCCCAGCCAAGACCCTGCTGCTTCTTGAGGGCTGAATCAGGCCTCTGCTCTGGGCTGGACCCAGACTCTTGGACCCTGCTGGGGCCTCCTCAGGGCTGTCCACAACTGCCCTGGGCCCCTGGCCAAGAGCCGGTAGTCAGGGTTAAGGGCTTCTATCCACCCTTCTTTGTGGATTTGCCACCTCCTGGGGATCCTGCCCCTTCCCAGGGCCCTGGTGGGTCGAGCCAGACCGTGGACAGGCTGGCCACTCGCCTCCCACAGCCTGGGCAGGAGGCCCTTCACAAGCCCACAGCAGGCACCTCTGAGTGGCTGCCCAGTCCCCTCCCCACAGAGTGCACGCTCATGCACGCACCACCACACCTGTCCAGGGGCCCGCCTGTGGTCCCGCCCGGGGCCTGCTTCTAGGTCAGGCCTGGGCACGACTTCCTAGGAGGAGCAGGGGCAGGTGCTACTGGCTGGGGCAGCCATGGCTGGGGGTATGTGGGGCCGCACCCGGGGGGCCCCCGTAGGGGCTCTAACCCTGACAGCTCTGGCTGAAGGGATCAGGGCCAGCCAGGGGCAGCCCCTAGGCCTCTCTTCCACAGGCCCTCATCCCGAGACCCAGGCCCAGGCACCTGGCTTCGCCGCCAAGGCTGAGCCTGGAAGTGGGGCCGCTGTCCCCACAGCTGGCAGTGAGCCCTTCTCCCTGAGCAGTGCCCTGGAGCTGGGACCCCACCAGGTGAGTGGTGAGGGAAGGAATGCTGTGGGGACTGGCCTGGGGGCTCCCGGCTCATCTCTGAGCTCATGAGGATGCCAGATGTATGGAGGGGTGCCAGATTTGGGGAAGGTCAGGGTAAGACGGGCCAGGGAGCAATGTAGGCTGTGCTTTGTAGGAAGCTGGGAGGGGTGGGGAGCCTGGGGGAGGCTCGCAGACTTCAAACACCCCACCCTCTGCCGTAGGCCTCCCGGAGTTCCTGGGAGGAGGGGGCTCTCGCCGATCTTGCCTTGTACACGGCTGCCTGCCTGGAGGAGGCTGGCTTTGCAGGGACCCAGGCAACAGCGATTACCCTGTCCTCAGCCCTGGAGGCCCATGGGGCACGGCTAGAGGACCAGGTCAGCCCTCACCCTTTTCCTACCTGAGAGACCCCCACTGGGGCCCCTTCCAAGGTGGGGGGTGGGGATTGGAGTGTGCAGTCTGAAGCATGGTCCCCCTTCAGGCTGCTCCTGATGGGTGGGGTGGGGCGCTGGTGAGAGGAGGCCTGACTGCTGACCTTGGCCCCCTCCACCCCAGGTGCGTGCTCTGGTGCTCGGGTTGCTGGCGCAAGTGCCCAGCCTGGCTGAGGGGAGGCCCCGGCGGGCGGCCCTGCGGGTGCTGAGCGCACTGGCCCTGGAGCACTCAAGGGATGTGGTGTGTGCGCTGCTGCCACGCTCACTGCCCCCTGACTGGTAACCGCCCTGCCCCACCTGTGCAGCAGCCCTAAGGCCCCCAGGAAGCTTCCTTCCCGCTTGGGTGTGGAGTCTGGCCCCAGGCTGTTAAGGGGGCAGAACTTCCTTATTCTTTCCCTTAGACTTCTGTCCCATTCTGCAAACTCCACCTACCGCTCCAGCCTCAGGGTCTCAGTTCCTGTCTTGGGGCTGGCCTCTATCTCCAGCAGGCCCTGGAGACCAGCTGGGTTGTGCTTCAGCGTGGGGTGAGTGAGCTGGGTGGCTGTCGGCCATGCTGCCCCTGGCTTTTTGGTTAATGTGCCCCAGAAGTTATCCTTGGCCCTATTCTCTGAGGTGATTTTTAATGCCAGGTTTGCTTCACTGTCACTGACCTGTTGGGGCTCCAAGAGGTCTCAACCCGGCAGCTGATCTCATCGACTGGCAGCGTTGTGGTCTGCACAGTGCCACTTATTTTGTTTCTCTGGGATTAGGGGGTGGGGGCTGGTTCACCTGCCTCTCCCCTGCTGGAGTCCTAGTGGCTGCCTCCATCCCCTCCCCACCCGTCCCTGCACCAGACCCTTGTCTCACGCCAGCACCCCCACCCCACCCCTCAGGGCAGCAGCTGAGCTCTGGCGCAGCCTAAGCCGGAACCAGCGCGTAAATGGGCAGGTGCTGGTGCAACTGCTGTGGGCACTGAAGGGTGCTGCAGGGCCCCAGCCGGAGGCGCTGGCGGTAGGTGGCTTTAGCCAGCGCTGCCAGGGGGTGCTGCCTGGCCAGAGGGGGTGGGAGAGTCAGAACTGGGGGGTGGGGGTGTGTGGGCAGCAAGTTCCCCCCTGAGCAATGCGAGTCCAGAATGCCCTGAGGCTTTGTCTGAAGCATGCCCAGCCCTCTGGTGCTCGAGTGGTTCCAGGCACACCCAGGCCTGAATGGGCCACTCACTCTGCAGGCCACACGCGCTCTTGGGGAGATGTTGGCCATTTCGGGCTGTGTGGGAGCCACTCGGGGCTTCTACCCGCACCTGCTGCTGGCACTGGTCACACAGCTGCACGAGCTGGCTCACAGCAGTGCACACTCCCCTGATACTCCCAAGATTTGGGTCCTGTCCCACCGAGGGCCACCACACAGCCATGCCAGGTGAGAGGCAACACTGGGGTAAGTGGGGGGCAGGTCGGTGCCCTCTCAACGCTCACTGCCTACTCACCTGCCCCCACGTACAGCTGTGCCGTGGAGGCCTTGAAGGCCCTGCTCACTGGGGATGGGGGCCGCATGGTTGTCACATGCATGGAGCAGGCAGGAGGCTGGAGGAGGTTGGTGGGAGCCCACACCCACCTGGAGGGCGTCCTGCTGCTGGCCAGGTGAGGAGGGGCCTTGGGACCCTGGCCAGGGGGAGGCTCATCGATGGCCAGGTGCTAGGCAGGTGGGCCAGGGAAGAGGTGGGGGCATGAGGGTGGTGGTCGTATGGAAACTTCGATGAGGGTTGAGGCCCCCAAGCGAAGGGAGAGCTTCCATTTCCAACCCACCCCAGTGCCATGGTGGCGCATGCAGACCACCACCTGCGAGGCCTCTTTGCAGACTTGCTTCCCCGGCTGCGCAGCAGCGACAACCCGCAGCGCCTCACGGCAATGGCCTTCTTCACCGGGGTGAGTCTGCTTCCCAGATGACTGGTGAGGGGGTGGACTTGATCCTTATGCAGCATCGGCCTACACGGGCACCAAGAGCATGCTGACCCCGTGTCCCTCGTCTAGCTGTTGCAGAGCCCGCCCACCGCACGGCTCCTGCGGGAGGAGGTCATCCTGGAGCGGCTCCGCACCTGGCAGGGTGACCCCGAGCCCACAGTGCGCTGGCTGGGCCTGCTCGGCCTCGGCCACCTCGCGCTGAATCGCGGGAAGGTGAGAGGCGGGGCCGGGCGGGGCGGCAGCGAGGTCTGCGAGGGAGTGACCACGACTCCCTGCCCCAGCAGGTGCGGCACGTGAATACGCTGCTGCCGGCGCTCCTGGGGTCGCTGGGCGAGGGCGACGCGCGGCTCGTGGGCGCAGCACTAGGCGCGCTGCGGAGGCTCCTCCTGCGGCCACGGGCGCCGGTGCGGCTCCTGAGCTCTGAGCTGGGGCCGCGCCTCCCCCGGTTGCTGGACGACGTGAGCAACGCCCCGCCCGGCCCCGCCCCTCCAGGATCTCTGGGCGCCCCCGCACCAGGCCCCGCCCCCAGATCACCTCCCGAGTCAGCAACCCTCCCTAGACCCTCTCCTTCCTCGCTAAGCCCTGGCCACCCCCTCCCACGCTTGCACCCCTCTCCCTCTCCGCCCGCCCTGACCGCGCCCTCCCACGCAGGCCCGGGACTCAGTCCGCGCTTCGGCGGTCGGGCTCCTCGGTACGCTGGTGCGGCGGGGCCGAGGCGGGCTGCGGCTGGGGCTCCGCGGCCCCCTGCGGAAGCTGGTGCTGCAGAGTCTCATGCCACTGCTGTTGCGCCTCCACGACCCCAGCCGGGATACTGCTGAGGTCAGCCGCCCCTGGAAACCATCCCACCCTGTCCCATCCACATTCCCGACGCCCATGCTGCCTTCCCAACGAAGATCACAAGTCAGGGGCCCTGATCCCGCCCAGCACCTCAGGTGCAGGCGTCATGTGCCGCCAGGTGCCTGGCCTTCCCTTGGGCCACTGTACTCAAGCCCCCTGCTCTGGACTCTCCACCCCTCATTCTGGCCACTTCCTCCACTTCCCGTCCCCCACCTCTTGCACTTCCTGGACTCCCAACCTTGATCCCTTCCCCTATCCCAGAGCTCAGAGTGGACCCTGGCCCGCTGTGACCAGGCCCTTTGCTGGGGCCTGCTAGAGGAGATGGTCACTGTGGCCCACTACGACAGCCCTGAGGCCCTAAGCCGCGTCTGCCACCGCCTGGTCAGTGGGGGAAGCACGTGAGGGTGAGGGGTATGGTCACTGCCGCTTGTTCCAGTATTCACGGGGGCCCCAAACTGAGTCCCCACCACAGCCAAACCTGCTCACCAGGCTCCCTGCCATGCTGCCCTGCCCTGGGGGCTCCCTGTGCTGCCCCAGCCTGGGTTCACCTCTGTAGGCTTCTCTCCACTCAGGACTGGCTTTCCTATCCTGTCATGAGCACTTATGTCTCTAGATTCAGCGATACCCCAGCCACGTGCCCAACTTCCTGAGCCAGACCCAGGGCTACTTGCGGAGCCCACAGGACCCCTTGCGCCATGCAGCCACCATGCTTATAGGTGAGGCAGTCCTGGGGTCACACTGTCCCTCGCACCAACTCTAGGAGTTGGGCCAGCCCCTCCCTGCTGGGGTGTGGGGCCAGTGCTCACGGCTGCGCTGTGGTCCAGGCTTCCTCGTCCACCATGCCAAGCCGGGCCTCGTCCACCAAGACTTGCTGGACTCCCTGTTCCAGGGTGAGGACCCGACTTGCCACGGCGGGGGGCCTGGAGAGGTTGGCGGGTGCTGGGGCGGAGTGGACAGGAGCGGCTGGGTGGAGGACCAGGGGCCAGGTCGCCCCTCCCACGCAGCCTGAGCCACCCTCTCCGCAGACCTGGGGCGACTGCAGAGCGACACCCAGCCGGCTGTGGCAGCGGCGGCGCAAGTGTCCTCCCAGCAGGTGGCGCTGTTGGCCCGCACCCAGGGTCGACCCCGCGGCCTGCTCCGCCTCGTCCTGGTCCCCCACCGCGCCCAGTCCACCCGGCCCGCGCCCGTCTTTGCCGACAGCCCCTTCCAGCGCCGGAGCCTCGCTGACCGCTGGGGCTGCTCGTGACTGCGCCCAGCCTGAGGATCAGGGGTCTGACTTGGGCACCCCACCCACACTGGAGCCAGTCCCCACCCTGCTTGGGCGCCCTGGGCCTGGTGCTGATGGTGGTGCCCGCTCCCTGGGACTCCTCTCCAGGTGCCCACCACCGTGACAGCCATATGCCAGAGAGGGACACCCTCTGTCTGTCCCCTCCACCCTCAGCCCCTCCCCCTGCACGCATGGGTGTGCCTGCCCTCGCCTGGCCTCTTGTTCTTCCAGCCCCCTGGAGTGTGCCCTGCTCCCCAACCTTGAGCCTGGCACCTGGCCGGAAGGGCACCTGGCCTCCTGAGCCTGGGTCTGGTGGGGACATTGGAGCTGGTGCCCCATAGGCTGCCTTCCTGCCCCTTCCCAGGCCTCTACTTTGTGCCTGGCCCCATCTCTTGGGCCTGTGAGGGCCTTCCCAGCTGTCCCTGCAGCCATCACCCCCACTCCTCACCCATGCCCACTCTTTGCTGGCATCCTGAGGTTCCTGGCCTATGTCCTTTCTGCTTAAGAAGTGTTGACCGGTCCTGTCCACACCTGCTGTCCCTTCTCAGCCTGGCTGCCATCCCCCACCCCCACCCACCTTCATCGTGTCAGGCCCCCTCAGAGCATAGCCTTCTCGGAAGATGTCCTTGACCTCTCTCCCAGCTGGATGCCACAGGCCCTCAATTACACCTGTGGGCTCAGGTGTCGGGTGTTGGCATGCCTACCCCACCAGACTGCACTTGTGGCAGCACCCAACACCCTGCAGAGGGTTGAATGAGGAAGGCGAGACTGGACACACAAGGGAGAAGCCCCTCCGGTTCTGGCCTGGGGGGCGTCTCCACCCGGAATGTCATCACCCTGCAAGGCCTCTCTCTCAGCCTCCTCCTCAGGAGGGTCTCCTCGCACACACTGGGAGCGGGCACAGCCATGGGATTCTGCCCTCACCGTCTCCGTAGCTCCCACATGGAGGCCAGACACAGTGGCTCACACTTGTACTCCCAGTGCTTTGGGAGGCTGAGGCAGGAGGATCACTTGAGGCCAGGAGTTTGAGACCAGCCTGGGCAACACAGCAAGACCCCCATCTCTACATAAAATTTTAAAATTAGCCAGGTGTGGTGGCATGCGCCCGTAGTCCCAGCTACTCGGGAGGCTGAGGCAGAAGCATTGCTTGAGCCTAGGAGTTTGAGGCTGCAGTGAGCTATGATAACGCCATTGTACTTCAGCCTGGGTGACAAAATGAGACCCTATCTCAAAAAAATAAAAAAAATAAATAAATACACATAGATTGAAAAGGTTGGGTGTCTGAGAACATGGTTAGGATGAGCTGGCTGGCCCAAGATCCGGCCCAGGCTGGGGTGACAGGTAGTATGCCACTGGTGTGGCCTGAGGTAAGGGTTAGTCTGCCAGCAGGGTTAAAGGTCAGGCAGGTTCAGGACACAGGCTTTGCCCAGGGTCAGGCTGGGTTTACCCTAAGACAAAGAGGAGACGCTGTGCTCTGGTCCAACACGTGCTAAATTGATGGGGTCAGAGCTGAGGCAGGACTGGGGTTAGGGCCTCTTTGTAGGTCATTCTCAGGGCAGGTTAGGATCAAGGCCAAGAACACGGGTCTTTGTGGAGCCATGGGCAAAGTTTGGCGGATTAGTTCGGATCCTTCAAAGCAGCTGCCAAAACAGGATTTAACATACAAGACATGTGTCAGGAAATGCCGAGGAGGCTGGGAGGCCACCAGACACCCAGTGAAGGAAAGGAGGGAAGGAAAGGAGATTGGGCAGCACCTCGGGCGTTCCTGTCAGCCTGCAGAGTTTTCACGCCAGTCCCCTATCCAGAGTCCATACCTTCCAGGACCAGCCAGGAACACCCATGGAAGTGTGGCCTCGCACAAGCACAGGGATGGCTTTTGGGATGCAGCCCACATGGATCCCCTCAGTGGCAGCCCCAGTGAGCAGCCTGGCCCTTCTGCTCAGCTTGCAACCTGGGAGCCAGACCCGGGGCGACCACGTGAGGCCCATTGGCCCCACCAATCACAGGCACATCTGTACCCCAGAGCACAGTGGGATAGTCCGGTGGGCTACCCCAACGCTGCTGCAGAGCCTATCCTCACACGGTGAGCAGGCAGCACCTCCACTGCCCCACACCTGCACCCGGTCCTGTAGCAGACGCTCGGTGCACAGGCTTTCTCTTGTACCCTGCATCTGCCTATTATGAATGTGTATTCACTTACCCAGGCACTGGCAGCCACACTGGACTCCCTGCCTGGTGTGTGAGGTTCATGTCAAGTCCACAGGGCCTCTGGGAGTGGGACCCTGTTTTGGTGGCCTGGCCCCTCCATGGGTATGCCACAGCTGGGGCCCCAGGTCCTTGAGCCCCACTGCAGAAGAGCTGCCCGAGGTAAATCTTCTGATTGGGGGCTGCGATCGGAGGGCAAGTATGTGGCTGCATCCCGACACGTTCACTCCCTTCTCACTGTGGCCTGTGGGCACAGGGCGAGGTCAGCTTCGGTCCTGATGCTGGAAAGCTGACGGGCTGTGTCACCGGAGAGCTGATTGGTGGCTCTGGACTATCCAAATGGGGCTTGGGTGTGGCTGGCCAGGACCTGTCTTAAGGCCTGGCCTTGACGGTCTCAGGGCCCCAGGGGCAGTGCCTGTGTGCCTGCTTCTTTAGTGCTTTCCAGGACCTGGCTGTGCCCATCCCACTCACCCTGGCTTTGCCTTTCAAGTCACCTGAAAGAGGGTTTTCAAAGGAGGACCCTGAGCCTGAGAGGCATCGAGCTTCTTACCTCACTGGGTGTGAGAGGCTGGGTCTTAGGTTTCTATAACTTGGATCTGAGCTATTTGGGGTGCATTTTTTAAAATATTTTTTTCCTTTTTGTCTTTGTTTCTCTTTTTGCATGAGGATTTGAAGGAGCACTGTCTTCTGTTTCAATTTCAGTTTCACTATTGGGCTTGAATCCCAAGTATTCTTGGATATTTAATGTCCCAGCCATAACCAAACCCACCGTCCCTTCTCTTTGGCAAGTCCTACAAGGCATGTGTTGACAGCGTGCCCAGGGTGGAAGGCTAGGTGACACCAGCAGGTAGATTGCAGTCCCCACCAACGCAGGCTGTCCAAGCTCCTCGGTGCGACAGCAGCTCCCTGGCTCCATCAGCTGTTGCATGTGCCTCCTGGGACGCGGGGGCCACAGTGCGCGCTGAGACCTGCTGAATTCCCAGGGCCCAAAGCTCGGGCCAGGAGCCTCCTCGCTCCAGTATAAGTGGATTTGGGTGAACCAGACCGAAGGCCAGTTTCTTTTCAGTGCAGGTCACTACTTCTCCAGGAACCTCCCATGTGGCCCCCAGAGGGCATGGTCTGTCTGTCATCAGCCACTCATGCACCCCTACAGCCCCTGTGGGCCAAGGATGGGCCTGCAACCTTCAGCAGTGTGTCCCCTGTTCCTTCAGGACCTCAGATACAGACCTGTCCTGGTGGACTCTACCTCGCCTTATCCGCCCTGCCCATCACTACAGGGGCGGGCCTGTGGGCAGGGCCATGTGCTGGTCACTCCAGAGCAGGCAAGTCCAAGCACACAGGGCAGGCTCCTCTTGGCCCCATGGTGCACAAGGAGCTATGGGAGACATGCCTATTCTTGGCCCCCACACCTCTCCAGATGCTGCACAGGCACAGTCCCCACCCCTACCTATGCCACCCCAGATTCAAGACCCCTCAGAAACCCAGCGCCCCCAGTCTTTCCTCCGTACATCACATTTATTGAGTTTCCCCAACTTCCAGCCCCATGGTCAACTAGCCACATGGCTAAGTTGGGCTCTTGGCCTTCCATTTCTGGCAGCTGGGTGGGCACTGACTGCCCTGCCTGGAGGGCTGCTCCGGCGTGTCGAGTGCAGGCTAGTGGGGCTCCTGGTTCAGTCCTGACAGCAGCACCATGGAGGCATAGAGTGCACAGGTGGGGCCCTGGGCCTGCGGCTCCCAGCGCACATGGGGGGCGTCCACCTGCAGCTCCAGGCCGCACTCCTCCATCAGGACCCAGGCTGGTGCCCCCTCATGCCAGCTGCTCCCCAGCATCCCGGGGGGCAGGGACACGGTGCTGCGCCCCTGCCACGGGGCTTGCTCCAAGAGGCTCCCCACCTGCCAGGGCAAGGCGTGGCTGGTCAGAGGGGGCCCACAGGCACCCTGCTCCAGCCTGCACCGCCCCTTCCTCAGGCCCAGCCCGGCCCCTATACCCCATGCCTTCTCACCAGCTTGAGCTGCCCTGGCAGGGCTCCTGTCTCCAGCGCCTCAGCCAGCAGCACGTGTTGGGCTTCACTCAACACTGGGGAGAGACCTTGGGTGAGAGGGGTTCCGGAAGGCCCAGCTGGGGACACCCATACCCTTCCCTCCTGCCCCAGCACAGGGGCCACTCACCGGTCAGTGCCCCCAGCAGATAGAAGATGGAGTTGGCGAGCTCCTGCACCAGCATCCCAGAGGGGAGCAGCAAGCACTCGAGGATAGCACCCGCCGGGCCGTCTAGGGGTTCTGCCCGCCCGCAGCACAGGCCCTGCTCCAGCTGTGGGCATGGGAGGGGCAGGTGAGCCTGGGCTGGCTGGGCAGGCCCTGTCCACCCTCTGGCGCTCTCCCCAGCTCACCGAATCCTCTAAGGCTTGCAGGGCTGGTTTGTTCCGCAGCACCACAACCAGGGCCGCCAGTAGCTGCTGGCTCAGCCCCGGCTCCATGTGCTCCAGCTCCGTGGACTTGGCTCCCACCTCTGCCTGCAGGCCCTGGAAGTCTTCAGTGACCACCTGCTTCTCAAAGGGCCCATCTGCAGGGACAGAGGGCTGGCATTGCTTGGGTGCCACAGGGCCCTGGAAAGCCCTGGTCAGGATGGGCAGACCCCAGGGGCAGAAGAAGAGCCCCCTCACAGGGTCCCAGAGGTGGTCAAGAGGGCACTGACCTGGCATGAACTTTAGGTGGTGAGAGATGGACTCTATCGAGGAGATGCCAAAGCTTGGCTGCTGCTCGCTATGTGCCCTCGTAGAAAACCTGTGGCCTGGGCAGGGGCATGTGGATGGGGGAGGGAGCACAGGGCTGGTCAGTGCAGGGGCAGGTACCTGAGCCAAAGGGGGCCGATGCCTTCCCTGGGCCCTCCCAGCCCTGGTCCCCACCCCTGGCACTGGCTGCCCAGGGCAGGGAGGAAGGCCAGGGTCAGCCTGTCCCTGTGCCGCCCTGTGTGTGTACATGGGAGTGCCACCACCTCAGGAGGCTGCCCGGCCACTCTGTGCCCAGAGCACACAGGGAGAAGGCTTCCACTACCAAGGGAATGGCCAGGTGGGGCATCTTTGGGCCTCACCTTTGGGGGGTGGCTGGAAGGTCCTCTGCTTCTTATCCGGGAAGAGGTCGATGTCTGGCAGCCAGGCAGGATTGGATGGAGGGAGGTAAGTCATCCGGGGTCCTGGCCTCTCCCTCACCACTGGGGACCCCCCAGTCCAGGCCCTGCCCAGTCACTCCCACACCAGAGCACAGGACCCTCGGCCATCCTGCCTGACCCAGGAAGTTGTGCAGCCACATGCCCACAGCAGCCCCTAGCCAGCCGCTGGCTCTCCCAGGCCTCCCTGCCAGAGAGCCTGGGCCCCAGAGGCACCCTGGCTCCAGCTCACCCCAGTCAGAGCCAATAATCAACTGGCACACCCGGAAGGCAAGGATGGTTCCCGAGGGGATGGTGACCATCCTCTTCTGGCTCAGGTGTCCTCGGCCCTCACCCTGAGGAATGGAGATGGGCACAGGGTTGTGGGTATGAGCTGGGTGCTGGTGGCAGGCCCTCCTCCAACGGTGGGCAGCACAGGGCGTGGGCAAGCCCAGCTCAGCCAAGTGAAGGCCAAAGCTGTGCCGAGTGGACCCGGCAGAGCCCAACCCTGCTGCTGGGAGGCTGCTCTCTTGTCCCACGAGCCCTGCCCCATGTCTACATGGGGCCAGGCATGGCATGGGGCTGGCCACACACCTGGAAACACATGACTGTGGGAAGTGCAAACCGGCCTGAGCCCTCCCGCTCGTGGGTCCGGGTGACCTCCACCTCCTTCTGTGTCTGCAGCACCTCTGTCACCACATACACATCATTCCCTCGACTCCGCAGCTGCTGCAGGACTCTGTGCTCTGGCTGCCGCAGGCGCCTATGGCCCGAGGGGCAGGAAGCTCATTGGGGTGTGTCCCTCAGAAAAACAAGGAAGGCTTCCGTCTCCTCATGGCTGCTCTGCCATGAGGTGGGCTGAGGCAGAGGGACCCCCAGGAGCCTGCAGATACTCAGGCATGGGCACCCCCTGTGGGTGCTCCCAACAGTGTCTGCAGGGATATGGGCCCCTGGAGGTGCCCACCGCCTAGCCTGGCTGCTCTTCACCTTCCATTCCCTGGGGTCAAATATCGAGTCTGGACTCTGAGCTAGTGGTCCCCTGATGTCCACACCACTCCCTCCCCACAGAGCCTGGGGGACCCCCAGATCCCCATCCTTGCCCTCAGGATATCATCCTGGTAACTGAGGCCCTAAATGTCCTCTGTAGTATCCTTCCCTGACAACCCACCGCCAGCCACAGCGCTCCTCAGCTCTGGGCCTCCCCTTTGTGCTGGCACAGACATTGCCTCTAGGGCTTTCCTGATGCCCCAAGGTCATGATCTGGCACTCTCTAAGAGTTAGGCTGCCTGAGGTCAGCAGGGACCCCATGCCTCCGGTCAGGGCTCACCTTTCTTGGTGCATGGCCTCCCAGATATTGGGGTCCACACGCAGGGCACACACGTTCATCGAGGCGCTGGAGCTGTCAGACACTGAGGCCCCACCTGAGATCCTCCCCTGCCACGGGACTGCCAGATTCATGCTGCCCTGCAGCTGCCCGTCCATGGCATCGTAGAAGAGGAAGGGGCCTCGGCGCTCCAGATCTGGGGCAAGACCAGGCCTGAGGCGCTGTTCCACCAGCCACTGACCTGTCCCACCCCCAGGGCAGTGGGACCCTTAAAAAGGCCCTGCCTTTGGAAGCAGAGGCCCGGAGGCCCAGAGACCAGAGCTTGCAGGGCCCGGCAGGGACTGGCCACGTCCCTTCCTCCATCAGGCCAAGCCTGGGCTCTGTCTCAGCACCAGGTTGGGTACCTGGTTCTGGGGCATCAGGCTGCAGGATGTCCTTGATTGACAGGTTGACACACTTGTAACGGGGTCTCCAGAACCACGAACTTGAGGGCTTCCTGCTCACCAGACCATAGGGCCGGAAGCCAGTAGCGCTCTGAAGGCTGTCCACGGGGATGAGCTCTCCCTTGCAGTCCAGCTCCCGGACCACGCTCCGGACCAGCCGCTCAAAGGCTGACACCATGCTCCTGAGGAAGGTGGCTGGGTCAGGTGTTGTGCCCTCAGGGTGGGACGAGCAGGAGAGAGTGGGCGAAGGGTTGGTACTTGGAGGCCTCCAATGGCAGGGAACTTTATAGTCCCAGGACGCTCTGGCTGGTGGGAATCCCCTGCCCTTAACCACTCCCCGGCAGAGGAAGAAACAGTGTGTTCACCCTGCCGCCCACTTGTTCATCTCTTCAGGGGCAATGAGCACCTTCAGGCTGGGACATCATTCACCACCCTCAGTAGGACTCAGGCCACTCACATCATCTGTTTCATGGCCACTGGGAACAGGTCCTGGGACAGTCAGCGCTGGGGGTTGGAGATGGCAGCCCTTGGCCCTTGGCCACCCACTGAGGGTTGCATCACCTTGCAGTCCAAGGAGGCTTAGGGCCACACACCCACCAAGGAAGGGTGGGCAAGGCCTGGGTGTTGGGGCTTCCCAGGCCAATGCTCCATCCACACACAGCTCAGAGAGCGGGGGGGGGGGGGGGGTGAGAATGGAAGCTCCCACTTCCTGGGCATGGCACAGGGGCCCGCAGCAAGACCCAGTCAGAGTGTCCCCAGATCCCAGCCATGTCCCCTAGGACCTTCTCTGCAGAGCTCCATAGGCGACCTGTCCAGGGGAGGCTTCAGGGCTCAGAGGCCGACGAAGCAGGCCTAAGTAGGGACACAGGAGACCTGGGCAGCTGTGGAAGAGCCAGCCACTCCCAGAGGAAGCCGTTGAGCCACCAAGCCTTGGGAAATCGGAGGGTGGGCCAAGAAGGCACCAGGCCTAGGCACACGGAGGGCCCACCTTGGGAGTCAAACCTAATCCGGCCTACCAAGGGCAACTTTCCTAGAGGTCTGGGGCTTCCCCACGCCGGTCGGGGGTGCAGGCCTTCTGGGACCGGTCGGCCGCCCACGAGGGCCAGCACCCCCTCCCCGCGCGCGTGCCTCCCCACTCCCGGGCGCCAGGGGGCGCGCCCCACCCCGGTGCCGGTGAGCTCTGGCTGGGGCCGCTCACCGTGAACGTCGGCGCCCAGGGGTCCGGGCCCACGGAGTGAAGCGAGGCCGCCCTGCGGGTCGGGGTCGCGCGTCTGCTCGTCCTGGGAGCCGCCGAACGAGCACGTGGCCCGGAGGTGGCGGACCCAAAAGTGAAACTACGGCCTGACGCAGCGGCGCGCCCAGGACGCCCTCGGGGACCGCCCTCGCCCCTCCCGGACCGCCGGCCCCCAACCTCCGCTTCCTGGCTGTTTCCTAAACATCTGGGCGAGTCCAAGGACCTGAGTAGAGGTTGCTCCAGAGATGTACAAAATGTACAAATTGCCAACAAGCATATGAAAAGATGTTCAACGTCATTAGTTATCAGGGAAATGCAAATCAAAACCACAGTGAACTACTTCACACCCGCTGGGATGACTGTAAAACAAAAGAACAACAAGGGATGGGGAGGCCATGGAGAAACTGGAACCCTCCTGCACTGCTGGTGGTAATGTAAAATGGTGCAGCTTCTTAAGGCATTGTATCTAGAGGCGCAAAAAGAAAAAAAAAAAAATTAAAAGAAATAAAATGGTGCGGCCCTGTGGAACAAGTCTGGCAGGTCCTCAGTTACATATAGGAGTTACCTTCTGATGCAACAATTTCATGCCTAGGTATATACCTGAAAGAACTGAAAGCCAGGACCAGATGCTTGTACATGGCAGCATTATTCATAATAGCCAAAAAGTGGAAATAACCCAAATATTCATCGACTGATGCATGGATAAACAAAATGTGGTGAACCTATACAATGGAATACAATTCAGTGGTCCCCAACCTTTTTTTTTTTTTTTTTTGAGACAGAGTTTCACTCTGTTGCTTGGGCTAGAGTGCTGTGGCGTCAGCGTAGCTCACAGCAACCTCAAACTCCTGGGCTCAAGCAATCCTTCTGCCTCAACCTCCTGAGTAGCTGGGACTACAGGCATGTGCCACCATGCCCGGCTAATATTTTTTTCTATATATTTTTAGTTGTTCAGCTAATTCTTTCTATTTTTAGTAGAGATGGGGTCTCCCTCTTGCTCAGGCTGGTTTCACACTCCTGAGCTCAGGCGATCCTCCTGCCTCAGCCTCCCAGAGTGCTAGGATTACAGGCGTGAGCCACTGTGTCTGGCCGGTCCCCAACCTTTTTGACCAGTTTCATGGAAGACAATTTTTCCACTGACTGGGGGTGGGGAGGCAGAGCTCAGGGGTGATACCAGTGATGAAGAGTGGCTGTAAATACCTTTGCTTCTCCGCTGCTCACCTCCTGCTGTGCAGCAGTTCCTAAATTTAATAGAAGACAATTTCTCCATGGACAAGGGTGGGGGGATGAGGGGTGGCAGAGCTCTGTGGCCTGTTCCTAAACAGGCCATGGATGGGTACTGGTCCTCAGGACTGGGGGTTGGGGACTGCAGGAATACATGCAATGGAATATTATTGGGCAGTAAAAAGAAATGAAGCACTGACTTTTTTTTTTTTTTTGAGACAGTGTCTCACTCTTTCCCCTAGACTAGAGTACAGTGGCATCATTATAGCTCACAGCAACCTCACACTCCTGGGCTCAACGGATCCTACTGCCTCAGCCTTCCGAGTAGCTGGGACTACAACTGTGCACCACCACGGCCAGCTAATTTTTCTATTTTTTGTAGAGACGGGGGTCTTGCTCTTGCTCAGGCTGGTCTTGAACCCCTGACTTCAAGTAATCCTCCCACCTCAGCCTCCCAGAGTGCTAGGATTATAGGTGTGAGCCACCACACCCAGGCTGAAGCACTGACACTTTGTATTACATGGTTGAACCCTGAAAACATCATGCTAAGTGAAAGAAGCAGACATAAAAGACAACACATTATGTGATTCCATTTCTATGACATGTCCGAATAGGCAAATCCATAGAGACAGAAAGGAACATAATGCTTGCCAGGGTCTGGGGGAGTGGGAATGAGGAGTCATGTTTGGTATGAGGTTTCTTTTTGGGGTGATAATGTTCTAAAATTGTGGTGATGGTTGCACACCTCTGAATATGCTAATATCCACAGAATTGCACACTTTAAGTGAATGAATTGTATGTGAATGAAATATATATATATATATATTTTTTTTAAGAGACGAGGTCTCACGCTGTTGCCCAGGCTAGAGTGCAATGATGAAATCATAGCTCACTGCAGCCTTGAACTCCTGGGCTCAAGTGATCCTCGTGCCTCAGCCTCCTGAGTATCTAAGACTACAGGTGCATATCACCACACCCAGATAATTTTTTATTTGTCAATTATTTTTCAGAGACAGGGGTCTTGCTATGTTGCCTAGGCTGGTCTCAAACTCCTGGCCTCAAGCCAGCCTCCCACCTCAGCCTCCCAAGTAGCTGGGACTACAAGCTCGAGTCATCATGCCCAGTGTGGATTATATCTCAATAAAGCTGTTACTTTAAAAAATTTGGGAGCCCAGCAGCAACATTGGCCCTGCAGTGCCCTACTGTCCTGGGTCACCGTAGGGCCTTGTCAGCAGCCTTGGACCTGCTCCCTGCAGGAGGTCCTTATGCCCAGCCCTCCCAGCCCACTGTGAGGTTGAGGATGGGCCTGGTCCCAGCAGAGACAGGGCACAGTCAGGACTCTCTGGTGGTGCTGTCTCCTGGCTCTTTCAAGTGGTTTTGCAGACCAGGTGGGTCTAAGGTTTCACCGCAGGACATGCTGCTGGGCAGAGCTGGCTTCCCTTCCCAACCCCAGCAGTCAAGGAGCCCACTCACACTTTCCGCAGGACCCAGGGCCCTGGGGTGTGGCAGCCTCTAGATGCTGGGTGATGGGGCCAGCACTTGGAGAGGCTGTCTTGGTGCAGTCTCCATGGTGAGGACAGAGAAGCTGGGTGCATGGCGTTCCTGTGAGGCCATAGGTGTTAGGGGTTGCTCTGCCCTGCCCTGGCAACCCCTAAGGGTCAAGGTCCCAGCTGAGTATAGCTGGGCAAGGAGGCCTCTGCTGATCTGCTGGCCCAGAACCTGCAGCTTAACCCTGAGCCTGGCTGGAAGAGCCCAGGGCAGGAGTGCAGTGGCAGCCTGGGGCCCTGGCAGCCCTCCCTATTTGACCACCATATCCTGCCCTGGGGCCTTTACCTCAAAGAAGTTCTGGGGGCCTGGCAGGGTGGCTCACGCCTGTAATCCTAGCACTCTGGGAGGCCGAGGCGGGAGGATTGCTTGAGGTCAGGAGTTTAAGACCAGCCTGAGCAAGAGTGAGACCCCGTCTCTACTAAAAATAGAAAGAAATTATCTGGACAACTGAAAATATATATAGAAAAAATATTAGCCGGGCATGGTGGCGCATGCCTGTAGTCCCAGCTACTCGGGAGGCTGAGGCAGAAGGAGTGCTTGAGCCCAGGAGTTTGAGGTTGCTGTGAGCTAGGCTGACGCCACAGCACTCTAGCCTGGGCAACAGAGTGAAACTCTGTCCCCCCCCCCCCAAAAAAAAGATGTTCTGGGGCCATACCAGGACACCCCCCCACCTGGCTGGCCTGAGACTTACCCTGAAGGCTCTGTCACAGTCATTTGTTCATTCAGCAAGTGTGTATTAGCACCTGGTGATCTCCCAGATGTGGTTCCAGCAGTGAATAAGACAAAGTCTCTGCCCTGATAGGTCTGAGACGCCAGTACACTGAAGGTGACTTCTGGTGGTGCATGCATTAGAATGTTGGAATTCAGATCCCAACAGACAGGAAATATCATCTTGTGTAAGCAGAAACCTAGAACTGCTCTGTGTCCCAGGCTGGGCACAGGCAGGCCCAAGAGCTTCGCTGGCCACTGGCAGAGGGCCTCTGGGTGGTAGGCACCCACTCAGCTCACTCAGAACACACTAGCTGGGTGTGAGCCAGGTGTCCTTGCTGTGGTAGCAGGAGACTTCAGCAGCCTGAGTAGGGCTGTGTCTTTGTACATGTATGTATATATGTGCATGATATGTGTGTGTGTTCATGTATATGTTGTATACATCCACATGTATGCACCTGTGTTCGTACATGTAAATGTATATATGTTTGTGTTTGTGTGTGCGTCTGAATTTGTACAAGTTTGTGTTCATGTGTGCACACATATTGGTACATGCGTTCCTGGGAGGTGTGTATGCAGCTTGTGCCAGGCCAGTGGCTGTCTGCTGCAGGAAGCTGAGCCCTCTGAGCATCCTCCCTTCCTCCGGCTCAGCCAGCTTCCCTCCCTTCCTCTGCAGAACTCCTGGAAAGCCCTGCCCTGCCTCGCTGTGGCTGGCTCCTCATCACCCTCTCTCCAGTCGTGGGCCCCAGGCCATGGGCAGGAGGGACAGTCTGGTGGCTATGGCAATTAAGGAGGGTGTGGTATATTGTGCCCGCCTGCCGGCAAACTGTCACCTAATATGTCCACAGCTTCTGGCTGGGTGCTGGTGTGGCTGGGGAATCACTGGTGCAATTTCTTGTTCACATTTTCAGTTCTTTAGTAAATCCTCAAACAGGAAGTGCTAGGCTTGGTGGGTTCCTGACTCTAGTTGGAGGACAGGGGTCAGTGAAGAGTGCAGGAAGTGAAACAGCTGGGGAGGAAATGTGAGGGGACAGAGGGAGGCATCTGCCTGCATCCCAGTCCCCCTGGCCTCCATTCATGGGCCGGGGGGCTGGGAAGTCTTAAAGACCAGGAACTCTGGGGTGGGGAGGACATTACATACTTCTCAAGGCCACCTGTGTCGTAGGGCTTCTCCTCCTGCCAGTTTACAGAGGTGGGTGAGGCCACCCTAGGCAAGGCCCTGGCAGTACCTGGGGGTCCAGAGCCTGGGAAAACACCTTGTCCCTTCCTGCCATGCTGGAGAGGAGTCAGCAGAGTTGATGGGGTAAGGGGGCACTGGGCTCCAAGGAAGAGGAACCTCACTGGGCAGCTCCTATAGGGTGGGCATACGCAGTGACAGACAGCCTCTGCCTGAGGGGTGCCCAGCCCCTGGGAGCAGGAGCAACAGAACAGGTCATTAGGACCCAGAGACAAGTGCTGGGGTAGAGGCATGGGGAGGAGCCAGGTGCCCCAGAATCAGAAAGAGCCTCCCACCCTAGGACAGCAAAGGCAGGGTGCTGTGGGACTAGGAAGGGCCAGTGGGCAGAGGAACCCACGCTCTGTAGGACAGCCTGCATGGCCTCCACCAGACTTGACAGAGAATCCTTGGGGCACCCCGAGTGTAGGCCGGAGCCACTCAGACCCTGACCCTGTCTGGCCTGCTGGGTGGGGTAGGGAAGGCCAGCACCACTGCCTTTACTTATCCCCTCCGCCCCTCCTTTATTCTCCCTGCCCCACTTCTTTGCTCCTGGGGTGCATATAGGGTGGAAACACAAGTCCTTGGGGGGGGCTGGGTCTGCTCTGGGATGGTTGCTGGCTATGGGGGCCTGGCGAGTGGGGTGTCAGGATCAGAGGCACTCCAGGACTCAGGAGGGGGGTAGTAGAAGGGTCCGGCTGTGCTGACGGGGGTCTCAAGGAAACGTCTCAGCCCACGGCTCACAGCCCCCTCCTGGGCTAGGCGGAAGTGGTTAGGGGTCCAAATTGCCCACAGGTAACCCACGGCCCATCTACAGGCGCCCCTTCCTGGCATACCCCTCCCATCCTATCTCCTTTTGGGGTCCCTGCCCTGAAGCCTGCCATTTCCTGCCCTGGGCCAGGTGGGGAGGTTGAGGGAGGGGGACACTGACCTTGCCCCACCCAAGTAGGGGGGCTTCTGGGTCTCTCTTCACTTTGCTGGAAGCTGTTACTGCCAGAATCCAGGCATTGCTTTAGGTGTAGGGTATGTTTTCCACACAGGTGGGGAACCCCAAGATTTGCCCAGTACTTTCGGCAGGTGGAAGACTGGCACCACGAGAGTCACATCATCCACCCTCGTGGTCCCCGAGAGCCTGGTGAAATGCCTGGCTTAGGGAACAGAAGACTAACAAAACATTGTCCCAAAAGGACCTGGCTCAGTGGGTCTGAGGGGCTTTGCAGTGGGGGTTGGGTGGGTGAGATGCTGGGGTGGAAGGGGACCCACTTGGTCCTCTAGGGTGGATTTCTCCCACAGTCACTTCCTGCTGCCTGCCTCCATGATAGAGGGCAAGGGGACATCCATGGGGTCCTGAACTTGGCCTGCCCACCACCTGTTCCCACCAGAGGGCCTGGAGAGTCAAGGTCATCTGACTGCCCCCTGCATGCAGACCTCCCACCTGGCAAGGAAGGTGGCTAGAGGGGTTGTGGTTTCAGGCTGCACCCCTAGATGGGGATGGGAAATTCCCCAAGTTGGGTGCAGGCAAGTACTTTGCAAGGCAATAAGATAGGGGCCTGGTAACAGCTCACAAAGGATTCGACATTTTGGGCACATCCCTGATAGAGGTGCATTCAGTATGGCTACCTTGCATTCTCTTCAGTTACACCCCACCTCCTTCACAGAAGCGAGTGTCCAGGGCAACCTTTTGAGGTGCTTTGAGGGCCAGGGAACACCTAGGGGGTTGCTTGGCAAGGGGTAGCTTGTAGCTCAGCAAGGAAGAAGGCTGTTTGGGCTACAGGATGGAGAAAAGAGCTGGAAGCTGGATGTGAAGGCACATGGGGGAGAACACAAGGTGCTAGGAGAGGGGTCAGAGAAACTCCTGTGGGAAGGGAGGGAGCAGTCCACCACAAGGGACAGCAGGGATGGCTGGCTCTCAGGCTTCATTGTTTGCTGAAAGTCTGTGATGGAAATCCCCCCCACCTGGACAACTCCATGGGAAGGTGTACCAAGGGAAGAAGGAAGAACCCAGAGAGAGATTGTGCCTGCTATATGAGGGAAGGGAAAGAAAGGAAAAAAGAAAAAAAAAAGCACAAATAAATCAGAGAGGGATTGGGCTGCCAGCAAGCCCAGACCACTGGGGAAGAGATGGCCATGAAATGGTTGGCCCAGAAGGTGCTGCAAATTACCCTTCAGAAAGGCTACACCAGCATCCAAGGCAAGTAGTTTAAGCAAGATTCTACTCCCCTTGCTAGCACTGAAGGTAGATTGTTTTCATCTTTGCCCACTTGACAGGCAAAGATGTTTCAGGTGCAACACAAAAGTTTCAAGTACAGGCCGGGCGCGGTGGCTCACGCCTGTAATCCTAGCACTCTGGGAGGCCGAGGCGGGTGGATCGCTCAAGGTCAGGAGTTCGAGACCAGCCTGAGCAATGAGCGAGACCCCGTCTCTACTAAAAAATAGAAAGAAATTAGCTGGCCAACTAAAATATATATATAGAAAAAATTAGCCGGGCATGGTGGCGCATGCCTG